>CM033721.1:69138864-69532967 GCA_019671005.1 Hibiscus mutabilis | reverse complement strand
GTATTATTATATTTTTGTTTTTTTGTAATAATGGACTTGGACTGTTATTATAATATTTGGGTTTTATGTTTTGGATTTTATTTTACATTAGTCCAATAATAATAATAATAATAATAACATATACACATACATAATTTATGTTTATGTACATATAACCATACATGCAAATTAACATATACCATATAACATTCGAACACACGTATACATACTTTTGCTCACATACTTAATTAATGTAAGTATACAAACATTATACATACTACAAACATACGTAGTACATGCATATGCAAACCACATATATATCACATACACCCAAGCACACACATACATGCAGCTTATACACAAAATAAGTATAACCAAATACACCCTAGTACATATATAAACTATTAAAACGTACGTGACATGTGACACACATACACCACACATAGTATGTATAATACGCATGCGCTTACATATATTACACACATATTTTGTACACATTAATCACATATATAGTAATCATATAATATAACATGTATACGTGCAATAATAATACCTTGTTAATTATTATGCTAATATATTAACAATATTTACAAACCGGATAAAAATGAGTGATTATAGTTGCCCCTTTTTGCTTGTTCTTGTGAAACGAGAACAAAGCAAAGACTGAAAGCACTCATTTTTATCTGACTTCCCTGTTCACGACTTCAGAATCACGTGTTCTTCTGGAACTCTTCGTTTTTCCTCGGCCGAATCTTCAGGCTCGTAAGTTCTTCCTGTATAGAACTTCTTCACCTTTGGTTCTTTTTGAGATTCTGGAGTTAGGGTTCTTCCTCTATGGAACCTTCCACTGGGCTTGAAAACGTAGGCTTCTTCTTTATATAACCTTTGTCTTCGATTTTTCTTTCCTCTTTTCTTTTTCTCCTTTTTTCGTTTCTTCTGTTTCCTTCTTTCTTTGTTCTTTTTCCTTTTTTCTATGTTTTTCTTTTTTCTTTTTTCTTTTTTCTCTTCTTTTTCTGTTTTTTCCTTTTTTTTCTCTGTTCTTTTCCCTTTTTTCTCATTTTCTTCTTTTTTTACGAGGTTGTTGCCATTTTTGGACCTACGCTACTAAGGTTGCCGCATCATGCCCGAAGGACTTATTGATGACCCGAAGGACTTATCATCATGCTCGAAAGACTTACTCATGGCCCGAAGGACTTAACATCGTACCCGAATGACTTACCGACGACCCAAAGGATTTAACATCTAGGCTTCATGCCGCTATAATTGTCGTTCTTTCGGGACTCACGCTACTCATGCTGCCGTATCAGGCCCGAAGGACTTACTGATGGCCCGAAAGACTTATCGCCACGCCCGAAGGACTTACCGATGACCCGAAGGATTTAACATCTGGGTCTCACGCCGCCATGGCTGCCGTTCTTTTGGGACTCACGTTACTCATGCTACCGCATCATGCCCGAAAGACTTACTGATGGCCCGAATGACTTATCACCTTGCTCGAAAGACTTATTGGTGGCCCGAAGGACTTAACATCGTGTCCGAAGGACTTACCGATGACCTGAAAGATTTAACATCTGGGTCTCACACCGCTATGGCTGTCGTTCTTTCGGGACTCACGCTACTCATGCTGCCGCATCATGCCCGAAGGACTTACTGATGGCCCGAATGACTTATCACCACGCTCGAAAGACTTATTGGTGGCCCGAAGGACTTAACATCGTGCCCGAAGGACTTACCGATGACCTGAAGGATTTAACGTTTGGGTCTCACGCCGCTATGGCTGCGCTCTTTATTTTCTTTGGTAAATTCATCGATAATTCTTCAAATACCTGTCTAGGAACAAGCAAAATTGACATGCCCCTATCTATATGATGCATGCAATGTCGTGCTTTCTTATTCTTCTTCTTGTTTCTTTTTCTTCTTCTTTTCTTTCTTTTTTCTTCTTCTTCTCTTTTCCTTGTTTCTTTTTTTTCTTTATTTTTTTTAACATCATTTTCTCTCACTCTCTTTTTCCTTTTTCTTATTTCTTTTTATTTTTCTTTTTAGACCCGTTTTAAAATCCTATGCTATGAAAAGTCATTCTTCGGATTTCTCTATTTCCTTTCCTTTTGCGGTATGCTCATTTTTTATCTTTATTTCTATCAAATTTTGTCCAATGAGTACCCGCTCTTGTTTTTTTGCACGAGCACATGCCTTTCTTCTTCAGGGTCTCTGTCTGCTTCACCAACAAACTTTATATCATGCGTGTTTAGAGATTCTTACCGTCCTTTCTGTTCTGCATTGCCCCACTGGATCGTGCTCGGCTACCTTCCAATTCTTTTGACCCAACATTCTGAGTATTTGTTAGTTTCGTCATCGGGGTGAGCAAAACGCTTCTTAACCTCAATCTTCTTGTTGCCTCTTGACGGGCACCATCCATCGATCTATGTGCTTTAATTCTTTGGAGACTCAATGTTTACTTCTTACCGTCCCCACACTTTGTAAGCTCATTTTTGTCCTGTTTCGTCCTTCATTTTCTTGAACCAAACAAGGCATCATGGCTGGAATCCGATTCTTGTTCTTGAGCTATCTGACACCTATACTTCTGTCATCATCTTCATTCTATGCATTGTGGGGTCATGGTGCTTCAATAGTATCCGCAACCTTGTGTTCTGGATCTTATCCTTGAAGTAATACATGGAAATCTTTGTTGCTTTAACTTGTCAATTTGTTGATTGGTGTTCCACTGAAGGGTATCATTTAGATTAACATACAAGATCTTGAAAACACAGCATAGAAGCTCTGGATATCATGTGCAAGAGTGGCTTAGATTCAACCACTCGGTAATTCAAAGATGTTAAGTCTTCCCTGGTGACTCGGTTCATCCTCATGATTACCGCGTTGCTGTAGAGTACTACTCTTTCTCAATTCTCATTATCTACTCCGCCCCCAAAAAAGGTGGGCTTGTATAACCACTCGAGCGCAGAAATATTACTCTAGGAATAGAGTTCTGGGTGGTGCGAGTATTAATTTTTCCTATGATATCGCATATTTTCTCTCTTTTCTTTTTCTTCCTTTCTCTTTCTTTTTTCTTCATTTTTTCTCTCTCTTTTTCTTATTTTCTTCTTTTTCATATTTCTCTTCCTTTTTTGTTTTTGTTTTTTTTTTGTTTTTTTTCGCTTTTATCATTATTTGAGGAAATCAATTCGTCACAGTCATTTGTCTTGAGGACAACGATGGAGCAAACAACACTGCCCCAAGTTACTCGGCATAGTCACGATTTGAAAATATTACCATCACTCATGAAGCTAAGGTTTCTTGAATTGGATGATGTGTCTCCACCTTATCGCCTCAGCGGAGTGCCCCAAAATTCCCACACTCTTATCCGAACAAGCCTATTACCAGGTTCCGAACATAGGAGTGCTTTTTATTATTCTTTTCTTTTTCTTTCTCTCTTCTTTTTTTCTTAATTCTTTCTCTTTTAGTTCTTATTTTTACTTATTTACTACCTAGAAGATTATGCCTAGAGTTTCAATTTCAAGTGACTTTACATGGTTGACATTCGAAGCTTTTTCGTCCTTGAACATCATCGAGAGAGTAGTAGTATCGCTTTGCTGACCAGAGTCTGGTAGGGAAGATTACACCCCACCATTTTCAAAACATCTGTCTAATGTCATATCTTGCAATTGATATCCAGTGTCCTACAACGACGAGAAAATATATATCTATGTACTTTCAAGAACATTATATGTTAAGCGAAATGTGTTCTTCATTGGAATAAAAATCAACAAACATGCCCCATCACAAAAGATCTTTACTATATGTGGGCCACATGTAGTAAAGTTGATTCCTTGTGTTACTTCAGGAAGGTCTTTTACTGTAGAGACATCTCTGGCTTCTTCAGCACTATGCAGACTTGCCCCTCATCCTTGGTCCTCCACTGTTGGATCAACTCTCGTGTCACAGTTCCATCATTGACCAGCTTCTTGACTTCCTTCAATAAAGGTCTACATTTTCTGGTGGGATGCCCCGGTGCCCCCATATGGAATTCGCATGTGCTACTCGAGTCAAAACTATGGGCAGACAGATCAGGTGCAATCTTCATCGGCCTAGGAACAAGATAGTGACCCCCTACCAGATGAGGCCAAATGTCTGAGATAGATGTTCCAAACACTTCCAAATTTGCGCTCGTCCGAGGAATTTTCCTTGATGACTTGGAGGTGTCAGTCAGTCTTCTTCTTTTACAGCCACGCAAACCCTGAAGATGACACTCATTTACCTCTCCATCTTTATCTATCTTATCTTTAATTCGGTCTTTAGACTTAGACCCCAATTTTCCTTCTTTGATTGCATATTCTATCCTCTCTCTAATCGTCATGAAATCTTCGAATCCGTTTCTCAATTTCTCCAACATCACATCGAAGAAGGGAGAAGGAAGCGTTGCATGGAATAGAGGAGTCAACTCTTCTTCGGCTATAGGAGGTTGGACTTGGGTCGCCAAACATCGCCACCTTAGTGCATATTCCCTGAAGCTTTCATTTAGTCTCATTTTCTCATTCTGAAAAAACTGACGACATGGTGCTAAATCTAAAGCATACTTGTATTGACTCAAGAAGGCATTAGCAAGGTCACCCCATGACCTAACCTGGTTTCTGTTCAAACAGTTATACCACACTGCTGCGGGTCCCGTCAGGCTATCATGGAAGTGGTGGATCAACAACTCTTCATTCTTCATGTATCATTTCATTTTTCTACAGAACATGGTTAAGTAAATCTTTGGGCAGCTGGTTCTGTCATACTGCGCAAATCCGGGAACCTTGAAATCCGGAGGAATAACCAAATCAGGGACTAGGCAGAGTTCTCTCGTATTGAAAATATTTATCTTTTCTTTCTTCTTAAGCTCTTTCTCGATTTTTTCTTCTAGCTGGTCAAGCCTTGACTCTTCGGTTTGTTCCATTTTCCAACTAATTCTGCCATCGAACCCCAAGTGTTAAATGATGAAGTGTCATGCGATGATAAAATTATTAAACAATGCAAAGGACGTGATGCAAATGCAACGCATGAATGCAATAAAGCATCGATTCCGAAAGTGATTTGTCCCTATAGGACATCTTTCATTCAGACCATAAGGTTTTATTACATCCGGTATTAGGGTTTTACAGATAGTGGTAAGCCCTGACACCTAATGTCTTGACCTCATTCAACAGTCCTGACAGCTTTCTTTCGCGGTCCAATGTTGGATCCATATTCTGGCTTATTGGTGCTACTGCATCGGTTAAATCTGCTACATGTTGAGCTACTTGTCGGGCTTGAGTCGTAACCATCTTCATGTCCCGGTCTTTCTCCCGTATTGTTTGCTCGGCCTTTTGTAGCTGAACGGTCATTGCCCCATCACGGATCTCACTGGTACGTAAAGCAGTCTCGAGCCTCGCTATCTATTCTTTGAGTGCTGCGTTTTCTATTTGAAAGGCTTGTGATTCATTCCTTTCCTGCTGCAGACTTGATTTCAGGATATCTTCCATGGCCAGACTGCTTTCCAACTCACTTTGGAGAATGTCGCGTTGGCCCTCAGCTTCTTCCAGCTTCTGTGATAATGATATGACTTTATTCTTACTATTCTACTTCCAGCGTTCTGAACCGTTCCTCAGCTGAATCATACCATGGACCCACTCTTCTGCGGTGTCACCCAGACCGAAACTTTTGAATTCAAAGTGCAGCTTCTGGTACTCGTCTTGTACATTCTTTAATTTCATGCTCAGATCGTGCCTCTCATGCTCAAGCCGGCCGTACTTGCGTGCAAGTTCATCTTCTGAAACGCTTTTATTCTTGACTCCTAAGTTTATCCCACTTGAGTGACCCACTTCTGTGTTACCCGAACCTTGGGCTGGGTATTGACCCTCCTTCGACTTTGCCTCTCGGGCAACGGCTGGCTGGCTGCAGAATCGGGGTTGTCCGTCTTCGAAACCCAAAATTCCCATTCTAATAAGATCTCGAACTCTGTCCTTCAAGGCCCTACAATTTTCAGTATGATGACTCGAATCGCCTATATGGTAGCTGCACCAGACACGACTGTTGTAATCCTTCGGATAAGGAGGTTTTCTTGGTACAGACTTCACTGGTATGATAAGGCTCCTTTCGACAAGCAACGGAAGTAACTCGGTGTATCTCATGGGTATAGGATAATGCCTTCTGATGTCATTAGATTCTCGAGCTTCCCCTGGTTTTGCCTTTGTTCCCTTGGTATCTACCCCAAATATGCTACTTGTCTGCTTCTTGAGATTGATCACAAAAGGATTCGATTTGTCATATTTAACGGTGTTGTCTATTTCGACATTCTGACCATTCTGTTCCACATTCTACTCCTCGATCGAATCTTTTCTGAGTTCGACATGATGCTTGCCTTTCATCATAGCATTCATCTGGTCCATCATCTCGGACATCTACTTCTTTAGTTCTTGTATTTCATCTTGTTTGTCACCAGAATTGACACTGCTTACCGAAACTGTTCTGGAGTCCTTGAATGATTCTTCTTCGGCTGTCCCTGGTTTAGTCTCCGGATGGAACTCTGGAATTGTACCCCTTTCCTTCAGGTCAAAGAACCTTTGGTCCATCATGAACAATCTTCTATTATGGGAGAAATCACTCGGGAATCAATGCCCCTGTGTAATGCGAATGCGATGATATGCAAAAACAAAACAAAAAGAAAACAAGTCAGTACCGGACAAAAATGATAAGTACGTAATAAAAGGGCAAATTAAATGCGATAAGCAAGCAAGGCAATCCTATTTACATTCCATCTAAGACACATAAGTTATCCGCATGGCTCTAACAGGGAGGGTTTCAATGTGTTCTCTATATGCAGTTTTGGTTCTAGGAGGTACCCAAATTGTCTTTGTTGTCATCTACTAAGAGTAGCAAGGCCCCCGATCATCACCCATTATAGGCTCCTTTCAACCGGGTTCAATTCAGGGGGACCCATTCGCTTATGCCTGAACGAAGGAACGATATCCTTACGAAAGCATAAGGTACTCGAGCCCCGAAGATACTTTCTAGGCCTACACGGGAGAACGATATCTCCACGAAAGCATTAGCGTTTTCCCCCACTTAAAAAACGGGTTTATATGCCAAATTTTAAATGCGTTAAAATAAACGCGCAATTACAACCGAATATTAATTTAATAGTCACTTTAATCCGGAACTTCTAATATTATTAAAGCGGTAATTATTTGAAAAAGCTTGACTCTCTTTATTTTGTTAAAAACAAAAATAGTCCCCAGCGGAGTCGCCATCTGTAGCGATGTCTTTTTTCGCTAAAAAAAATGAGTTTTCGAAGTGTTTATGATTTTTCGGATATAAAATGTTTATTCCGTGGGGTTTTTTTTAAAAATCGTATTTTATTTAAAAATTGGAGTCGCCACCGGCCACTTAGGTAGGCCGGACACCATAAAACCAGAGATAAAAAAACTTTGAGTTCGGGAGTCGGTTACGGATGGGGAAGGATTAGCACCCCCTACACCGCCCAAAATTGGCACTTTAATAATTACCGCTTTATTAATATTAAACTTTCCAGATTAAAGTGACGATTAGTTTAAAATTCGGTTATAATTGCGAATAAATTTTAAAGGCCCCGTTATCCGAGAGTAAACGCTCAACCACTATCACTACGCCTGATACTCGCCCCGTTTACGCTCGGATAAAAGGGCACCGCATTGACAATTTATATATCGTTATGCAACCTTAGTGAGCAAAATATAAAACATGGCAAATAATTTAAATACGATACAAATAAATATTAACATAATATAATACTAATCTAACATAAATAAAATACATAACTAAAACATACATATATACATATTAATCTAATTCATAAATAAAAACATATCTAGCATAAATAAAATACTATTCTAAAACATACATACATATAAATTATCCCTACTCATGACTAAAAATAAACCTAACATGTCACAATTACAATACATGGAACGCAAATACATATTACAAAGATTACATATTACAATAAAACACATTATAACATACGTAAAATATATCGTTATACATGACCAAGAAACTATACCGACACACAGCCTAAAAGCAAAGAAAACATGCAATACATACTGAAATATAAAACAGATTGTGTTCGAGCCAACTCAAATATCAGTATAATATGCGTGATACGAATAACCGAATAAATACATAAAGATACATAATCATCATAAACTTAACACACATATACATGTAAACATAAAAATACAAAGCATATACGAGGGATATATGATAAAGCAAAAGGCTACATCAACATACACGATTATAATAAACGAACATGAATATTTACATTGAATCAGGACAGAAATGAAAAGAAATAAACATCAGGAGCAGAAATTAAAGGAAAAAATATGCGATTTAGGGACGAAAATACAAGCAGAACCGAACTTGAAAAGACTGAAACTGTAATTAGACCAAGGGGCAGACCCGAAGTGAAAATTTCAAAAACGCGGTGGGACTAGTGAGGTAATTTTGCCATTTAAAAACTGATTCGATTTAATTTAGGGACTGGATTGCAAGATTTTGTAATAAGAGGGGGACCAGAGTTGTAAATATCCCCTGCGGCGAGGCAAAAACGAAAATATTGAAAACTCGAGGGGATTTATTACAGAATTTCACCATTTCACGAAATAACAACGCTTATAAAACCCTTTTTTTTTGCCCGGACTCAAACTTTTCCCCATTTTCATTCAATTCCATGTTTTTATAATAAACCAAGCCTCTCATTTTCTCTCGATCCTTCCCCCTGAACCTGTGACGAACCCAGAAATCGGCGACTTTCCGCCGTCCTTTCCGCCGCTGGCCGCCGCTAACCGGCGCTGACGAACTAAAAGAAACACCCAAAACCAACATTTTCCTAAACCGAACCCATATATGCCCTTAGATCTACGCTAAGACTCACCCTTTGGCCTAGATCTGAGTAAATACAAAACGGAAAAAAAATTTCTTTTACTTTTGACCCACAGTGAAACCAAAAGGGACCTCCATCTCTCTTCAGTTCACCATGTTCGGCCTCGGAAAGCTGAAGAGGCTTGTTACTGGTGAGGGGAGATCCATAGACGACGAGGGTAATAACTCTAAACTCCCTTTTTTTTTTGTTATCACTACTTATCTTTTCCTTTATGCATGCAAAGAAATAAGAAAAGAGAAGAGCGTTACCACTGAAAACTTGTTGCCCTTTTTTTGTTATTTTTTCTTTTCCGATTACAACTTGACTACCTTACAATTACTTGTTTCATACATATATCACTGTCTCTTTGGTTTGGTAACAAGTAATATAATCTATTTTTTAGATCTGAACTGACACTGACATAGTCTCTCTTTTTTTTTTGTTGTTCTGATATGTCTGAACGTGGTGGTTGGAGACCGGCATGGTGGAAGCATGGTGGCGGTGTGAGGGAGTTATCTTCGGCCAGAGGCGTTCTCGGCCGTTGGATCAGATCTGATCTAACGGTCGGGTTGGCTTGAAGGATGAACGGCCCAGATGAAACCTCGATCGGTGAAACGGCTCAAGATCGTGACACGTGGGGCTCAGCAGTCGAGGGGTTATAGCGTGTGGGACTCACGCACGCGTGGGATATCGAAGAGTCCGCGCGTGGCACTCGAACCGTCCAGACGTGTAGTTCAAGCGGCTGGCTAGATATTTTACCCTTCCTTGATCGTGGCCGTTGGATCAGATCTTGATCCAACGGCCCATAGTTATCTGCACAAAGATAAAATAATTAGGGTTAAATGGGGTCTTGGGCTTGGGCCAACCGGGCCTTGTATTATTATATTTTTGTAATAATGGACTTGGACTGTTATTATAATATTTGAGTTTTATGTTTTGAATTTTATTTTACATTAGTCCAATAATAATAATAATAATACGATAATAATAACATATACACATACATAATTTATGTACATATAACCATACATGCAAATTAATATATACCATATAACATTCGAACACACGTATACATACTTTTGCTCACATACTTAATTAATGTAAGTATACAAACATTATACATACTACAAACATACGTAGTACATGCATATGCAAACCACATATATATCACATACACCCAAGCACACACATACATGCATCTTATACACAAAATAAGTATAACCAAATACACCCTAGTACATATATAAACTATTAAAACGTACGTGACATGTGACACACATACACCGCACATAGTATGTATAATACGTATGTGCTTACATATATTACACACATATTTTGTACACATTAATCACATATATAGTAATCATATAATATAACATGTATACGTGCAATAATAATACATTGTTAATTATTATGCTAATATATTAACAATATTTACAAACCGGATAAAAATGAGTGATTACACATCTTCAACACGAACACATAAACTATGGCATAGGGCCACAGCCTGTTTTCGCATAATTACTAATTGGTGGAATCATGTGGATTCTATCCTAAGTACCGTAGATTTAGTTTCAGCTATATAAACTAAACGTAAACTAACTGTTAACCCAAAATTCAGGGTGTCGATCCGCATAGGCTAATAAATGGAAATGATCTTGCACATATTAATTAGTACTTTAATACAATATTAAGTATTTATAATTACTGACTAGTCTTTTTTAATTAATAAAAAACTTTAATAAGGTTGTTCATTTTTTATGTGTCTTGCTTTATTGTGTTTTACTGTTTAAGAGTTTAGGGTTTTAATTTTAGAGTTTAGGGTTAAATTATTTTTAATTAAAATAGTGTCAAATTAAAATAATTTATAAATAATGAAGGCTAATTTTTTTTTGAATTAGAACAAAATTGTTTGAATGTACAAACATGGATGACTAAATGTGTTATTATACAAAATATTTAAACTGTCACGTCACCCTTTTAACGACTGTTAACGGGCCAGTGTCCAATTTGGAGCAAAAACTAAAAGTTTAATGGTGACATTAAAGCAATTGAAAGTTTGATTACCAAATTGAATAATTTACCAAGATTGAGTTACCATTTGTGTACTTTACCAAAAAAGAAAAATTGTGAAAAATAATATAAAAAATATTTTTTAGATTTTATTCTAAAAAGATATAATAACGCTTTCTGTCAATGTGATTTTAAAAGTAATTAAAATAGTTAATAGTACGTTACGATACACATAATTAGTGATACATTGCGGTATATGACGTTTATTGTAAAATCATCTTATTATTAATTATAATTTAAGATTTTCTTATTATCTAAATTCAGTTGATATTTGATTAATCTACATTAATAATTTAAGAATATTATAATAATAGAGATAAGGATATAATATATAAATACATATTAATTCACCATCGAATTGATATTTAGATACATGTTTTGTTAACTAAGTTCCAATTTGGTTAATATTTTTAAAACTATAAGTTTGAAAGCACTTAAACACAATTAATTATAGTTTTAAGGATGCGGAAGAATTACAAATAGGGATCTTCATTACCGGGTACCCAGAAACTTGGGTACCCGAAGTCTCGAATACTAGATTCTTTGGCTCGTGTCTCGGTCCACTTTAGCCGAGTACCCGTAAAATTCGGGTACTCAAAAATTCGGGTAAAAAGTACTTGTATTTTTGCTTTTTTAAATTATTTAATTTTATTAAAAAAACTCGTAACTAATAAAAAATTGATGTATATAATCACATCATAGAGTTTAAGATCCAAAGTATCAAACCTAAACAACTTTAAAATATAAATTTTTTAATTCTTAGAAACTACATGCATAATTAGGTTGTTTGATTTGGAAATATAGTGAATATAAGAGTATTATGTTTAAATAATAATTATATTTAAAATAAAAAATAGGGAACCGGGTAATCAGCTAGTTGGGTACCCGATTAAGATAAATTTTGTGACCCTGGCTTGATCCGGGTAAATACCCGGTTTTTTACATTTGGTAGTCGGGTCAGATATTTTTGAACAGCCCTAATTACAAGTAATTTAAATATAAGTAATTTAAGTATATATATACATGCATAGACGGGGCTAGGATTAAACATTGAAATGGGCAAGAGTCTATTAAGTTTTTGGGTTATATTTTAATACACAAGTTTTGTAAAAAAATTTACACAACCCTTCATATTTAAACTATAAAATCTAAAACCCAAATGCCTAGTCCTAATACCCTAAACCTTAACCCCTAAAATTTTAAACTCTAAACATAAACCTCAAATTCTACGCCAAATGACCTAAACCCCAAACTCTAAACTACAACCTAAATATCTAAACCCTAAAAATAAAAGACTTGTATAAACTTGTATCAAATTATTTTCGTAAGTTTTTATATTTAAAAGCACGGAGAGAACAAAGACTTTATTAAGCTAAAATTTAAACTAAAAAAGACCTAATACGTTATTATACCAAAATTTTTAGAGTGCCAGTAACTTTCCTAACCCATGCATAGTTTTGTACCTGAATACATGTGTTATAATTATTTTAAAAATTGGACTGTTATTTTTTTATATTGAATCTAAACATCATTACTTTATTTATATATCTATTATATTCTCTTAACAACCATGCACGTGATTTTCATTTATTTTGTTAATAAAATTATTTTTTCCACTTAAATAACATGTCGTGAATAATAGAGTATTAGAGGTCTAATTAACACTAGCTGGCTTTAATGCGTCCAAGAAAGAGCTAAGATTCATCTTTAGGCTCAAATTTTTAAAAATTAAATTATTTACGATAGTTATTTAATATTTTTAAAACATAATTTAATTAAATTCAAAAAGGATAAATCTCAATACTAGACATGAATTTTGGTTTAGTGTGTTAATACACAAGATTTTAATTTTATATAATTTTATACATATTTTTTATATGATCCAATTTTCACTAACCACTAACAATATTCTTGACTTCCTTGTTGTATTACAAAAATATATTTCTTTACATGTGCACAATTGCATTTAAATCAGTGTTTGATGAATACATTTAACCCAAAAAATGTGTAAAATTTAATTAAATTAAAATTTATGTGTAAATTTGATATTTATCATATTTAAAAAATAAATAGAGTAAATTTATACTTAATTAAAAATATAAAATATCAATTTACGATTTATCATTTAAAGCACACAATTTTCTCACTTTACACCATAAACTATTTCTCTCTTCATTTGTCCCTCAAGCTATTATATTCATTTCAATTTACAAAAAAAAAGGATAAATAAGAACATGACTTGTAGCATGTTATTATTAGACATCGATATATTTTTGAGCAAAATGAGACAAAAATGAAAATTTAAATATCAAAATGAAAATTTAAATATCAAACTTCCATCTTCTCCACTAAACATTTTCTCGGAGGTAGTTTTTTTCCAATATTTTTGGTTTTTTTTCATCTGAGTGGTTTTCGGCAATAGTTTTACCGTCGAAATAAATCTCATCGTTTTAACGAGTATTTGTATTATTTTATTTTTTGTGTTGCTTTTAGTTTTATGTGCTTTACTTTGACGAAAATATTTTTATATCTTTTTTTTTTGTCAATCTCTTGTCTACTTCTGTAGCAGTTTATATGTCAGAAATTTTCGCAGTTTTACTCTATCTTAGTGAGGCATATGTATGTGTTCATGGCAGTCATCTCCTTTGAGATGGTCGGCGGTCTTATTAATGTTTGATGCCTTTCATGGTTGTTTTGTCGATGTATTCGGTGCTTGCAGCGAAGAATATTGAAGATTTTCTGGAGCATTCTAGTCGAAGTTTTACAGTTACTTGATTTTTATTTGAAGATTTTGCACAATCTTCTATGGAGTGAAAGATTTTGTTTTAATTTTCCATACCCTTTTCTTTTTGATGTATTTTATATACTCCGTGCTTCTGTTATTTTGGGTATGATTAGTTTATAATCTTTTTTTCTTGAAAAAAAATCAACAACTGTTTTTTGTTTAAAGAAATATCAAACTAAAAAATATTCATGGTGCAAAAAAATGTATATTTCAAAAGATAAATTGTAAATTAAGACATAAAAAAACTAAAAAAACATTTCCACCAAATGGGCTTATTAATCAGGCTTGGCCTAAACATGGGACAGTTTAACTACCCTAGGTCATGTTAATTTTTTTTGAATAATCTATTAGTAATATCTGTTCATAAATATTCTTAATATTTTGATAATGTATACATCTTGCAGATAAAGTGATTGAACCTGAGTCTTATAAAATAAAACATCATCTATTTTTCTACTGGACTACTTGTTAAATTCAGGTGATGTTAAAATTTTGCTAACAATATTTTTAGGATTCATATATTGGTAGTGGAGTTTTGTTTCTCTATAAATGATTTAATCAACCATATGTGCCTTTAATAAATATTCAAATAAATAATTAAATACGTGCGATGGCAGTTAAAACCATTTGTCAGAAGAAAAGAAAACTTCAGTATCGATACCAAATAATTATCTATATTTTACCCTTATTGCATTAGTTTTTTTTTTTAATTTGAATATGTTAGTTTTATTAAAAATGAAAAATTTTAAAAATATAACGAGAGTTTACAACTCAGGTAAACAATTTGATTCGGGCATATTCTTAAAACACGAAAATTAATGTTTTTAGATTTTAAATAAGACCATACAAAGAAAAAGTAAAAATCCTAACTCAAAAATTCGAAACAAAATAGATACAAACATTACCAAAGTTTGACGAGATAAAAACCAACAACAAACAACAATAAAAAATACATATTATAATAATAAGGCACGCTGACAACACGGTTATTACTACAATTTAATCGCGAACAAGAGTAGTGACTGTGAGCTCGTATCTATATTCAGTTCGAGAATCTAAAACAGAGAGATCAACGAGATAATTAAAAGAGCGACATATTGATCAGTCTTCACAAAGTCAAATATAATCCCGATAAAAATTCAAATAAAAAATTAAGTGACCAATTAAGAGAAAAACATGTCAAAAGATACAAAATTATTAAATTTTAAAATTATAAAACAAAAGATGAAATAAAACATAAAAATAAAAGAATTACTGACAATAAGTTAATGTCGCTGCCGGCCACAATAAGTTAAAAAGAAAAAACAAGAGTTGCGGCTGCTTAGAGAGAAAAGATGAATCAACGACTGCTAGGGTTTCACTGTTTTTTAAGTACACAATGAATGATTCAATAATTTTGTTCGATCATATTAAATTTATAAGACAAAATTAAATATTCGATCTAAATTTCTCAATCAATAATTTTAAAGGGCCATAAATGGAGTATCTCAAAGACAGGTTTTCTGTCTCCTCTACAACTTAATCAAGAGCTACAAAATTTTAAATTTTATAGTGAAATGAGAGATACATGTCTATTAAATAGCACATACTCAAAGAGTTTATTTCATTATTATTATTATTTTTAACAATGACGACTGGATTTTATTAATAATTATGAAAATATCTCAATTACAGCGCATAAAAAAAAGAGAATAATGAGATTAGTCTATCAAAATTTCATACAAAACCTAAAGGTGCAAAGAAAAGTAAATACTTTCATAGATATTAGTATACCGAAAAATTAAGAAGTATTCTTAAATCTCTTTGTCTCCATCCAAACGAGACGTTTTACGGGGTAAAAGGAGTGGTGAGCGAACCAAACTATCAAGCAGATTGCTCTGCTACCCAGGTCTGATTACATTGGCAAACAACCATCAACTGAGTAGGGACCTATCTTTCTATGACCACCGACAGAATCAAAATCAGAAACTAGCGTCATGAAGATCTCTGTACGAGCACTAAACGACTGCTAAAGTATGTTGAAATCGTGCCAAAACGACAAATAAACGAACCACAAAATATAAAGAAAAAACGTGTTACAAAGCCAGAGGAAACACGTGCTACAAAAATAGAAATTCTTAATAAAAAATATATAAAAATAATGAACTCGGTGATCAACAACTAATATTAAAATTAATTACCGACCCATGAAAAGAAAGTAAAATAAACAAAGTACCTGCGGCGCTTGATAAAGAAAAAACCTAAAAAAAAGTTTATTCCATTATTATTGATTACCCGGTTTACATCGCAATATAATTTTAAGGTTGTATGATATCTAAAAGTTTAAAAAAGTATTTTAATATTCACTACTAGGATTATAAGTATATCAACTGAGTTTACGAATAGTATAAGAAATATCATGTCAAGTAAAACTACACCCTTTTCGCTATAAGCAACATTAAATTTAGCATTAACTTATTCCTTAGAAAAACAATATTAAATTTAGCAACTCAAAACATCAAATTGAATAATAGCAGTGTTTTAGTCAAGAGTGTGCAAAATAAACCGTTAAATTTTATCGGTTAATTAATTTACTGTTAAAGCTTAAACAGTTTCGATTAATCAACCGTTAAAAATAGTGGGTAATGGTTAACCGTTATAAAATTATTTAGACATAAAATGAATATTGTGATTAAAAATATTTTATTTAAATATTTTTTTAAAGATTTTAAGACAATATTTATCGAGAGGTAATTTCATTATTCTCAAAAAATTAATGAACATTTGAAAAAAATTGTAATAGATTACATGTTAACCTATACCGAACAGTTAAGTAGCGGTTAACTACTATAATAGTTAATCATTTAAAAATTTAATGATTAATCATTTCTCAATAGTTAGGTTACAGTTTAATAATTATTATAACGGTTAACCAGCTGTTCATGCTAAATGGTACGATTAATCTAACATGTACACCCCTAGTTGCAGGTAATGTCACTGATTTGAATATGAAATTTGATGTAGTGGGGTGAGACTTTGTCTTTGCTTTAATCAAGAAGCAATCTAAGTTTGATAATTCATATATATTTTTGACTTAGTTTGCTGATGCAATAACTTATGAATGGTTCAATTTTTTACAGTGATTTTGTCATGTGTTTTCAATTAATAATTTAATCCATGGGGTTTATTTTAATTGTTGAAAGATGCGTCTCGAATTCTGTTGTTCCGATTGGAAAAGTTTTTTTGTTGCCATCAAATTAGTGAAAAAATAATAAAACTAGAAAAAGGATGTGATCTGTACACGACTATACTATCATAGTTATAATTCGATTTAAACTAGGAAGAGTATAAATTTTTAGAATAAAGTATTTATTATTATAAATAAATACTTTAAATTAGTTTTAGAATATACTTTAAGTATTTGAACTTATCAAGTATTTTAATGAAAAAACATATAATGTTTATCTTAGAAGACATAGGTTTAAATCGCTTGTCTACATGGTGTATGTGTTTTGTCAAAGAATTAAGAATATCTATGAACATATACTACCTTATAATCGCTTTTATACTATTAAAAAAATAACCTACAAATAAGGCTTTTAACGACGTTTTTAGCCTTGTAGCGTCGTTTTTAAACGCTGCTAAAAAAATTTCGACTCTAGAAAAACGCTACAATAAGTGCCACTAGTCAAATTCCGCAAACAAAAGGTTGAGTTATATAGCAACGTTTGTTCATCCAAATGTCGCTAACGACATAGTCAGACAAACGCACTTATTTCAGTCAAAAAATATTTTAAACAGTTATTCTAAAAAAGACATATAATTTAGACACTTATTTTGTAGTTAAGCTTTTTTTCCCCTATATTGGTGATTTTCTCCTCTACCTCTTGTAATTTTCTTTTCCACAAATATTTCATATATATTTGGGCATAATATTGAAAATACCCCTAAAGTTTAAATGAATAATTACTTTAATTATTAATGTTTATTTTTTTGAAGTACTTTAACTCTTTAACGTTTTATTTTGAGCCAAAACAATACATCGATTGACAAAAAATATTAGTCAACTAACATTCAATGCCTTAAATGACATGACAAACATACATGACATTGGACGATGAGGTGATCATATCATATATGTAAAGATGCTAACTTGAAAGAATACTATAAAATATAAATTTATTTTTTACTGATATGTCATTCTATCAAGTTTTGTCAAGGTATTAACTATTTGTTGACTACTAATTTCGTCTACAAATGACGGAAAGATTATTTTAACCCAAAATAAAACCTTAAGAATTAAAGTACTTCAAAAAAATAGAGATCCAAATAAAATATTAAGAACTAAAGTACTATAAAAATTAAGTATGTGATGCATGTCGGTCCAAATTAATCAGAACAAAATTATGAAAAATCGGGAAAACAACAAAAAAATTGCTGCTAAAGCAAATTAATAAATTAATGGTGGAAAGATTGTACTTAAATGCAATACAAATCAAAAAGCTTGGGTTGCCCACTCGAATAGAAAATTATTTACTTTTTTTGTTGTTCTTTTTTATTCCTCACACTAAAAATATTAGGTTGATGATTAGAGTTTAAGAAGTTAGTGGCGGGGTGTATTTTTAAAGTTTAAGATTTATAATTTAAAATTGAAGGTTAGGATTAGAATTTAACTTTTAGTGTTAGAACATAAAAAGTAGGGCAAAATACAAAAATAGTTACTAAACTATCTTAAAAAATATAGAAGAGTCATCAAACTTTCAAAAATTATATAATGGACATTAAACTTTAGTTTTTTGTTACAAAATGGTCACCGTATCGTTAATTGGGTGACTTACGAAAATTTGTATAACAACACATTTAATCCCTAATATTTACACATTTAATCAATTTAGACATCAAGAGTGAGGGTTAAATTAGGACTAAATTGATTGAATGTGTAAATATGGAGAATTAAATGTGTTATTATTCAAATTTTCGTAACTGTCACCTCATTCAATGAACGACAGTTAACGGTTTAATGGCCATTTTGTAACAAAAATTAAAATTTAATGCCCGTTATATAATTTTTAAAAGTTTAACGATCATTTTATATTTTTAATATAATTTAGTGACCGTTTTTATACTTTATCTTAAAAAGTAAAAAGTAACATGAAAAAGGTAAAAAGATTTTTGTCCCATCCACTCACCAATACGAACAAAACATTTGACCATTTAAAAGAAAATAAACATAACGAGCCTTAAAATAATCATACCCCTCATGCTTCAAGCCTTTAACATTTGGCTAATCCAAGAGATTTTCAATCTTTAAAATTGAATATCATAATGACTAATGAATGCTTCTCTCATCTCAACATAAAGAACAAATGGACGCCAGAAAAATGAATAACTCGACGATGAAGTTCTAATGGAGGAGAAGAAAGCAAGTATAACAGCAGCTGTGATAATCACAGGCCTTGTCGTTGTTGTCGTCGCCGCTCGTTTATCATTGAAACTTTCCCGGCCTTTCTTCCTCGTTGCAGGGGCAGGTATCGCGCTAATCCTTGCAGTATTTGTATGTCTTGTTATCCGACGGCATTACGATCGCCGGCGGAAGTTGTTGGAGAAAAGGCTGGCATCCGAAGGTCGAGAGCTTCGAATCGAGTACAGTTTTCTTCGGAAAGTTGCCGGAATTCCAATAAAGTTTAGGCTCAAGGAGCTTGAGGATGCAACGGATGATTTCGGAGCACTTTTAGGCCAAGGAGGATCGGCTTCGGTATTCAAAGGCATTCTTAGCGACGGCACTGCCGTTGCGGTGAAGCGAATCGACGGGGAGGAGCACGGAGAAAAGGAGTTTAGATCGGAAGTTGCGGCGATTGCGAGTGTACAACATATGAACCTTGTGCGTCTTGTAGGGTATTGTTGTGTTCCTACAGGGCCTAGGTACCTTGTTTATGAGTTCATTCCTAATGGTTCATTGGACCGTTGGATTTTCCCCGGAAACGGAATCAAAAACTTCCCCGAAGGTTGTTTGTCATTCGATTTAAGGTATAGGGTTGCCGTTGATGTGGCCAAGGCACTTTCTTACATGCATCACGATTGCCGGTCGAGGATATTACACCTCGATTTAAAGCCCGAGAACATACTCATCGACGAGAATTATAGAGCAATCGTGGCGGATTTCGGTCTTTCGAAGTTAATGGGAAAAGACGAGAGTCGGGTTATTACCACAATCAGGGGTACTAAAGGTTATTTGGCCCCAGAATGGCTCTTGGAGCACAGTGTTTCGGAGAAATGCGATGTTTATAGTTATGGATTGGTGCTTTTGGAGATGATCGGAGGCCAAAGGAATGTGACCGTGATTGAAAATGGCAGTGATAAATCCCAACGGAAATGGCAGTATTTTCCGAAGATTGTGAGGGACAAACTTGGGGAAGGGAAAGTGATCGAAGCCGTCGATCATAGGCTAGTCGAAGCGGGAGCCATTGATGAGAGGCAGGTTAAAAGAATGGTTCACGTAGCTTTGTGGTGCATACAAGAGAAACCGGAACTGAGGCCTAGCATGGCACATGTGGTCGACATGCTCGAAAGGCGTGTGCCGGTGGAGGAACCGCCAAGTACACAAATGATCGTCGTTGATCTGTTATCGATAGACGGAGAGGATTCCGATTGTCAACTCGGGACAAGAATTGCTGCAATGGGAACGGATGTTGATTGCTGCAACATTCCTAGCTCATCTTCGTCTTCATTTGCAATGTCTACGCTATCAGGACGGTAACTCTTGTTACTTTATTATTCTAATTTAAGAGCGACTGCGTGAGTGTGAATTGAATATGTGTCCGAGTCGATGTGCACATTTTTTGTTTTTGTTTTTTGAAGTTTTTCATATAGGGTAGCATTATCTTTTTATTTGTAATTTTGACGTATTTCAAAGTAATAATATTATAATTACCTCTTCCATAAGAAATATTACTATTCTTAAAATATTCGTGTTCAACTAATTTATCTATAAAATATATATGATATCAAAGTGTAAGAGAAAATGAACAAATAGTAGTTAGTAATGTAATCACTAATTTTGTCTAAATTGACCCGTTTTTTATTTTACAATGATGGGCTTGTATATGTCTATATACTATTATGTGATAGTAAAGTAACCATGCTAAATGGTTGTATCAGGGTGTTATGCACATGTGTGTTATTACATGCGTGGGTCACTAGTATATGTTTATTATATGTATAGTTATCATCTATAATTATATGTATATGGTATATGAAGGTACATAGTATATGTGTATAATGTACGACTGTGTTAATTATATGAATGAGTTGCTTGCATTAATGACATTAATGTTTAAATGTGAACGTGAAGGTATAGTGCATGAACGTGTATTATGTGTATATGTAATGTGTAAGTGTATTTGTTTAGGTATATGTTGGTTAATATGTTATATGTTTATTATAAGTGGGCTGCCATAAATAGAAAAGAAAATCATATAATCCCAAGTTTATTCAGGCCCATTCACATATCCATAAATGCCGAAAAATTAATACATATTAGCTTATTTGGCCCTAGACCCAATATAACAAAACCCAAAAAACCTTAAAAAATAATTTGATCACCCTTTCTTTTCTATTGCGGCCGCCAAGATCTAGCCGTTGGATCAGATCTGATCCAACGGTCTAGATCAAACCCGAGGACTGCACAGCCTCCGCACGCGTCAACCGTCCGGCTCTCCACGCGCCCATGTGATGCACGCCCAGATCGTTCAGCTTCCTCACGCGCCCATGCGCCTGCACCGTTTCGTCTCCCTCATCCGCGTGGCCACGTCGTCGGAATTTCCGCTGCCACCATACGACGACCACCAACTCCGCAACCACCATCAGCATAAAAAATATTAAAAAATGGGATATCAGAATCATCATCATCCACAATTCATTCATTTAATTTTTGCTTAAGAATGTAAACAATAGCATAGGTAAGCAATGAGTGATCTGAGAAGCATATAAACAAAGAAAACAACCACTTGTAACCCCGAAGTTTTTGAACACGGAAATTCAGAATCAATACAAACAAAGAAAATGCCTTTCAAGGTATATATTCTTCCTTTTTCAGTTCGAAATATAACATGCATATATATAAGAAAAAAAACAACAAAGAGTTTAGGGTTTAACCTCGTGCCGCCGTGTTTCCTTCGTCGGTGATAAGCCTCACGGTCTCCCGAGACCGTCTGATGGTGAACCGGTGAGGAGATAAATGCCGAAAAGTGGTTTCGGAGTGGGGGTTTGAACCCTAGATCTTGTTTTTTGGTTCGGTTTTTTAAGAACAAGGGGCTTCAACGTTTTAGATAAAAGAAAGAAGGTCGGATTTTGGATATACGGAGGAAAACAATGTTTTTTTGGATTTTTAGGTTCGTCGACTACCGGCCAGAAACTGGGTATAATTCCAAGATTTTCAGAGGATTTTGGGGTGTTATAACAAAAAATGGCTAAAAGAGGGCTGAGTTTCGGCTAAGGGGGGTTTTATAGAGTTATAACATTTTAAAAATAGGTTAATTGCATTTTAAGGACCTTCGTCCTAAAATAGTCACGCCCGCGGTCCTTCCGCATGGTCCAAATGCAGCTTTAGTCCCTCCGCCCCATTTTAATTATAGGTCAGGCCATTTTGCTTATTTTAATTACACCCCGGGTCCCCGAAACTTTTTGTTGTTTTTAATTTTGTTCCTCTTTAACCAGTTTAAAGGTTTTTAATTTCGGTCCCAATTTTCAATTTATTCAATTTAGTCCCCTTTCCAGTTTTAAATTAAAAACTTTTTTTATTCTTTTTATGCATTTTTAATTTAAATATTGCACATTTATTTCCCGTTAATTTTGGTTTACGTAGTATGTTAATATTGCTTGTTTCTGATGGTAGCTTAATGGTTGAAAATTAGTTCGAAATATATATTTGTGCTCTATAATATATATATATATATATATTAAGTATGAAATAGAAATTTGCAAAATGCCATATAGATATTTTTATGTAATATATGTGTTTTAGACATAAAATAGAAATTTGTAAGATGTAATATATATATGATACATCGTGTATAGTTTTTTAAAATATAAAATAGATTTGTAAAATGTAATATATATATATATATATATATTTGATATATAATGTATAGTTTTTAAAGTATAAAATAGAAATTTGTAAAATGTAACACATATATTTTGATATATAATATATAGTTTTTAAGGTATATAGTATAATTTTGTAAAATGTAATATACATATTTTTGGTATATAATATATAGTTTTAAAAGTATATAGTAGAATTTCGCGAAAATGTACAATGTATGTTTTTGTTTATAATATATATAGTTTTAAAATCTATCCATTATTTTCTTTAAATAGTGTACAATATTTAGTTATGTCTATATTTACTAGTATATGTTTTTAATTCAGGCTTAGTGTGATAGTATGGACCTTGGGTCGTTGAGTAGAATTAGTCAAATTAATTTAATTAGTTTAGGATTGTGTGGTCGTCTCATCGGGGCACGATCCTTAAATTAATTAGATTAATTTTAAGATTAGGTTCTTTAGAGCCTTAGTTAGATTAGGGTTCGAATTAATTTAGTGAATTTAAATTTATCCTTGGCTTATTGGGGTATTGGGGTAAATGTTAAATTCATTAAATTAATTGAACATTTCTTAATTATTTTTAGGATAAAATTAATTCCAAGTTTAGATTGACATTAAATTACAAATTAATTATCATAATTTTTAGGGCTTCTAGTCTTTTAGGGCTAATTAATTTAGGGTTAAGTATTAAAATCATTTAGATAATAATTAGGTCACTATTTGGATTTCTAATAATTTGAGCCTTCCTTTTGTGTGTTTATATTCGTGCCTTTGATTATCATGTCTTAATTGTCATTCATATAACCTTTAATCTTAATTGCATTCTTAATTAATTTAAATCATAAAAATGAGGTACTTATTAATTTTAATATTTGTGTCGTAACAGTCCGAGGTTAAAGGATGTTGACCAAGTATTCGGATTAATCCTTACCATCCCGAGGTAAATGTATTAAGAATTGACAAAATCATCACATCATACTTAAATGCTTGCATCATGCATAAAGGTGACGCACGTAAGTCGAATCATAAATTAACACGTCAGTCGGGCTTATTTGATATCGGTTTAATTTATGATCCGATGTATCGTCAACCTTATTAGTTAAATGTTCAATTAATTTGAATCCACCAATTCGATAAAGCTTGTGCTGTTAAGGTTAATTTTCATTTAAGAACTCCAAATTGAATTCAATATAAATTTCAATGATTTTCATCCTTTTAAAAGCAACAAATATTTTGGTACCGATTTCCGGGCGTGATGGGGGTGCTAATCCTTCCCTATGCGTAACCAACTCCCGGACCCTTTCACAATGAATCTCTGTTTTCTTATGGTGTCCGGCCTATCTTACCCAAGTGGCCGGTGACGACTCCAAGTTTTCATCGTTTTCAAAAAATTAAGGTTTTCAAAAGAAATCCCCATTCTGTTAAAAGATTTTTAATAATGATTTAGGGTATGGGAAAATTTTTGGTTTTACAAAACAAAAGAGAGTTAGGCCAAAGAAAAAATTGTTTCTTTTAAATAATAATTTTTTGGGATTTTAGTTGATTTGAACCAGGATGATTCTTCCTTAAAAATGTGATCGAGGTTGCACGAGCTTTGATAATTGGTGGTTCTCGAATTAATTCTGTATTTAATTTCTAAGGAGTTACCGACATGTATTGCATCATATCATTAAGCTCTATACCCGAGCTCCTTCCCTTAAGTGGGAGTGACTTAAGTGGGAGTGAAATGCCACATACCCACGTGAGTAGCCCTCTATGGGTCGGTAATTCACTCTCGGAATCTACGCCTTTTGACATGTGAGTAGCCCTCCACGTCATCAGGACATGCTTTCCCTCAAATCGAAACCAATTCGCAAGCTTATAATAGGCCAGAATTGGGTTCTTGTTGCCTTAGTAGGCTATAAGATAGGTTCGGGTACCCTTAATTAGAATCTAACCTATGTGTGAGAATTTAAGAAACCCACCCCTACTAGAGCCATGCGGATAACCTTAGCGAACTAGAATTCATGTGGTTAGGTTTCTTTCTTTGTATAAATTAATTATCTTCTCTTGCTTTCGTGTTTTATCTCATGACTAACTTTTCTCTTTTCTTTCTTCCCCTTGTTACTCTTTTGTTTTGCACATTGTGGTCATATCATAAAGAGCACATTGAATTGGAAATAGTTTGAAGTTAAAGGCTAGATTGATGAGAGACCTAGTTCGCAGCAATGATGAAAAGAACTTCGACGTACAAATATGGTCCGAAGGGGAGTAGTTGCATGAGGGAGACAGTATCCATGTCGGGTTCTGGTCAACATTGGCAACATAGCCATTTATGAATACAGAATACAACGACACTTCCGAGCTGAAGACAGTGTGGAATAGTTGGGACTTGGAAACAAGGTGCACTTTCAGTAGATAATATGGTGACATTGCATGTTTGTTAGATGTTCTAGTGGATCAGGCACCATTGCAAGCCTTGGTGAGGTTCTGGAATCCCGCCTGTAGTTGTTTCACGATCGGTAACTTCGACTTAACCCCCGCGGTTGAGGAATATCAAGACCTTTTAAACTGTGAGAAGATTGATGAAACTTGGGTATACTCGAAGCCTAGTAAAAATAAAGCTTTTCGAGGCAAGCTCAAGAGATTCTCAAACATGTTGGAATCCTAGGTCGAAATTCGGGTCACTACATGGAACAGTAAGGAATATCTCAAGTGGGAAGGGATTGTAGCCCTATCTTTCGTACATCCGGTAGGCCGAGTTCAACGGGATCTATTCGCGTTGTTAATTTATGGGTTAGTAATTTTTCCCCGGGTAAAAGGGCTAATCGATCCTGCAGTGTTGGACCTGTTTGAGTGGCGGGACCAATCCGGTGCTTGTGATTTTAGCCGAAACTTTCCGATCCCTGAGGTTTTTTTGGGAGCATGGCGAGGGTCATTTTCATGGTTGCCCACAGCTTTTGATGATATGGTTCTTTAGTCACCTTTGGTCGGATGCTAACTTCTCAAAGCCTCTCTACAATAGCAATTTCTCACCATTAGAAGAGTTTCTGCGAAAGAAAGATTGGCCCACCCGAAGATTTGAAGAAGTTTGGAAAGATTTGTCCACCCGAAGTATCCTCTATAGGTGCGAGATAAACTCTTGGGTGCCATTACTTGGACTTTGGGGGCACACTGTTTATGCTCCTCTTATGATTTTGAGACAATATGGCTCGAAGCAATTTGTACCGGCTACCAAGGGTTTGAATGAGTTTAATATGAATTATGAGAAGGAAAAAAGCTAAAAGGCAGTGGTGTATGACGCTTCTTCAGCTTGGAACAACGCGAGACGGGTCAGAGTCATGAATGCTACCTACATGACCACTCCCGAATACGAGGCATAGAGACTTGGCCGCGTCAATGACAACATTCCCCAATTGAATCTCGACAAAAAGAGGTCAATGGAAGAGAGGTTGGCCACACTTCCTACCGAGGCCGAGTTGATGAGAAAATAGCTTGAAGAGGAGCAAGAGAGGTATCTCAAGCTCGAAGAGAAAGCTCGCAAAAAAATTCGATTTTGAGTTGGAGAAAATACAATTTGAAGGAATGGTTAAAGGTCTATAAAAGAGAAAGGATGAATTGGAACTTGAGCTCAAGTTAGAAAAGTAAGAGATTCAGAAACTCAAGAGGCTAAACAAAAGTAAAAGAGTTACGGAAGATGGATCAGGCGAAGAGCTAGAGATCCGATTCAAGAAGGAGAGATCGAGAGCCGAGAATTACAAAAGGATGTATTGCGAGAACAAGGACTAGGTGCTCACTTTAACACAAGAAATGAAGAACCAACACACTTCTCACTCTAGGCAGCTCGAGAAAGAATGACGCCAAAATGAAGCCTTGAAGGATCATGTTAAGTGTCTGAAGAAGTCTCTTTTCAAGCACAAGAGTTCGACTAGCAAATTAAAAGTAGGTAATTCGGACAACCAGGCTTTAGGGGGTCTCATTGAAGAGTTGAAGACTGAGGTTCAACAACTCCAGGATCATGTGGCAAGATTTAGGGGAGCAATTCAAGTACGCCCGATGTTGAGTTTAGAGCAACTACAGTTTGCTGCCTACACCATTTGGAGACAAGAACATGAGTTAGCGCAATGGATGGTTCGGATGCAAGATGTTGCCCAGAAGATACAGCTCTTGGCGGAAGACGCTACGAAACTTCATGATTGTGTCGACGATGATTCTGAAAAAGGAGAGAAGATTGTTTGGATTTTGAGAGAGGTCATTGACCTTGATACTACCCTGAAGTCATATGTTTAGTTGGCTTTCTTTGGTTATTGTGTCAAGACTATGTTTCTATTAATGAAAGTCGTTTAACGATGATATTTGCCAAACTCAGTGTTGCTCATTGCATTCATGCATAATTTATTTATTTGCATTCTTTGTTTTGTTACAAATAATTGACCAAAAATCTTTTTGTTTCAGAGAAACAAAAAAGATTGCACGTTGGTTCTTTAAAATTACCATCATTCCACACCCATATCATACTCGTTTACGAACGAAGCGAATGGAGGAAGGTTTTACAAAGTTGGAAGTCGATCTACGTGGTCAAATGGAGTGAACCCAATAGGAATTAAGGGACACCATCCTCAAGTCCCAGTAAGACATGATGAAGGAAATATCTCAGCTGTTGCAAGCCCGGCTAGGGCAAGAGTAGAGAGACAAAGGTACCGTTGAGAGTCCTGCCGAAAACTCAGGGGATCGCCTTTATGCCCAAACTGTCAGGAATCCTCTGCTCATTGATCCTTCATCGAATCCTACACAAGGTGCATCTGCCTCTCATACTAGTGCAGTTGTTCAAATTCAATCAGGGGTGACATTTGAAAATCTCGAGATTATCGGGGATGGCATCCTAGACTTTAACGAGATGGAAAAATTGAACCAAATGAAAGCGAAATTCACTAAGCAACTAGAGGATACTCGAAAAGACCTAGAAGAAAAGTTTCGAGTGAAGGAAGACGAGGATAACCCCTATGGGTTAAGTGCTAGGGAGCTCAGTTTGGTTCCCGATGTGGAGATCCCATATAAGTTCAAGACCTCAGATTTTGAGAAGTTTGATGGAAGCACCTACCCATCTGCTCATATAGTGATGTGTTGCCGAAAGATGGCTGGATTTACCAACAACGAGAAGCTTTTGATTCACTGTTTTTAGTACAGCTTAGTAGGATCTGCTTTAAGGTGGTATAACCAACTAACCAAGGTTCAAATTAAGTTGTGGAAAGATCTGGCAAAAGCTTTTACTAATTAGTATAAGTATGCAACCGACATGGTTCCCAACCGACTGCTGTTACAAGGCATGGAACAAAAGTGCAATGAGACCATTCGTGTATACGCTCAAAGGTGGCGCGATGTTGTGGCCCAAGTCCAACCACCGCTTCATGAGAATGAGATCTCTCCAATGTTCGTAGATACGCTAAAAGGGCACTTTATGATCGGTTGATCAACAACCCTATTAGTAATTTTGCAAAAATAGTCATGACTGGCAAATGCATTGAAGCGACCATCAAGAGTAGAATGATCAATGGAGGGGATCATTCATGTAAGCAATATACGAAGAAGGATCATGAAGTGAACAACACCAACACTTTTGAGAAAACCAAGAACTTCACCATCTCCCAACCCCAAGCTACGGCGAGAAATGCTCGAAGTTTCAACAAGAGAGAAGACAATGGACCTAAGAAGGAAAGGGATGATAGGCATTTCACGCATTTTCCAATTACCAATAAAGAACTCTACTCGCAGTTGTGCAAGGCTGATCTAGTCCAACCATACCACGTTACTCCTTACAACCCACTATACCCAACTTGGTATAACCCTAAGGAACACTGTGAGTACCATGCCGATATCCCAGGACATTTAATCAAGAACTGTATAGCATTCAAAAAGTTCGTTCAGAATCTGATTTGAACTGGGGTATTATAGTTGGGGAAACCCAGTACGGCCAACAATCTGTTACCAAATCACGGGGGACAGGGTGTAAATGCTATCGAAAATGAGTGCACCGAGAAAGCTAAAAGGAACGTGTCCGAAGTCCAGTCTCTATTGAGATGGGTCTTTCAGCAGTTATGGATGGTGTGTCTCATCAATCGGAGAATGGTGTTGGTCAAAAAATGATGTGGCCCGTATTGTGAGTACCACCAATTAGGAGGTCATGATATTCAACATTGTGAGGAATTATGCCATTTACTACAAGCTATGATGGTTAACAAGGAGATTGAGTTTTTTAAAAAGGAGAAAAGAGGAAAAGAATTTGAAGTTTGTGCATCAGAGAGTCAAGAAACCAAATACAGTGCGAAAATACCACTTGTCCTCAGTCTCAGGCCGAGTGAGGCAAGCGAACCAAAAGTGGCTCCCAAACTTATAATTGCTACCCCAAAGTCTTTTCTTTTCAAGGATACAAAAATGGTCCCATGGAATTACGCCATGAGCGTTATAATTCTGGGCTTATCTAGTGTACAAGAGGAAAAAAGGATAATGGAGACAAAACCTGCTCAACCGAATAGCGGAGAAGTACACGATGTGGGGTAGCTCACAAGGAGTGGTCGATGCTATACCCCGGAGGACCTAAGGGATCCAAAAGAGAAATTCAAAGAAGTTGGAGTAGAACCCGAGAAGTTGTTCGGAGAAGACCCACCCGAAAAAATCAAGGAGCCAGCCACAGAAACACAAGCATTTTAAAATTTTTGAAGCACAGTAAGTATAATGTTGTCGATCTACTTTGAAAACAACCAGCTCGTATTTCAGTACTTGATCTGTTACTAAACTTAGAAAAGAATCATAATGCATTGTTGAAGGTTTTGAACGAGACTTTCATTACAAAAGATATCTCTGTTGGGAGATTGGATCAGATTATCATTCACATCACCAACGTCAATCACATTACTTTCAGTGATGATGGAATTCTAGGGGAATGCATGGGCACCGTCAAGGCCCTGAACATCACCACTCACTGTAAAGGTTATGTGCTGCCAGGTGTTTTAATTGATAATGGCTCTGCATTGAATGTTATGCCATTTGTCACGCTACAATGACTACCAATCGGCAGCTCGTATATGAAACCATGTCATAATACGGTGTGAGCCTTCAACGAGACTCAAAGAGATGTGGTCGGGAAAATAGAAGTACCCTTGCTCATTGGTCACACTGAATATGCGGTCGATTTTGTGGTCATGAATATCCATCCATCTTACAACTGCCTGTTAGGAAGGCCGTGGATACATTTGGTCGGCGTCGTTCCGTCCTTACTCCATCAAAAGTTAAAGTTCGTTACCGATGGGAAGTTAGTAACGATGAATGCCGAAGAGGACATCATCGCTTCAGTAACTCCAGATACACCATACATCCCTACTGATGGAGAAGCAATAGAGTGCGCCTTTAGAGCCTTGGAACTTGTCAATGCTACTTTTGTTGCTGAATGGAGCAAGGTTCCATGCCCTAAATTGTCAAATTTCACTAAGATAATGGTATCCGAAACACTGGGAAGAGGAGAAAGAAAGAATAAAGGTTTGGGGAGGAATTTGCAGGGGCATCTTCGTCCCGTTAGTGTGATTCATAAGGTGGATCGTTTCGGACTTGGCTATAAGCCTAATTTTCTACAAAAAGACAATAGTGGAAAAAGAAACAAGAACAAAGTAAGGCCAGATTGAGAGGGGAGGACATACCCTGGGCCCCCATAACCTACAAAAACTTCAAAGGTACCTTTATATCTGGGGGATTCAAAATTCGGAGAAGGATGTCCAAGAGGCAAACCAGGAGGGTGAAAGACGCCTCCAAGAAGAATTGATCAGTGAAGCTTTAGAAGAAATGAATATGAACATGATTGGTGACGAAAGCAAGGCTAATCGATTTTTGGCCAAAATTCGCCCGTACCTCCCCAGAGAAGAGCTCAACAACTGGACCTTCAGGGTCGTGCAAGCATTTTATAGGAACAAATCAAAGTAATGCCTAGAACCACTCCGTTACTTTGGCTCGAAAGTGACGGACATCTTTGGAAAAAAAGGGCAACTATGTCATATCCATCTGCTCTAAATGAAATATACTATGTCTATCTTTTCTTTCTCAAATGGAAAACATGGCATTCATTCCATTCCATTCCATTTCATTCATTCATTATTTATTTATTTACCTATTCATCTGTTTATTTAATTATTTATTCGCGTCATAAACTATACTTTTCTTTTTCTAATACGTACTTTCAAAATTGTGCAGGCCTTTTAATATAAACTGTATGAACGATATGGAACCTAATCCCAAAGTAGATTTTGAGCGACCCATGTACTTGGCGAAGGTATGGGAAAATGATGAGATTCCTAATGAGCTGCAAAGAATGATGACAGATGAGGAGAAGCAAATCATTTTGCTCCAAGAGAAGATAGCGATCCTAAATTTGGGGACTGACGAAGAAAGGAAAGAAGTAAAGATCAGAGGTACCCTATCACCAGAAGTTAGGCAGGGGTTAGTGAAACTACTTGTAGAATTTAGAGACGTGTTCCCATGGTCATACCAAGATATGTCGGGCTTAAACATGGACATTGTAATGCACAAACTTCCCATTAGGTCAGAATGCAAGCCCGTCCAGCAAAAGCTTCAAAGAATGAGAACTGACAAGTTACTAAAAATTAGGGAAGAAGTGAAGAAACAGCTCGAGGCCGGATTTTTGGAAGTCTCTAAGTACCTAGAATGGGTAGCCAATATCGTGACGGTACCGAAAAAAGATGGAAATGTGCGTATGTGTGTAGATTATAGATACCTTAATAAGGCAAGCCCCAAAGATAACTTTCCTTTGCCCCATACTGATACTTTAGTGGATAATACTGCGGGGCATACTTGGTTCTCATTTATAGATGGCTTTTCGGGGTACAACCAAATGGGGTACGTTTTGTTATAAAGTGATGCCATTCGAATTAAAAAACGTTGGGGCAACTTACCAAAGGGCCATGGTAACCTTGTTTCATGATATGCTGTATAAGGAAATCGAGGTATACGTGGATGACATGATAGCCAAATCAAAGACCGAGGAAGGGCACATCCAAAACTTGCGAAAACTCTTTCGAAGGCTAAGAAAATACCAGTTAAAGCTCAACCCGGCCAAATACACATTCGCAATCACGTTAGGGAAGCTTTTGGGCTTTGTGGTAAGTCAAAAGGGCATCGAGATTGACCCCAACAAGGTGAAAACGATTCAAGATCTTTCACCCCTGCAAACACAAAAGGAGGTCCAAGGATTTTTAGGGAGGTTAAACTACATCTCTCAGTTCATATCTTAATTGACTAATAAGTGTGACACCATCTTCAGACTGCTCTGAAAGAATAATTCGGGGTTCTGGGATGAAGATTGTCAAGAGGCACAAGAAAAGATCAAGAAGTATTTGACCGATCTCCCAATTCTAGTAGCACCAGTGCCTGATAGATCGTTGATCCTGTACTTAGCAGTCTTTGAAAATTCTATGGGGTATGTACTTGGACAACATGATGACTCAGGCAAGAAGGAAATGGCAATCTACTATCTGAGCAAGAAGTTTATTGATTGTGAAACGCGGTACCCGCCAATTTAGAAATTATGTTGTACCTTAGTATGAGTTACTAAGCGGCTACGACAATACATGTTGTATCATACCACCTGTCTAATTTCCCGGATGGATCCACTAAAATTTTTGATGGAAGCGCCAGCATTGATTGGGAAGATGGCCCGTTGGCAAATGCTCTTGTCAGAGTTTGACATCATTTATGTGAACCAAAAGGCGGTAAAAAGAAGTGTCATGGCAAATCTTTTGGTGAGTCACATCTCGGATGACTATGAATCGTTGGATTTCTATTTTCCAGACAAAGATTTGATCTGTGGTTTAATTGAAGGGAGATATGTTGCCGAGAAAGAGGGATGGATGCTCTATTTCGATGGGGCATCGAATGCCCTAGGCCATGGAATAAGGGCAATATTAATTTTCCCTTAAGATGACCACTACCCTTTTATAAGTAAGCTGGAGTTCTTCTGCACCAAGAATATAGCTGAGTATGAAGCCTGCGTCATGGGACTCCGAGCAGCCATTGAGAAGAAGATCAAGGTGCTCCAAGTTTTTGGAGATTCTTCATTGGTAGTCTACCAACTTCAAAAGAGTGGGAGACAAGAGATCCAAAGCTAATTAAGTATCATGATTTGATCCAAGAATTGGTTAGAAATTTTGAAGAAGTCAGTTTCACCTACTTGCCAAGAGAGGATAATCAAATGGCCGACGCTCTAGCCACTTTGGTCACCATGTTCAAAGTAAATGGGACAGCCGAAATGAAGTCTGTCGAGATGCAAACTTTTGAGGTGCCGGCCTACTGCTATAGTTTGGAAGAGGAAAATGATGGTAATCCATGGTATTATGACATCCTCCACTATATCAAGTACCATACTTACCCAAAAGACGCCAACGATAAAGAAAAAAGAACTATAAGAAGGTTGACATCATGATACATCCTCGATGGAGAGGTTCTGTATAAAAGAAGCAAATATCATATATTGTTAAGATATGTCAATGACCGGGAGGTCGAAACTATTTTAGCAAAGGTCCATGGTGGTTTATGTAGAATCCACGCTAGCGGATTCTCGATGGCTAGGAAAATCATGAGATACGGCTACTTCTGGTTAACAATGGAGGGAGATTGCATCAATTATGCAAAGAAATGCCATAAAAGCCAAATCTACGCTGATAAGATACATTCCCCGCCAGTACCACTGCACGTCATGAACTTACCATAACCTTTTGCTGCCTGGGAAATAGACGTTATTAGTCAGATACACTCGAAAGCTTCTAATAGGCATTGCTTCATCTTAGTAGCCATCGATTACTTCACCAAATGGGTTGAAGCTGCCTCGTACGCCAACATCACAAGAGTGACAGTTTGCAAGTTCCTCAAGAAAGAAATTATATGTCGCTATGGCCTGCCCGAAAGAATTATCACCGATAATGCTTCCAACTTGAATAACAAAATGATGATTGAGGTGTGTGAATAGTTCAAAATTGTACATCACAATTCTACTGTTTATCGCCCCAATATGAACGGAGCAGTAGAAGTGGCGAACAAGAATATAAAGAAGATCACAACAAAAACCATAGAAAATTACAAGGATTGGCATGAAAAGCTACATTTTGCCCTATTTGCTTATCAAACCTCTGTAAGGACCTCTACCGGGGAAACTATTCTTTGGTATATGGCACGAAGGCGGTATTACCCATCGAGGTGGAGATTCCATCGCTTCCAATCTTGAATGAGGTAAAGTTGGATGAGGCCGAATGGATGCAAGCCAGGATTGATCAGTTGAACCTCATTGAAGAAAAAAGGTTGAAGGCTATATGTCATAGTTAAATGTATCAGAAAAGGATGGTATGAGCCTATAACAAAAAAGTTCACCCTAGAGAGATTCAAGAGGGGGATCTGGTGCTTAAAAGGATCTTACTTAACCAAAAAGACTTCCGAGGGAAGTGGATGCCTAATTGGGAAAAGCCTTATGTTGTAAAAAATGACGCTTTATAAAAAAATATTATGGATGGGAAAGAGTTGAGCAACCCCATAAACTCAGACTCTATAAAAAATATTATGCCTAAGGAAGAAAGAAGAAGAAAGAAAAAGAAGAAAGAAAAAAGAAAAAAGAGAAAAAAAAAGAAAAAAGAAGAAAAGAAGAAGAAAAAAGGAGGGTTTATGGCGAAAACCTAAAGATGGACGTCTTAAAACCAAGGGGTGATCTGAATTGAAAATCTGAATAAGGTGGTTCAGATACTGGGATTTTGGCATACGACTGGCGGACTTCGTCGAAGAACGGTGCTTCAATATTTAGGTCGTCAAGAATTGTAACCAAATATGGTGAATGAAAAGTTTACTGTGGTTGATGGGTTCTCATTATTCATACAGTCGATATCATATATATCTTTTTCTCCTGTTTGTCATGACTTTCAAAATTTATGCTAATATTTCTTTAAGTATTAATAAAATATTATTCTCATTTCTGTTGTCCGTCCTACAATCATCTCGCATATGAATTGGCATAGATTATAGAAAAGAAAAGGATTTCTTGGTATTACTATGATTTAACCTATTAAGTGAAGGCTATTCCAAGATAGAAGGCGAATTCGCCAAAGGCAAAAGGACATCGAGGGCAAAATTGATGAGATTCACCAAAGAAAGATGGTGAGTACCTCACGTGTTGAAATCGAAGGAGCTAAAGGCGAAAACTTAGAGGGGCGCCCAAAGGGAAAAAAGAAAGAAAAAATGAAAAAAAGAAAAAAAAAGAAAAAAAAATAAAAGAAAGAAAAACCCTGAAGTGAAAACCCGTAAAAAGCGCTTTAGGAAAAAAACAAGTCTAAAATGAAAACTTGAAAGGGCGCTTTAGAGCAGGAGGTTTAGAAGTTCAAGAGAAAATGAGGCGTAAAAGGTGAACCTGAGTGAAAGATGAGGCATCGCCGTTACAAAAAAAAGAAGATCAAAATTAAGGGACCAAGAAGAAAATGGTCCAAGTGAATTATTGTCATTCATGCATCATACTTAGTGAGACATCCCTAGGTTAAGAGCATGCTAACTCATATCATCTCTGTTCACAGGTATTTGAAGAAAAAACCAGGTATCTCCTAAGAAGAGAAGTAAATGACAAAGCAGAAACTCGAAAGGAATTTTCAAGCAAATGATTTCAAATTCGCCACTTCCCGGTAAAAGAGACAAGATGATAGAACCTCTCTCATGAAAGGGAAGAAGAATAGCCTATCCGTTTAGGCTCAAGAAGAGCAGAAACCTTCACGGAACCTTCATTCGAATAATTGTTATTCATTCACTACTGCTTCGGAGGAACGCGTCTTAACGATTTTGTTTCTGGCACTTCAGAGGAACATGTTATCGTCGCCCAATTTGCTTTTTGCCTCCTAGGGAAAGCAAGATTATTTAGATCCATTCAATGTCGTTTTGGAAGAATGGCCGTTTGAAGGCTAGTTGGTTTGTTTGGTGCCACTTCGGAAGAACCTACCAGCGCCACCAGTTATTTTTGCCACTCTGGGAAAACAAGTTATTTGGATTTGCTCGTTGCCACTCCGGAAGAGCAAATCGTCCGACAGGGAAGTAGGACAAAATTAGTGCTTATGGTCTTTGCTTTATTCTTGTTCTACAAGTATAAGCAAAGAGGGGCAGCTGCATTCACTAATTTTGTCCAGGTTAACCCGTTTTTTACTTTTATTTTACAATGATGGGCTTGTATATGTATATATACTATTATGTGATAGTAAAGTAATGATGCTAAATGGTTGTATTAGGGTGTTATGCACATGTGTGTTATTATATGTGTGGGTCACTAGTATATGTTTATTATATGTATAGTTATCATCAATAATTATATGTTTGTGTTATATGAAGGTACATAGTATATGTGTGTAATGTACGATTGTGATAATTATATGAATGAGTTGCTTGTATTAATGACATTAATGTTTAAATGTAAATGTGAAGGTATATTGCATGAAAGTGTATTATGTGTATATGTAATGTGTAAGTGTATTTGTTTAGGTATATGTTGGTTAATATGTTATATGTTTATTATAAGTGGGCTGCCATAAATAGAAAAGAAAATCATATAATCCCAAGTTTATTCAAGCCCATTCACATATCTATAAAAAGCAAAAAAAATTAATACATATTAGCCCATTTGGCCCTAAACCCAATATAACAAAACCCCAAAAAACCTAAAAAATAATCTAATCACCATTTCTTTTCTATTGCAGCTGTCAAGATCTAGCCGTTGGATCAGATCCGATCCAACGGTCCAGATCAAACACGAGAACTGCCCAGCCTCTGCATGTGCCTCCACGCACTGACCGTTCGGCTCTCCACGCGCGCGTGCGATGCATGCCCCGACCGTTCAGCTTCCTTACGCGCCCAAGCGCCTGCACCGTTTCGTCTCCCCATCCGCGTGACCATGTTGCTGAAATTTTCGCTGCCACCGTAAGGCGACCACCAACTCTGCAACCATCATTAACATAAAAAAAAATTAAAATGGGATATCAGAATCATCATCATCCATAGTTCATTCATTTAATTTTTTCTTAAGAATGTAAACGATAGTATAGGTAAGCAATGAGTGATCTGAGAAGCATGTAAGCAATGAAAACAACCACTTGTAACCCTGAAGTTTTCGACGAGGAAATTCAAAATCAATACAAACAAAGAAAAAGCCTTTCAAGGTATTTATTCTTTCTTTTTCAGTTCGAAATATAACATGCATATATATAAGAAAAAAAACAACAAAGAGTTTAGGGTTTACCCTCATTCCGTCATGTTTCCTTCGCTGGTGATAAGCCTCACGATCTCCCGAGACCGTCTGATGGTGAACCGGTGAGGAGATAAACACCAGAAAGTGGTTTCGGAGTGGGGTTTTGAACTCTAGATTTTATTTTTTTGGTTTGGTTTTTGAAGAAAAAGGGGGCTTCGACGTTTTAGATAAAAGAAAAAAGGTCAAATTTGGGATATACGGAGGAAAACAACATTTTTTTGGATTCCGTAGCGACCGATATGGCGGCTACCGGCCAAAAACTGGGTATAATTCTCAGATTTTTAGAGGATTTTGGGGGGTGTTATAACAAAAAATGGCTAAAAGAGGGTTGAGTTTCGGCTAAGGGTTTTTTTTTATAGAGTTATAACATTTTAAAAATGGGTTAATTGCATTTTAAGGACCTTCGTCCTAAAATAATCACGCCCGCAGTCCTTCCGCATGGTCCAATTGCAGCTTTAGTCCCTCTGCCCCATTTTAATTATAGGTCAGGCCATTTTGCTTATTTTAATTACACCCCGGGTCCCTGAAACTTTTTAATTGTTTTTAATTTTGTCCCTCTTTAACCAGTTTAAAGGTTTTTAATTTCGGTCCCCGATTTTCAATTTATCCAATTTAGTCCATTTTCCAGTTTTAAATTAAAAACTTTTTATTCTTTTTTCATGCATTTTTAATTTAAATATTACACATTTATTTCCCGTAAATTTTGGTTTACATCGTATGTTAATATTGCTTGTTTCTGATAGTAGCTTAATGGTTGAAAATTAGTTCGAAATATATATTTGTGCCCTATAATATATATAATATATATATATATATATATTAAGTATGAAATAGAAATTTGCAAAATGCCATATAGATATTTTTTATGTAATATATATGTTTTAGACGTAAAATAGAAATTTGTAAAATGTAATATATATATATATATATATATATATATATATATGATACATCATGTATAGTTTTTAAAATATAAAATAGATTTGTAAAATGTAATATATATATATATATGATATATAATGTATAGTTTTTAAAGTATAAAATAGAAATTTGTAAAATGTAACACATATATTTTGATATATAATATATAGTTTTTAAGGTATATAGTATAATTTTGTAAAATGTAATATACATATTTTTGGTATATAATATATAGTTTTTAAAGTATATAGTAGAATTTCGATTAAAATGTACAATGTATGTTTTTGTTTATAATATATATTGTTTTAAAGTCTATCTATTATTTTCTTTAAATAGTGTACAATATTTAGTTATGTCTATATTTACTAGTATATGTTTTTTATTCATGCTTAGTGTGATAGTGTGGACCTTAGGTCGTTGAGTAGAATTAGTCAAATTAATTTAATTAGTTTAGAGTTGTGTGCTCGTCTCATCGGGGCACGATCCTTAAATTAATTAGATTAATTTCAAGATTAGGTTCTTTAGAGCCTTAGTTAGATTAGGGTTCGAATTAATTTAGTGAATTTAAATTTATCCTTGCTTATTGGGGTAAATGTTAAATTCATTAAATTAATTGAACATTTCTTAATTACTTTTAGGATAAAATTAATTCCAAGTTTAGATTGATATTAAATTACAAATTAATTATCATAATTTTTAGGGTTTCTAGTCTTTTAGGCCTAATTAATTTAGGGTTAAGTATTAGAATCATTTAGAAAATAATTAGGTTACTATTTGGATTTCTAATAATTTGAGCCTTCCTTTTGTGTGTTTATATTCGTGCCTTTGATTGTCATGTCTTAATTGTCATCATATAACCTTTAATCTTAATTGCATTCTTAATTAATTTAAATCATAAAAAGGAGGTACTTATTAATTTCAATATTTGTGTCGTAACAGTCCGAGCTTAAAGGATGTTGACCAAATATTCAGATTAATCCTTACCATCCCAAGGTAAATGGATTAAGAATTGACAAAATCATCACATCATACTTAAATGCTTGCAACATGCATAAAGGTGACGCACGGAAGTCGAACCATAAATTAACACGTCAGTCGGGCTTATTCGATGTCGATTTAATCTATGATCCGATGTATCATCAACCTTATTAATTAAATGTCCAATTAATTTGAATCCACCAATTCGATAATGCCCGTGTTGTGAATGTTAATTTTCATTTAAGAACTCCAAATTGAATTCAAATTAAATTTCAATGATTTTCATCCTTTTAAAAGCAACAAATATTTTGGTACCGATTTTCGGGCGTGATGGGGTGCTAATCCTTCCCCGCGCGTAACCAACTTCCAGACCCTTTCACAACGAATCTCTGGTTTCTTATGGTGCCCGGCCTACCTTACCCAAGTGGCCGTGGCGACTCAAAGTTTTCATCGTTTTCAAAAAATTAAGGTTTTCAAAAGAAATCTACATTCCGTTAAAAGATTTTCAATAATGATTTAGGAGATAATTTGTAGTGCCGAATTCATGTACGATCCACATGATTGTCCTTTCAAAAAGGTTGTTACAAGTACTAGGAGTGATAACGAGCCGAACTGAGCCTGATCCTGGCTAGTCTCGGCTCGACTCGGCTCAGAAACAATGTTATTGGGCTCAGCTCGGGCTCGAGGCTCGTCGAGCTAGAAATTTTAGGTTCGAGCTCGGCTCGAAAACAATACTATTGAGCTCGGCTCAGGCTCGACTCGAAATGGACAATTTTGCTATAGTTTTTTATATAAAAGATTCATTAAAAGCCCATCTCGTAACCAACACTGAAATGAAATTCAATGATCGGAAAGGAAAAAAGAGTGTCAAAAATTAGATTAATCCAAATAACCAATAAATATTCTTACAATACAAACACATAATTAAAGAAAATACAAAATCAAACAACAACCAACTAAGAAAAATGCCCAATTTATTTTAGTCAATTTGCTTTTAGTGGTTTTTCCTAATTTATTTTATTACTTTTCTTTTGCTAAACATATTACTTCTAGTGCATGTGTAGTATATATATAATTATTCTGAGCCTGTTCATAAGCTTTTCGAGCTGAGCTTGGGTAGGCTCAGCTCGGCTTGTTAAGGTCTCGAGCCGAGCCCGAGTCCGAGTCGAGCCCACTCGAGCCGAGCTTTGACCGAGCCGAACCCGAGTAACTCACGAGCCGGTCAGGCTCATTATCACCCCCTAGTTAGTACCATAATATCACACCATTAAAATTATAAAATTTTATATATTAAAAAAGCCCTTAAATTACTATAGCTTATTCAAGTGAGCCCTTGAAGATTTTTACTCAAATAAGTTCCTATTCTTTAATACATAATCATAAATTTAATCTTCTATACTTAATTTTTTATTAGTTTAGTCTTTCTTTTAATTTAAAATAATTTAATAAACATCGATATTTAAAATTTTATTAATTAAAAAAAGAAATAATTTAAATTATAACTAAATTTATAGAATGTATATATTTTAGGGAAAAAATATTATTATACAAATCTAAAAACTTTCCCATCGGGCAATTTCGTTAACCAGTTAATAGCCGGTCGTTTATTGGTACCAAAATACGATAATAAGGGTGAGAATTGGGTGGGAATATCTGAAAATCATGGAGATTCATATCGGTGGGATGGAGAATAACCAAAATTTTTATCCATGAGGATGAAGACGGAGAAATCTTATTACCGAAGCTCAAATGGGGATGGAGACGAGTTGCTATATCTGAACCCTGGGGATAATCGAACTGTAACCGTATAAATAACCGTTAGGATTCCCGAAAAATATCTACAAGGATCTTGATATTTCACAAGATTTTTAAATATATATATATAATTAACTCTCATTTACCTGTATACTTACCTCTCTTATTATCAATATTTCAATCCATCAAGATATTTGTATATTTTGTTTAAACCTTATTAAGTTTGGGCGACCTCTTTAGTAATTTACCATTTTTTGTTAATTAAGAGTATATAATTTATTTATTTCTCAATTTAACTTATTCGTACGATCAAATTTTTTAAAGTGTATGGAATATATGACTTGTAAATTGAAATTAATCATATATTTTGGTTTGTAAAATAGTAATTTTTTTTTTGATTTTGTTGGGGTAGGGATTCCTCGAAAACCATAGGGATCTGATAGGTGTGAGGACAACATTTTTTTGAAACATGTAACGAGGATTCTCCAAAACCGTCTCTGAAAGTGTTGGGAATGGAGTGGGGAATACAAAACCGTCCTCGTACCGCCCGATTCCCACCCCTATACGATAGTGACCTAATTAACAATTTTTTTGTTCAGTGATCAGAAAGTAATTGATCCATAATTTAGTGACTGAATGGATAGTTTAACCAAAAATGAATCCTGAAACGACAAAAATACAAACAAAGTTATCGGAGAAAATTTGGCCTTCAGAAAAATAGCCTTTGCTACTGGCAGTCTTCAAATCCGATCGACGTATCAGTGGAAACTGGAAAGGGTAAAATGCCTAAAACTCGAAAATCCCTTTTCCCCTTTTGATCTATTCTTTTCCCCTTTTTTCTGCTTTTTTTCATTTTTAAAGAAATTGCTGGGTTTAAATTTGCTAACTTTTTTGCCAAACTTTGAAGTTTCATTCTTTTCCCAGCTTGGGACTTTTTATTATTGAAAATCTTAGCTTCCTATGAATTTTCATCAAAGTTTTTTTGTTAGTTTCTCATGAATTCTTACATAAGGTTTTTTGTTTCTTTTTTCATCATTTATTTTGAGTTCAAACCCCATTTTCATCAAGGGTTTTGAAAGATATGTAATTTGGATTAGATGAAAAGGTCTTCTCTCTGTTGAATTTGTTGTAATGCGCCTATTTTTGGACAATATTTTATGTAGATTCTTGTATTATATATGAATGCAGTGAAATTTAATCACTTTGCTGAACTAACAGTTTGTGTGAAATAAATATAAATAGGTGTGTTTGGCCACTGCTTTTCGGTGGGATAATATGAGCTTCGTAGGTCCTTCTCTTGGTTCTGGTTAGTTTATCTTCTTTGCTCCATCTTACTCATAGAGTAATGTCTATAATGCTAGCTCATAAGCAAGTTTGTGTAAGTATTTTGATTGTTCGTAAGACGATTGAATCGACCGGTTCTTCATTGTATGCATGGTGGATTTTTACAAGTCTAGTGAAGTAGATTTTTCTACAAATTCACTACCTGTTTTTCCTACTTGTGTTTAATTTTAATTGTTAATACTTGAACTGTGCCCCGACAAATTTCAGGTGGTAGAAGGGGGGCATTTGAATTTGGAAAAACCCATGTGGTTAGACCCAAAGGTAGGCACCAAGCAACCATAGTTTGGCTACATGGCCTTGGTGATAATGGTTCAAGGTATTATAAACTTTGCATTGCTTTCTAAGATTCTAGTTTCTAGTTTTTGGTTAATAAATTTACGATTAAGTTGTCAGTAATTTCAGTTAGTTTTATGAGGAAAAGAAAACAATTTAACATTCAGATTCCTCGTCTCTCCTTAACTATCAATTTTAGAAGGAAGAAGCACGTATAATTGTATATTCGATTTGATAGATTTTATGCATGTTGAGATATCATTTCTAGTTGTTCTCTTCCATCAACAATTCAGCTGACCTTTTAAGGAAAATAATGGTAACTTGTCTCTGCTTTTGTTAGTTAAAGTTCTTCCACTTCTTTCGCCTTTTATGTTTCGCTTTCTTGTTTGGGTGATTGCACTCACTAACTGTAGTCCCTAGAATTTAAGATGTTCTTAACATCTTTGTGTCTTGTCTTTTCTTTCTGGTTTGTGTGAAGCAAGAAATCATTTGGCTCCATGAGGCCATGATACTATTTCTTTGAGCTATTATTCGCACTAAGAAAGTAAATACCTTCAAGATATTATATTTATCTCCCTTTCAGAATTTTCGAGGTGTTTCCTTTCTGTTAGTTTAGTAATCTTGCATATTAATGTTGGCGGGATTCGTCATATATGAACTAAGCAGAAAGCTCATTTTCTCCATGCAATTTGTGTTCCCGTTGTACAACACTGTTTGTCTTTGTATGATTCTAAGCAAGTTGTAGGGAATTAATTATTGCATACAAAAGAACCACTTTCCTCCATATTTGTTTTATGCTTTTGTCTTGAGTTGCTACTTTTTGTTGATAAGGCTTGCACAAAACGAGTTAAAGTTGATAATAAATTAATACCTGTTGATTTTTTAAGTGGTTTAGACTTTAGTCTTCAAATTACAAGTCGCTGCATCTTCATGTTTCATGTCATCCAATATTAATATATGCCTTCAGCAAATCTTTTCATCCTATAAACTATATTGGTTCCACTGGGAATTCGAGTTATCCTGTCTCCGTATACGTATATTCTCTGATCTCAAGTATAAGAAAAAAGTATTTGATATCTTTTTAAATATCTACTCATCCCTGTTTATCCTTTTGTTTTGTTTGTCAGCTGGTCCCAGCTCTTGGAGACCCTCCCTCTTCCGAATGTAAGGATGATTGTTGTAGCAAAAGATATTTAGGAGAATATTTTCTAACAATTAATTTACATATGTATTTCTTCTTGATGACATCATAATTTTTCATTCCTGTGATCCTATGGTGCAGATTAAATGGATATGCCCAACTGCCCCTACTCGGCCAATTACTTTATTTGGTGGCTTTCCATCAACTGCTTGTAAGTATATTCTTAAAATTATGTACTGATGCAGTCTCTTATGAAGGAAACAATATGAATTAAATTTCACTCTCTTCAACTTGTCTTTGATGGTGTTTCTTCGAAATATCACATACATCAGGGTTCGATGTGGGAGACCTTTCAGAAGATGCTCCTGATGATGTAGAGGGTTTGGATGCTGCAACAGCACATGTTGCAAATTTGTCATCAACAGAGCCTGCTGACAGTATGTTCCCTAGCACCTTTTTTATGAGGTTTTTGATTTTTCTTCTGAGTATTTAGGTATCAATGCATTGTAGACATTTGTAGTTTCTTTCGTAACAAAATATCGTGAGGAAGGATGTTTTACATCATAAAACTGCCATTTATCAGTCTTACTCTTAGGCTTGGTTTGGCTTCGGCATTGATTCTCCAATGGGCGTTGGACTGAAAATGGCCGTTTGGCAGAAGCTGGATTTTCTAGCTTTTGCGGTTTGCAGCTTTTGAGGCAAAAACTGCGTTCCAAACGGCCGTTTTACGTGCTTGGAGTGACCGTTCGACATTGCTTCAGTGTTCAGCGGCCCAACGGCCATTTGGGAAGCATTTCGGAACGAAGCTTTACTTTCTGCTAGATTATTAGTTCCCATGATTTTGGCTACCAAATGAGAACAATATTATTTTTCCTTTTAGAAGAAAAAGTACTGGTTTTGGCAGTGTCATTATATTTAGTTTCATTTTCTGGTTCTTGTATGTTAACTGGTAGGACAAAGATATGCATTATTTTTGGCTGATTATTTCTGGATGTACATACACACCGATAGATTTGATTAATTTAACCGGAAAACTTCCTTATACAAACTTGATTCGTGTAAACTTGCATCAGTCTCTAAAAGTTTGCAACGGCGCCAAAGAGCTCTTACAGTTTTTACCTCATATTTGTCTCTCTATCTTGACAACCACGGCCAGTTTTTGAACAACGCCTTCTATTTATTGGCATTCTAATAAATGCCTGTAAACAATGACCACATTGTTAGGATTTTTTAAATTTAATTATGTTGCTGCTTGATTAGTTTGGCTTACAGCCAATGCAATGTTGCGTTGGTCTTAGTTTTTCGGTTTTAGCAATTAAAGTTTTAGTTATTGTAATTGTTTCTAACATTGTTCTAATCGTAGCATTTTCCAATTACAGTTAAACTTGGTATCGGAGGTTTCAGTATGGGTGCAGCAACCTCTTTATACTCTGCTACCTGTTTTGTTCACGGAAAATATGGAAACGGCAATCCATATCCTGCCAACTTGAGCGCAGTTGTAGGACTCAGTGGATGGCTTCCATGTTCAAAGTTGGTTTCCTACATTGCACCTTCTCATATGACCTTAATGCTTCCCCGCAAATTCTCGGGTTTATCATTATAAATTCTATTCTTTTCTAGTACTTTGAAAAGCAAAATAGACGGACAGGAGGAAGCTGCAAGACGCGCTGCATCCTTGCCCATTTTGCTATGCCATGGAAAAGGTATTTATAGTCCTCTTTTGATTATGATGTAGCGATGGGATAAAACACGATGGTATCGAGACCAAGTGATATATTACCACCAAATGTTTAGTGTCAACTTTATAATTTCGAATCAATCCCAATTTTTTAGGCTTGTTGATTTAAGCAGCCAAAAGGAGTGACATAGAACCTATAATTATTGCTTCATAGTGATCAATGTTGTACGAGTAAATGGTACGAGCACTGTATTTCATAGGTATATAACTACTGTCCTTAGCTTAATCTTGTGTATATTCGATATTATACGAGAGCCTTATCCATTCGACATTCGGTCATGTTGCCAATTCAGTTGTCACTCATTTTAGTTGTGATTTCATGATAGGCATCATCAAAGGTTATTGGCGTTGTTCCTTTGGACAATGTCAGTGTATATAACATGTGTGAGTTGCAGGAGACGAGGTGGTTCCTTATAAATTTGGTGAGAAATCTTCTCAGGCACTAAACTCGAATGGATTTCAGAACACGACCTTCAAATCATACAACGGGTACGGATTTTGAGATTCTAACAATAACAACTTCCAATATTCAACAACTTATCAACTTGAACCGAGTACTTTGATAAACTATATACAGGCTCGGCCACTATACGACCCCGGAGGAGATGGAAGAGGTCTGCGCTTGGTTAACTTCAAAGCTGGGTTCGACGGTCACTCAGCTTAGGGATGTGTAATTTAAAAATTGTTTTGTATTTTTGGGAGGTGGTTATTGTATAGTGAATACTTTTCCATACCTTGTAGTTTGACATGTTGCTTAATTATTGGTCATGGCATGGACCTTGCTTGAATTATGTGATGAACATGACCTTTTTATGGGTAATTGTTGTTTGCTCGTAAACTTTTGTAGCTTGAAATATTACTATTTGGAATGCACTAAATACCATCGTACTGATTTAAGATCATTGTACGATCTTCGAAGGTGTAAAACTACTGCACCAACTCAGTGAATGCACTCAACTCTTTTCTTTCTTAATAAAAAGCAAATGGCAACCAAGAATATGCATATAGCTCTGAATATCATACCTTTTGTATGAACCATAAACATTTATATCTCGACCGTTTAAAGGAAAAAACTTTCGAAATTATTGTAGTCATAGACACGCGGTGCAAGAAAGAAATAATGGGTGTACTTACCGAATGACTCCAGTACCCAGATACATAAAAATTTACCTTCACTCATTTGATCCTATTCTGCAACTTGGACCAATTTGTTCCACGCTGCACGGAACAGATACAGACACTCGAGCAATGGACTTAAATTTCTCTTCCAGTCCCACCTGAAACACACAAAATAATCATCGAGTTCGGATACATTCTCAGAACTCATCAGTCGTATTACGAGGAAACGTTGTAAGTACAAAGTGTAGATTAATAAGTGACTTACAAATTGAAACTTTCACATGCAAACAAAATACGGATTTTAATAAAGATGCAATCACACTATCAGGGTCATTGTTGATCATCAGGACTCGTCCGTCTCCTTATGTGGTGCCTCCAAGGAAACAATGCACCATCTGAAGATGCATTGTCCTCGTCTCTGGTAGATCCACTTTCGCCATCATGGCTTTCTCCCCAGAGTCTGGTAGATCTCCTCCTAATACTCAATTGAGCTCTCGCCCTTGATGCGCCAGACCGGTTGCTGCTCCTATGACTAGAACCTGGTCGAAACACTCGGATTAGGAAAAAGACAGTGAGCCAACTTCCATCATCATTTGGCAACACATTGTCCTCAGTCCTCTCCTCCCCAAATGAGGATTGCAGCATGCTGAGCAAGTCCCCAAGGTCTCTCTGACGCTCCAACCTCCTCCAATTTCGTTGTCGCTCAGGGTCAGCCTCTGAAGGGCGCACAGAAGGGTGCTCAAGTCTTGCATGCTTTCTTAGGTCTTTATAGTCACCAGTAAAATTACATGATTCAGACGAACAGCTTCTAGATTTGGCATTCATGAAACAACGAGCAGGCTCTACAACAACCCAATCTTTTACCTTGCCACGACACAGAGGGCATACTAATTTTGAAAGCACCTGGTTCTCAGACGAGGCATTGGATGAGGTCGAGTTCCCTTCCTCGGTTCTTTCTTCCTGCAAATCAGTGGCAGTTGATACTGAATTTGCAATCGTGGCTGGTGATAAATTACTGGTTGCAAGTTGAGCTTCTTCTTGTTCAGGATCCTCTAGTGTTGTTGCTAAGGTATCTGTAATTGACTTGCGAAACTGATCAAAACAGTTAGAGTGGCGATAACTTGTGTCACACATGTACGGACGACAACCCTTCTCATGGGAAGAACATACGAGGAGAACCGCATTGTGAGGATGTTCCATACAGACAGGGCACCTGGCATCTTCCCATTCCTTTATATTTTCCTCAGTTTCTAAAGGAACTTTAGACAAAGATCGGTGACTAGAGCCGGAGCTACACGAGAAGGGAGATCTCCTACACCTATCGAAAGACATGGAACGATCTCTTCTTTCCTTCGGCATGTTGATACCTCTGATGTACGATCGCTACAATGCTAAACAACTAGACCTTGAGAAGGCAGAAACTGAACAATTGAAAGTAAAAAAAACCTGACATAAACATTAGTTTTACATAGATAAGATTCAGCAAGATAATTAAAGAAACTGAAGCTTAGAAAGAAAAAAAACAGATATCCGAAAAAGTATAGATACAACACATTCTAAATCTAGTGTCTACACAAACCTTAAATGCCAAAAGTATCCTAAGGCTCCGTTCAACAATGCTTCTTCAATGGGCGTTGGAGCACCAAATGGAGAAGCAATGCTGAACAGGCACAAAAAACACGGTGAACAAGCATTTTCTCGTCTGATTTAACGCCCAAACGGGCGTTCCGCCGCAGCTGGTTTCTCCAGCTTTTCTAGAAACGACATGTTCAACAATCTCGGCTGAACGGGCCCTAAATCTTTCCACATATCCAACGAGTTTAATGCAAGATGTAGAGATTATCAATTTTCAATACAGGAATTCAATTATAATATCCCAAGCATCCCAAACTACAATAGTACTGGAAATTGAAATTCTTAACTTCACATTTCGCAGAATTAGCTATTCAGTTCAACTAAGTTTCCGGTACCAAAATCTCATGTAAAATTCCAGGGAAATACACACGAAATGACATAAGAAAACTGGAGGCGGTAATAAACTAACAAACTAATAAATCCTAAATACGAAAAATCAAGCATTAAGTTCACTATACCCAGCTAAACAAAACGGGACAACGAACGTAGTCGAATCAGAAGCTCTTAAGCGATCCAATAAGAACAGAAAAAGAATCGAAGGTACAAATCGAACCCTTTGAAGCTCGAAAAGAAATGAAAATTAAGAGATTCTTGGAATAAGATTGTTACCAGCAACTTCAACTTCAAGGACTGATTCGGAGGCTAAGATCCTTTAATTCAAATCCAATTTTTTCTCATACGAAAAGATTAAATTTGATAAATTAGGGATTTGAAAGAGGAGGGGAAAAAAGAGGCAGCGGCGGCCTCTTACGTGTTTCGGGTTTCTTTTGAGCTCGAAAAGAGAGAACGAGAATTGCGTTGGCCACTTTATATATAGGGAAGGAAGCTGACGTGGACAACTGCTGTACACTATTTATAAGTCGGCACTGTTCAGCATTGAACGGAGGACTTGTCTGCACGCGCTCTTACCATGTCGGCCGCATTTTTATTTGGATAAACTACGTTCATTCTCGGTAATGGCTATGTCAGTAAACTAAGTATGTTTATATTCGTTCGTTTAATTTTAATTAAACAAGTGAACGAATAAGAATAATTAAACGAACATAATTTTTTGTTTATATTCATTTGTTAAGGAATGTAGCTTGTTCGTGTTTGTTCATGTTCGTCCGTTAAAATGATAAATGAACGTAAACGAACATAAAATGACATATGTGAATAAATTTAATTTTTTTACAAAAATATAATATTTTTGTAAACGAACATAAACGAACGAATTACCGAACGTTCACGAACATAAACGAACGGATTACTAATCGTTTACGAACGTAAATGAACGAACGAGCCTTTTGTTTGTGTTCGTTTATTTAATTAAACGAACAAAAAAATTTATTCATGTTCGTTCGTTTAATAAATAAACGAACTTTCCGCCGAACGGTTCATGATCGGTTCATTTTGATTTAGTAAGTTTTCGTTTTCATCACTAATATTTGAAAAGTTATGTTATGGTCACTATTGTTATCAAAATGATCATTATATCGTTAACCAACGTTAGCTTAATGACGTAATAAGTTAACAAAAATGCTTAATATAAAGCTTATCTCTTGAACTACAAGTAAAACATCAATTTAGCCTTAATTCTATGAAATTTAACCCTCACACTATCAATTTGACAAGAATTCTAAAAAAACAAACTATAAAAATTACAAATTTTCAAAAGAGTATTTGTTAAAAAATTATTAGTTACGAATTTATCTCATTTTTAGACATTTATATTTTGTCCCTCAATTTTTAATTTTTATTCTGTCTTTATGTATGTCTGTATTTTACCATGTAGGCAACGGTGGTAATCAGGGACGAAGTCACCTTATAGGTGGGAGGGGCAATTGCCCCCAAATTTGATGGGTTAATTACACTTTAGGCCTTAAGAGTTTTGGAACTATTATAATTAAATTTTGCCCATCCTAAAATTTTATGGTTTATTGTTTTTAGGATCATGTCAATTAAAACTAAACCTTAATCTCTCATTTTTTGTTTAATTACTTTTTAAGACCCTTCGATTTTAAAATTGTAAAATTAAACCTAAGCTGCCTTAATTTTGATGGTTTCATTATTTTATGGTAAAGTTCACAAATGCTCATTGAACTTTGTTAAAAAAACGGTAATCAAACTTTCAAATGTTACAAAATAACAATTAAACTTTATGTTTTGTAACAAAATGGTAACTCGACAGTTAAAATCCATTAATGGGTAACGTTGTAATTATAAAAATTTAGATATTAACATGTTTAGTCCTCCTATATTTAACAATGTTTATTGTAAGGACTACAAACAGAATTGGACCGAAATTATATCACAAATCTCTCTTAAGGTGCTTAAAACAAGAAAAAGCAAAAGAAGAAACGAAGCTGAGAATGACTTAAATTTCAGCATTGATCAACAGAAAGCAGCACATCGTCCCCTCCCTCAAGCTCTCCATCTCTCTTTCACAAGCACAAGCGTCCCAATTCATCGGCATTTTACTCCCGAAACCTCCCAAGAAACATGTCAAAACAACAATCAACAACCAAAGCCAATACTCAAACCCACCTCACAACAACATAAAGTTTAAATATAGAGGACTAAACGTGTTATTATTCAAATTTTTATAATTACAACGTTAACTCATTAACAAACTTTAACGGCTGGATTACTATTTTATTACAAAACATAAAATTTAATTGATATTTTGTAACATTTGAAAGTTTGGTTACTATTTTATTTTTTTAATAAAATCTAGTGATCATTTGTAAACTTTACCTTATTTTTTAACGCATATTTATTTCAAAATTAATTAGTTTGGCTCCGTCTCAGGTGGTAACGAAGGGATCAACATGGTTCCTTCCTCAGAAGAGTAACGCTAGCAACCAAATGTCCCATTCTTCCTAATCCCGAGCATCAAATCAACAGAACCAATGCCCACATTCACTAAACATGGTCAACCCAAATCAATTGCAGCGTTGGGCAACACGGGCCTCATGTCTTTTGGAAGTTATTATTGTACGTAAAACGAACTGACCAAATCAAACCTTAAGCTGACATTATTTTTTTGAACCTCCTATTCGCGTAGACATGATATTAGGGTGTAACTTGAGAAGAGCACTTATTCGAGGCTTGTCGATGTCGGAATTGCAATGGCTATTGACGATGGACATTGCTTTAATCCTGGTTCAAATTATATTTCGGATTTGATTTCGGACTATCTCTCCCCCTTTACCTTATAAAAAAATACATATAATTATACGTATTTACAAACTTTTTTTGAAACAATAACAACTGAATTTTATTAATCACCATGAAAGAAGATCATACTATACAATGAATCAAAAAGAGAAAAAAAAGACAAGTCCACTAAAACTCTCTTACAACGGTGCAAAGAAAAGCAGGCATTTCCATCGAGATTAGCATACCAAAATCCCGAAACTTCCTTGAATCTCTTTGTCTCTATCTAAACGAAACGCTTTACGAGGTGAAAAATGAGTGGTGAGCGAACCAAGTTATCAGGCAGATTGTTCCGCTACCTAGGTCTGATTACATCGGCAACCAACCATCAATCGAGTAGGGTCTTTCTAAGACCACCGACAGAACTATAATCAGAGATTAGCGTCGTGAAGATCTCTGTACGAGCACCTACCGACCGTTAAGGTATGCTAAAAATCATGCCACGAGGACATATAAAACGCGTGTCACAAAGGCAAAAATTCTTATTCAAACATAAAAAAAACAAAAAATAGTAGACCCAATGGTCAACTAATACTAAAATTGATTGCCGACCATCAATAAAAAAATAATAAAAATTTGTAGACGACAGAAATTTGAAAGAGCGGCTAAATTAAAAAACCCTAAAAAAATAATTTTCCTTCGAATATCCACTCTTCAATGAAGGATAAATTAATTAATAACATTGCACAACATCATTACGATGAAGAATCAGTTATACGTATTTACAACCTTAATCTTTATAATCAATGTTTCATGATTTTCCTTGCAAGAAAATGATTATAACAATCATGCATCTAACTGAAGCAATAAAATCTTGTGTTCTCAGTCAAAATAATTAGTAAATAGTTTTTGTGAGAAATTCTAAATCTAATCCTAATCATATATTTAGAGGAGAGACGAAAGGGAAACTCCAGGGGAAAGAAGAAAAGTGTTTTTGGTAGGCCTGGAAACCATGACCTAAGGGAACATAAGAGGACAAAGATGAGCAGCTTGGCTAACTAGCCAAATGTGTTAGACGGCCAAAAATAGCGGTAAAATGGGTCCAGTTTTTAACGTAGTGACAACTTTTTTTGGATGAGTGTAATTTTATAGTTGATATTATTTATTTCTCTTCTTTTCTAATTTTTTATTGAATAATAGAGAGTTTTATATTCTAAAAGTAAGTACTAAGATTCGAATCCACACAAATTCGTACTTATACAACTTGAGTATTACACGACTTAATCCACAATTTATCCTTAATAGGGGAAGTAATAACATATACACGATTAGTTCCAAAAGTTCTAAGATGTCCACTGCATCATTGGATTGTCATGCATTTCTTGGGTCTCATCATCATAAGCCGTCCATTATCCCATCCACGTCCGGTTGATATCAGTGACATAATATAACGGTAAACGTAACTTACAATCCCATTACCTTGATCTAATTCATTTACAAACTCCGACCCCAGCCGAGTTTAATGCAACGATAACACCACGTGGGTCGACAACGACGAGCTAATCCGGTACAATAATTGGTGCCAACTCTGCAGGATGCCGAGCGACAGGTCGTCTTCTCACTTTGGAAGCTGAGGATAATAGCCAGGGGAAGAAGAAGTGTTGGAAGTTGAAACCTTTTGCCAGGATAATGTCAATCATCTCATGGAAGGAAAGGTCAACAACCAATGATTCACTTTGCAATGGAAGGGTGGGAGAGAATATCCCAAGCTCAAAAGCAACGGCTAATCCCTAAATGGATGTGGATTCTTTATAGTATTATTGAAGGGTGATAGGTCCAGGGATGGACCGAGAGAGTAGTCACATTCTTGGAAAATTTCAAATTTCTATATATTTAAAAAAAATTCTTTACTTTTATATTGATGATTTAATCTCGTACCTTTGGAATTCAAATTTTCAAATAATTTTATTAAGTATAATAATACCTCAAATATAAAATTATATGTCTGTCTCTGAATGGACGACTATCGAGAAAAAGGAAGTCACCGGCAAAGAATAATTGATACAACGATGGGCGATGGGGTTATATGTGTGTGTGTGAGTGAGAGGAATATTCATTGTGTGTGGTAAGAAATGGTGGCTGTTCTTTAATATTCCTTCTTATCAAACCTGTAATCGCTAAACAATCAAGCATTTATGCCTACTTGGAGTCGAACATGTTGCCATGTATGGAATGAAGACCCCACATGTAACGTAGTCAGCAGTGACAGAATTTGGTAAAAATGTTTATGGAGATTAATTTATTTTTTAATTAGGTTTAGAATAAAATTTTTAATTATTTTGAAGGATTAATACTTTTCTAGAAAATTAGAATTTTGATTAAAACTTTTAAAACTTTAAAAGCTGTAATGAATACTTTTAGAAAATTCTAGGAGGGAATTTAATTGAAATATTCAAAATTTTAGAAATTTAATATGACCTTTTTAAAATCTTGAGGAACTAAATTAAATATTTTGAAAATTTTAAGGATTAAATTTTAATTTTGTAAAACTTAATTAGACATGGCCCCATTAATCCCCACTCCCTTCCGTCCCTTGTAGCCAGACAAGGCTTTGCCCCGCAAATTGGTCAAGAGATTTTTTTTTTTTGTATTTTTTGGTGTCTTTATTTATGTTTCACGCTAAAAGAGACTAAGATTTAAAATTAGAGTTTATGATTAGAGTTTAGGAAATTTGAGGTAAAGTATATTTTTTAGGATTTAGTGTTTAAGATTTAATTTTTTTTTAAATAGTCTAAAGGTGATTACAAGGTAATATATGTTCATAGATATTCTTAATCTTTTGACAATGCGCATGCACTTTGTAGATAAAACGATTTGAACCCTGTTTAAAGTTTAAAATTTAAAATTTAAAGGTAAAGCTTAAAATTTAATTTTTTTTTAGTGTTGAGACATAAAAAGAACATATGATTTTTTGTCCCAAATTAGCTTATAAAAACCTTTTTAGCATCAAAGTATGTTCATGAATGAGGCCAAGGTGGGATATTGGAGAGGAATAGACATATTACAAGTGCTGTGTTCTATTTAAAAAAATTGAAAATATCACAAACGGACAAAAAATAATTTGTTTGAAGTGAAATTTCTCTCATTAAGATAAGTCAAACAAAGGGGCAAAAATCCTAAAACCTCTTTTCGGTGCTTTTTATTCATCAACACTAAAAAAACCACTTTTTAAGTTATAACCTTAAATTTTAAATTTTAAACCCTAAAAAATATTATACTCATAATTTCATAAACCTTAACTTTAACTCTAAACTTAATTTTTTGTGTGGGCATAAATAGAGACACTAAAAAAGACAGATGATTTCTATTTCTAACAAACTAAATGAATAATCCGACTCTTAGATAGGTCTATTCTGTATATTCATGAATGAAACCAAGATTGGCTAGGAAATTAGGAAGGGGAGTTGTTTGTACATCAACTTGATTTGGCACGCCTTTCTTTGGCGTGCTGCATGGGCAAAAGCATGCTTTTAGGGATCTTTACAATTACAAAATGAAACACACTTTATTGCATGTCAAAGTAATGCAGCTCAACACATTGCATGCTTTGAGTTATAACCCATCAATGTAACAGCTTCGGTTCGCCGCAGACCATATTCTGCAGCAGAACATTCCTTACGCGTCAGGGTATACGATACATATACGCAGGTATTGAAATACGATATTTGAATAAATATATATAGATAGATAGATAGATAGATATAGATATCTTTATCGAATACATACACCTGTAACGTGAATCTTACAAAGACTTTTGAATTATTGCAGGTAAAAGGGAATCGAAACATGGAACGAAAATGAAGTTTGCAAATCGAATATATACCCTTCTTATTGTCCCACCAGCACCGGCACTGCATAAGCCTACTCAAGGAAGGTGTATCTGGCCAGTTGTATCATGAGCCCCCGCCGGCATCTGATGACGTGTCCGTCCATGTCAGCATTGATCGTCGAGAAGCCGTCCTTGTCGTGTCTTTACACGTGGATGAACACATCAGCTTTGAACGTGGGTGGAGCAATTTTGGGGGACTTGTGACATGTGAGTAAAATGAAGCTGGTGTGGTGTCATGGACATTGCCATGTAGGGAAGGACAAACAGAGTGGAATGAAATGAACCACCTTTGACTATTGTCTTTGAACTCTGGTTCGAACAAACATTTAAGACAATGAACAAGTTCCAATAATATGGTCCATTTAATCTTAGTTTATGTCGTTTAGCAATATTAATCAAAGGACTAAAGGGACAAGGTGGGTTAATAACGGTGGAGGAGCTAGAATTTTTATATAGCGGGATTAGAGTAGAGTATGGAATTTAGGGAATTTTCATAATACTATAATAAATATTGTTGACCATATATTTCAAAAAAACTAAAAGAACTCATTTTTATATTTCCTATGAAAAAATCTTGTTTTTTTATACTTTATAATGGGTTTAAAAGATGTTTTAGTCATTTGCACCCTAAAAAGCTACGTACATTCGCCCATAATTAAGAATTGAACATCATTTTCAAGTAAACTTAAATCCAGTTCTGCAATTTTCTAAAAGTATTTTGGGTTAAAAGTACTTTTGAGGTTAAAAGAACGCATAATATATAGTTTTTATAGGTCAAAAATACTTTTCAGCCTAATTTAAAAGGGTAAAACTTTGATACACAAGCTTTTAACCCTACAACTTAAATTCTTAAACTTTTAACCCTAAACTAAACCCCTAACCCTTAAGTTTGAAAAACACGTGTAAACGTTTGTTTACACAGACTGTATATCAAACTTTTTCTCATAAAAACACTTTTAAAAATACTCTTAGATTGTTTGGTTTAAAATATAGGAATCTTTGGTATTAACATTAAAAAGCGTTTTAAGTATATAGAATGTCTATTTTGGACATTGTTTTTAAAAATATAAAAAAAATGGTAATACAAACGAGAATATTTAAGTAAATTTTCAGCCTAAAAATTAGCTTTTGAAATGCACTTTTTAAATTGGGTTATATTTTAATACACAAGCTGAAAGAAATTTACACAACCTTTCATATTTAAACTATAAAATTTAAAACTTAAATTACTAACCTTAATACCCTAAATCTTAAATTCTAAACCTTAAACTTTAAATTATAACCATAAACTCTAAATTCTACACCCTACGACCTGAATCCCTAAACCCTAATTTACATCCTTAAACCCTAAAATTGAAAAACTTGTATAAACTAAAGATTACACAAGCTTGTGTATAAAAGTATTTTCTTTCTTTTTTTGTATTATGCAATATTTTTCAAAAGCATTTCAACAATCTAAGAGTGTTTTAAACTTTCTCACCACACTTATCAAAAGCAATGTGAAACTGAACATTACCTGTATGGACAGTTCAACATTGATTCATTTAAACCATTAATAATTATGTTGTTTATCTCAATTGGTTCATGTATTCATCTTTCGAGTTCGAGCATCTATTTCGGAAATTAATAGCGTCCGTATTCAAATAACATCATCCCCTCATAACACCTAGTTGCTAGTAGCAACATGGATGAGGAAAGAATAATATTTCACATTGTTTTACACCAATAATGATAGGGAATCACATAAAGAGCTATGGGAGGGCATGTTTGGTTATTCTATTTGAGACCATGGAATATGAACACATACATGCATTGCTAAGCTATCTTTCCTAAGAAAGTTGAAAGTATATATCAGAACTATGGGTGGTTAGCTAGATTTTATCTAAACATCTGATAAGAAAGGAAATTATTACATGTTTCCCAAATCCAACAAGACAAAAAACAGTTGACAAACCAACATCCATGGCCCCACAAATCAGGTATATATATAGCCCTTCAACCCCAAACACCAAAATCACCAATTTGCACTAACAATTCATTGCTTCTACAACTACCAAGTACAAACACTTGCAGCCTGCAGGCCCTTTGTTTTCCACTAGGTAAGTTGTGTTCTGTCTTTAAAGTGTTCGGTTCAACAAGTATTAGAAATTAAAATCCGGGCTGATTTCGGTTTTCTGGTATGTAAAATGTAGTTAATCAAGTTAGAAACATGAGCTGGTCTGGTGGAGATTGGATGTGTGCAGCATGCCAGCACCAGAATTTTAAAAAGAGAGAGGCCTGCCAACGCTGCGGGTATCCCAAGTACGGTGGCCCTGATGTATCGACTTACTTGTACAACCGGACTGAAGTCATGGCCGGTGACTGGTATTGTACGGCCTTGAGCTGCGGAGCTCACAACTACGCTAGCCGAACAAGCTGTTACCGATGTGGTACCGTGAAGAACGATTACGGCGGGTATAGTATGATGGGGTCGGAGAGCAGCGTTCCCCCGGGGTGGAAAACCGGTGACTGGATGTGCACTAGGTGAGTTCTACAATGTCTGAAAGCAAGGTTCCCGCGGATTAGCTGCATTGTTTCTGTTGATATTGCATTCTTTTCCCCACTTTCCAAACATCATAATCTGACATTTTTCAGACACATTAACATGGCTGCAATTTCTGTTTGCACAGATATGGGTGTGGAGTTCACAACTATGCTAGCAGGCTAGAGTGCTTCAAATGCAAGACACCAAGGGACTTTGGTAAGAAATCATGGCAGTTCATTGCAACATTGATCTTATTCAAGGATGGACACATAATTTTATATTTGGGGTGTGAACAAATAAAATACATAAATTATACGAGAGTTTGAAATTTCTGGGGTGCGACTGCCCCCTCCAGCACCCCTCTGTCCATCCCTGATCTTATTCATTACAGAAGCAAATGAAATAACTCCAACAGCATAATCCATTGTTTCTGACTTGATTTTTCCTTCAAATTTGCAGGGGACGCCTAGGAAATGGATGAAAAGAACATTGTGCTTCAAAAATTTTCCTTTTTGTCCCTCTCATGTAACACTAATCACTCAGAAGAAGGGTTGTGGCTACATAAAAGCTTTGAAATCTCTTCCATTAACATCTCTTTTCCCCTTCTTTTTTTTTGTTTCATAAGAATTTTCAATGGAAAACACTATGTTTTCATGTGCATATGTGAGAATGAGTATGAGTGTGAGTGTGGGCAGGGACGGACTGAGGGGCTGGAGGGGACAGTCGACCCTTGAAAATCTATTTTCGCCCCTATCGTAAAGTCCCGCAACCGTCCCAGAGTGTGGGGAAAACATCCATAATTGAATGCCACTTGTAGGGGAGTGGTGGTCCAAGGAATTACAGGCAATGGGCACTGGTAAATTCAATCAAATACGTAAAACTATACATATATTATATAATTATTTATTTATGAAGATAAGAACCAGATGCTCTTTGCTTTAAAATGCATAGATGCAAATGGCGATTGCCAAGTTTAAAGCCAAGCCAAGTCAAATCCAATCATCTTCTTCTTTTGCCCTTCATTTCCAAGTCACTGCCACTCCATTTCACTTATTATCGCATCGTTTTGAAGCAGGATTGGTCCTTTGGTATAGACATTATACCATTGTTAAAGGAATACTTTTTTTAATTAAAAGTAGTCAATGATCTCTAGAGTATGTGGTTAAAATTATTAGTTAATACATTCCCCCTTCAAAACTCTTTAAGAGCAAATTCCCTCCTCTCTTTTTAGGTAAAAATTGTTCAAAGGAGAGAGTAAATTACATATTTCATCATTAAACTTTCTTATCATTCTTATTTTGGCACTGAAGTTTAAAAATTTTCAATTTAATCAATAAACTTTCAAATTATTCATGTTCTGGTCATTATATCGTTAAATAATCAACATCATTATAACTAGACATTTGTCTTTTAAAAATTATGAAATGGCCTCAAAACTTTATTTTTTGTGGAAACTCCATTGGTTTCGAATTCCTTTTGACTTCTTGACGATAGAGCATATTTTTCAAACCCCAATGGTGAAGAAGTGGTGAAGGAGAAGACGAGCTATATATCTTGATTCCACAATGATCAAATGGTGGAGATTTTAGATCGGAATGGTTTTGGGGTTTTATGAGTTTTGATTTTTAGGTTGAGTTTCTTAAGTTTTAAAGAGAATTTGAGAAATCTAAACTGATAGTAAAAGAGAACGATGAGGCAAGTTTATTGGTGTCTTGAATGGTCAAAGAAAAAGTTGGAGAAAGGCGATTCTGACATCAGCATGACACAATAATGAAGTAGTAAGAGTTTCATTTTTTGGAATAAGAAGATAAATCGAAAAAGAAAAAAATTTGTGGACAACATGTGGCTGCAACATAAGCAAAAAAAGTCCACGTCAACACACATGGCTGCCACATCGTCGGCATGTGTTTTATTTAGCACACGAGTGACCAAAACATGAGCAATTTGAAAGTTCAGTGATTAAATTAAAAAAAAACTAAAGTTTAGTGACTAAAATAAGAGTTAAAAGAAAATCGAGTAGTGAATATTGTAATTTACCCTAAAAATTAAAAAAGGGTTTTATTAATTAGAGTTGTCCACATCAGCACACATGGCTGCCACATCACCTGCATGTGTCTTATTTAGCATACGAGTGACCAAAATACGAGTAATTCAAAAGTTCAGTGATCAACTTAAAAAAATTAAAGTTTAGTGACTAAAATAAAAGTAAAAAGAAAATTGAGTAGTGAATATTGTAATTTTACCCTATATTTTTTTTTTAAAAAAGAGGGGTTTTATTAGTTTGAGTTGTCCACATGTGCACACTCAGGTTGTTGGTTTAAGTTTTTTTTGGCTTAATAGTAAAAAAAATGTCTAATTTATACTTTTTTTTCTTCAGTTTGGTGCCTAACGTTTTTTCGGGCCATTTTGGTGCATAACGTTTTATTTCGTAACTAAAATTAGATTTTTCATTCAACGGCCGATAAAAATTTTATGTTTTTCAATTATAACACGACACTTGGCATGTTTTATTTATTTATTTAATTTCTAAATTTCTTTAATAATATGAACTTCTTAAAAAACTCAAAGTTTTAATTTCTTTTAAGCAAACCCTCAAATCACATTTCCTTCACTGTCCAATATCTCTCACACGTCGGCAATTCACCGTTCACCACTCAAGTGTTGGGTACCTCACTGTTTAGCATCCCTCACCCGCTAGCCGTCGGTTAGAAGCCCAATCGATCTATTTTTTCTCCATTTTTAGATGTTCGTCGACGAAGCAATCGATGGCTTATTCGCCAATTTTCAACAACATGATGATGGGGGCTTTCAGTAATGGGAGCGACGAAGGTAAGGGTGGCCGATAGTAGTTGAATAGATGGTGGGAGGAGAAGAATTTAGGGATTTAGGGTTTGGGTTTGGAGTTTAGAGAAATTAAAGATTTGAGATTTTTTTTATAAAATTAAAGATTTTTTAATTTTTTAAAAAATAAAAATTAAAGAAAATACCAGAATATGTTATGTGTCATGTTTTTATTGGATAACAAAAATTTTTTAACGTCCGTTACGAAAAAACTTGATTTGAGTTACGGAATAACACATTGAGTACCAAAGTAACTCAAAAAACATTAAGCACCAAACTGAAAAAAAAGTATATGTTAGACACTTTTTTAATTAGTAAACTTTTTTTTGAGTGGAAATATTGATATAAGTTTAATTTAAGGTCGGTCATGGTGTTTTTCAATCAGAATTTGTCGTATTATATATATTTATTTATTTTAGAGGCTTGTATCGCTTAAATAAATATCGAGTTTGAAATATTGTGTATGTAAATAATTCTTGCATGATTAATGTAAGATATATATAGTTAATTATTGGAATTGACGAGTTCGTATTATTGAACCTTCCAATTATACTGTCCAATCCTTGTAGAAGTTGGAAATTAGAATAAGGGTTTTGTTATACGGGTTGTGTATAAGAATTATTAGATTCTTGTTATAAATAGTTATTTTATTTTTAAATAGAATCTATTAAAATATAATTAATTACATTCTTAATATTAAATATCGTTAATTTATGGTGTTTAATATAATTAATAATCATGTAAAAGGGTTTAGGTGTTTAGGGTTTATGATTTATAATTTTAAGGTGTAGGGTTTATTGTTTTAGGGTTTAAGTGTTGTTATATTTTTATGGTTTCTAGGGTTTAAGGTTTTTAGGGCTTATGGTTTTGGGTTTTGGTTTAGAGTTGGAGTTTAGGGTTAAGGGTTAAAGTTTAGAGTTAGAGTTTAAGGTTTATGGTTTAATTCTATTAAACACTATAAATTAATGATATTTAATTTTTTAGGAATGTAATTAATTATATTTTAATAAATTCTATTGAAAAGTAAAATAACCATTAATGATAGGAATCTAGTAGTTTTTATACACTGCCCTAAGGGTCGTGTATGGCAAAACCCTTAGAATAATTATGCACTAATGACATTAATTTTTTTTCATTTTTCAAGTAAGGCTTAATTAAAAAATAAGTGTCTAAACTATGTCCTTTTTTTACAATAGATGCCTAAAGTATTTTTTTGGCTAAAATAGATGTCTAAAGTTTTATTTTTGGTTTGTTTTAAAGTCAACTAAGGCACCTACGTTGACACCTATTTCAACCAAAATGAAACTTTAGGCACTTATTTCAGCCAAAAAATACTTTAAACACCTATTTCAAAAAAAAAACTTTAGGCACCTATTTCAACCAAAAAATACTTTAGGCACCTATTAAAAAACATAATTTGAACACTTATTTTGTAGTTAAGCCTTCAAGTAATGAACCTCATTAAATTATTTGTAATTATACTTCATTAACTAAGCATGTTGAATTATTTAATTCCTTATAATTACAAACGTGTGTAATTACTAATTAGTTTCTAATAATCAACGAGTTGGTCCAAGTGATAAGCAATTTAGTATCGCTTAAGCAGATCTCAAGTTCGAAAACTTTGTGTATGAAGAAAATTCTTGTGAAAGAGTCACTCACCAAAATCAAGTGTGCGATGCAGGCTGATCCAGATTAATCAAAACAAAACTTTAAAAAATTGGAGAAAAAAATAGTATCAAATTCGTATTTGATTCTCGCCGGCCGCCGCAGCAAAGATGATAATATTGAGATATAATATTTAATGTAAGAATCCAAAAAAAAAAAAAACTAATGGCTCAAAAGAAAAGATATACTTTACTCAAATCAAAAACTTAGAATTTTTGTCTTAAATCGGCATATAAACTTAGAAGGTCATATTGATATCAATTCTGAAATGACACTTTAACTATTAATTATATCGTGACATGTTATGTCTTCAGTATTTTAGTTAATTAAAGTTATGTCCTTAATTTTATTGTTTGTTAAAGTGACAAGTTGATATTGGTACCAAATTGAACAATTTTCTCAAGTTAAAATAGCAATTTGAGAGAAAAAAAAAGGTTAAAACACTAATTTGAGAGGAGTTGTCAACTTCAAGCACCTATTTGTATTATAAAAACCTTTAAAATTTGAAGATGTTTCATTTTAATTATAGTAATTAAAAAGAATAATTTAGTGGTGATAGATTTAGTCCTCAACATTTATATTTTTTTGTTAATCTAACACAATTTTTTGCGAATTTATTTTAGTGAAACCGACGTGTATTTAAAGAAAATGTTGATTAAATTATTAGATATTCTCGACACTAACGTGGTAGACTATATGATAGGTCATGTGTACTTCATTGCTAACATGACACCATTTTGATGGTACGTGTGACATTAACAATTTGTGTCATCTTACATTCTTTTAAAATAAATTTATATAATCTTAAAATTATTTGATAATACGACATATAAAATAAAACAGACATAAAGTCAAAAATAGCTCATAATATTTGACCTTTTGATCACTTTAAATCCTACTCTTTTTTTGGTCAAGATCAACCTTTAACATTTTATTTTCATCCAGAATTCACACTCGATGGATGAAAACCGTCAGTCAATTAATGGTCAACACTCAAGCCTGGTAGGTGAAAGGCTTAGCGCCTAACCACTAGACCAACCTCCTAATTAGATAAGTAAGCACTAAATTTTTTATATAACCTCGTTAAAATAGCATAACTTCTTCTTCTTCCTTAACAATCCCAAAAATAAGTACCAATTTATCTTAAATTAAACTTTCAATAAGAATGAAAATCAGAAAACGGGAGAAATTATCATCACCAATTTGTAGTTTCCTTCGCAAGAAAGCGAGGTGATGAAGATCTTCTCGTTTCATGGTTTTCATCCTTATTGAAAGTTTAATTCAATATATATTGGTACCTGTGTTTTGGGGATTGTTAATGAAGAAAATGTCATAGTATTTTAATGAGGTTATATAAAATATTTGGTGTTTACTTATTCAATTAAGAGGTTGATTTGGTGGTTAGGTGCTAAGCTTTTTAGCCACCAAACCCAAGTCCTGCTCAATTTTAATTCTTTGCTTTATAACCAATCAAATTATATAAAAAAATATAAAGAAATAATTATTTTTTAAAAAAATGATGATGTCACGTCAATAAAGTACCACATCAGCATTTTCATACATGTGGCATTGCCACGTTAGCAAGTCCTGTCATGTAAACATGTCACATCAGCAAAGGGTGTTGACCGTTAGTTGACTGACAGTTTTCATTGATCGAAGATAAATTTTGAACAAAAATAAAATGTTAAGGGTTGATCTGGATAAAAAAAACAACAAAAACTAAAGTGACCAAAAGATCTAAGACTGCAACACCCATTTGTTAAACTAAAAAATTTAACTTCTAACAAACACTCGTTTAAGAGTTAAAAATTGTGAGCAAACACCCTTTCACAATTAAATCGTTAATTATTTGACAATAAACAGTGAAAAACATCCGTTTAAATCGTTAAACGCAACAAAAAAAAATAGGGCCTACGACAGAAAAAACACTAACTTTTGAGTTTGGGCGTTTATAAAAGTAATTTGAAAGCCCAAAGTGGAAGAAACGTGGCACCAAATAAATAGGGAACACCTTAAGAGCCAACTACGCGAAGCACCTTATCATTCCTCTATCCTGCAAACTGAAATTTGTGGAAGCTCTCTACAAACTGTATAAAAGTCTAAAACCCTCCTCCATAAACAATTCAGCATTTTGATCTTTGCTTGCAGCGTTGAAAAGATTGAAAATGGCTGCTACCTTCTTTAGGAGACTCTCCACAGCTGCTCCTGCTACTTTTAACAATGCATTTGGAGACCAATCCAAGTTGGGTTTTGCTGGATTTCGCTTCGCAGCCATCGCCGCCGTTGCCGGTGGGATGGGCACTTACTACTACTCCGATTCAAATGTGGTGAGTTTTTCTGGAAATTCCAATCTGGGTTTTGTTCTCTTTGATCCTTGTTGCATTTTGGGATGGTTGGAACTTGGAAATTGAAGGCATTCTGATCTTAGAAATGGGTTTACTCGTGCTTGCATTTCAACGTGCTATTTAAATGGTGAAATGTATAGGTGGGACTTTTGTTTTTGAGTTGTTTTGTTTGGAGGTTTTGATATAGAAGGGAATGTTGGATGTTGATAATTATATGTGCTTTGAATTTCAATTAGGAAAGGTTACATACCGGTGGTTTATGTGTTTGGTGATTTGGTTTTGTTGATGAAATTTGATGTTTACGAGGCGGTCCCCCCCCCCCCATCACCACCAAATTTGCAATTAGAAATTTTTTAGAAATTTTCTATACTTTTTCTATTAAAAATTTATTTTTGCACCCGCCCCCTAGAATTTTATAGGCTCCCAATAACATAAAGTTTTGCGTCCGTCTCTAAGCTAACCTATTTGCTTGTTGTGGCCTGCATATATGAGTCTAGGAGCACTTATGAGTTTTTAGCATAGTTGTGTAAGCACTTTTTGGTGCTCTGTGTACATTCCACATTGAGTAATTATGTTGCAATTCTTTCTGGATACAGGTTCATCTAGATCAAATTAATGAAGAGACAGGTCCAAAAGCTGGTGAGCACAAATTTACTAGACTTTCTTATCATTTGATGATAGAATTGCAAAATTTAGTCGATCCCATTGCCCTCTCTAGGGGGAATATTAATCAATCTTAAAGATGAAAGTGGTTGCATAAACGATAAAGTATCTGTGTTAGTTTCTTTTGATCCCTTTTTTATTGTACTTGTTTTTTCTTTTTGGGATTTGCAGCTTTGAAGCCTGATAAGTGGCTTGAATTTAAGTTGCAAGATACTGCAAGAGTTAGTCATAACACTCACTTGTTCAGGTATGTATCTTTTAATCAATCATTTTCTTATACTGAATTGATTTAATGGTGACGTGGTCATTTTTATGAAAAAAAAAAGTAAATAAAATTTACTTCTTACCCTTCGTTTGCAATTAAATAACTTTTGGATCCCTCTCATTGAATTTTGTACCAGATCGGAAAAAACTATTGTATCTTGGATTCTAGACTATAAAGTAGGAAAAGAAATCTCATTGCTGATTGAGAGCAATATATATATATATAATGCTAACATAAAAAACGAACTTGTTCATCCTAATTTAAATTCAGCATTACGACTTAAACACTTGCTGTTTGCATTGTTAAACTCGTCATTGATCAGTCCTAGAACATGTACTTTGGTTATTAACTTTCTTAAAAAATTGGCAGGTTTTCATTTGATCCCAATGAAAAGTTGGGTTTGGATGTCGCTTCATGCATCCTTACAAGGTATGTTCCTCTAATCAGAAACCCTATGTCTTTGGTGAGAGATTTTGAACTTTGCTTTGAAGAGGACACATTAGATGAGATTTAGAAGTGGTCTGACTCTACATTCAATATTTTGATCCATTACTGTTGCTGCAGGTCTCCATTAGGACAAAATGCCGAAGGAAAAACCAAATATGTCATAAGACCGTAAGCTTACTTGTTGAACTCATTTATGGTTTTACTTGGACTTCCCTTTTCATGGCCATCATCCTCAATTGGTGATTTCTTAGTGTAGCGACTAAAAAATCCGGGTCTGTTTGGAAAACCTCTTTTTAATTAAAAGATGGCATATGATGGAAATTCTTAAAAAACTCGTATTTTGAAATAAAATTTGGAGTCGCCACCGGTCACTTAGATAAGGTAGACTGGACACCGAAAAAAATGTATGCATGCATGATAAAAATACAATGCCCCGGTATTCACGGTACCTAAGAAGATGACACTTGAAAACTGGGATGACACTCCCACTGGGATACCGGAACAATAAGACCTAAACTATATGTGACAAATATATGTATGAACAATTAATATGAATAAACGGAAGCATAAACATAAATATAGAATTCTAATAGCAAAAGTATATATAAATATATTTTATTCATGTAATTATTTTATACAACTTAAAATGCACATACGAACATGACATACAAAATATATTTAGTATAAAAATGTGCCAATAATTAAAAAACATAATCAAAATATATATATGTTACCTTATATCTAATCTGACATTAAAATAAATACAAAGATAAAGATTAAAGTTTACCCTACTAGAAGCTCGAATGAAGAACTTCGACCGACCTCCACCAAGATTTTTACATCATCTAACCATGGTCCAAAAACCAACCCGATCGAACTTCGAAAAGAACTTCCGATCGAATGATTAATCGAACTATCCGGGGAATAAAACTTCCCCGGTGAGAGCACTGCTCTCAAGCTTTCAAGGGGCACTGCCCCGCTTGCTTCTCCATTCTCCATGGCTGCCCCCACCCCGCCTTTTATAGGCAAATGCAAAGGGGTGGGGGTGACCTCGACGCTATGCGTCCACTCCTTTCCCTTTTTTTTACTTTTCTTTTTTTCTTTTCTTTTTATTATAATAATAAGATATAATAATATTATATCCGGATAAAAATGAGTGATTACAGCTAGTAATTTAAAGTTTTTAGGCAATTTACTTGTACTTCCATGGTGTAATTGCATTTCTCATGTGATTCAATTTCCTTTTGTTATTGTGGCAAATATCCTTTGCCTGTGAAGGGGAAAGTTCTAAATAAGGTCTTGAATTTGACTTGTTCCATGAATATTGAAATAGAAGAAAGTTCCAATCAGTAACATCTATAATCGTCTATAGAAGTTTTCAAAATAAGAAAGAGGAAAATACCCAAGTTCTAGGATTAATGAATCTGTTTTCTTTAATTGAAATTACCTTTGTGATTATTCAAGTATTCATATAATGGATATTGTAACTTCTCTTGAGTTTTATTAAAGAAATCCTTTTAATCAACAAAGGAAATAGTTGAAAACTTTTAAATCAAGTGGAAATGCTTAGATGTGCAAACCTGTCATGGTTTAAAATAAAATTTTCTTATGGCATTCTAAACAAAACTAAACTTGGTATGCCTCTTTCTTCACCAATTTCATTCATGCAGAAATCAAAATATTAAGTTGATTATTTTTGCATACAAATGCATGTTTCAAACAACTTGTTCTGCTATTAACAGAATTCATAAATTTGTATCAGGTATACTCCTATATCAGACCCTGATGCTAAGGGATACTTTGATTTGTTAATCAAGGTATGAATCTATAGATGCCTTCACATCTTTGTCCTCTTTGTTTCTTTCACTTTGGAGCTGTTCTCGTCTTATATATTCAATGCCACACATTGAATTGTGTTGCCCACAACTTGAAACCAAATTTGCAGGTTTATCCGGAAGGAAAAATGAGTCAGCATTTTGCTAGCTTAAAACCAGGCGATGTAGTTGAAGTGAAAGGGTAAGTCTCCATTTATGCTACTTTCACAGTGAACTTGCTGAAAACCATCTTAAACTGAATATATTATCACTTGCAGGCCCATTGAAAAGCTTAGATACTCTCCTAATATGAAGAAGCGCATTGGAATGGTTAGATCTGGTTTTCTAGTTTCCTAATTATTTTCCCCCCACAAAGAATCAAAACCGCATATGGAAATTATACACTTTATGCTGGAGGATTTAATTTTCGAACATGTTTTATATATTAGACTTCATATTTTAACCTGACGCCAACTATATAGCTAATGGTATATTATGTGTTCTTTACAATTAATTTGTAAAATTCATCCAATGCTATTTTTGTTTTCTCTACAAGTATCACTTGTGCACGTCTGATTTCTGCATATTTTGTCAAATCATCTGCTAAGTAATCCGAATAGTTACAACTGTATCATATTTTGTCAAATTATTTTGCACTCAATTATGTGGCGTTGTTCCAGATTGCAGGTGGGACAGGCATAACTCCAATGCTTCAGGTAATTGAGGCTATACTGAAGAATCCTGATGACAACACTCAGGTACACTTATCTGATTGGTAAATTTGCAACCATAACTTCTGGCCTTTTGTCGAATATAATTTGTTTAGTGCTTGTTTTAGATCAAATATGAGCATGGTTTGTACTTTTGTTCCGTCAGGTGTCACTGCTTTATGCCAATGTCTCCCCTGATGATATACTGCTCAAGCAAAAGCTTGATATACTTGCTGCTAGCCACCCAAATCTTAAGGTATGAATTCTTTCATGATGAAATAGTTGCTCTATAGGTAGATGATTTGCTCAAAGAGTAACTTCTACCCTTCCTTTTACTTTTACTTTCCGATTTTCATTTTTCATTCCCTTCAGGTATTCTACACTGTAGACAATCCAACAAAAACTTGGAAAGGAGGTGCTGGTTACATTTCGGAGGATATGGTCACAAAAGGCTTACCTGATCCTGCTGAAGATACTCTTATCCTTGTAAGTCACTTTCTTAATTCTCGACCCTTTTTCTTTTATTCTGTTTGCCAAGGGCATGGAGTAAGTTTGATCCGAAGTGGAGGCAACTTTTTTCTTCAACAGTGCTTCAACCTCAGGGAACAATAAATACATTTTTGTTCCCATTCTTTGCCATTTCTTGCTCGATCTTGGTGAATTACTGATATCAATATGCAGCAAGGAGAAGCCTGGCTTCTTTACTCCATTTGTAAAGATAAAATTAAAACACTCCCAAACACACTGTCAAGCTTCTTATTATTGTGAGAATAAGACCTAACTGAGAGAGGGTACTGTTTTAAAATACCTTAAGGAGCAGTCTGTAAATAGGCTTTTTCCATAAGCATGCATGCATGTTCAGATAGCCATGTTTCTTCGAACCTTAGAGTTCGATTCGTGCAGGATATTCTGATAATTTATTTGTTGAAGACAAGGTTATGGCTTTGGAAAATGGGGTCTTCCTTCACTTTGCAAGCTTCGAACAATACACCGATTAGTATTCAATAGACTCACTTACTTTCCTGTGGTTCCCCGTGTTTGTGCAGGTATGTGGTCCACCCGGGATGATGGAACACATATCTGGTGGTAAGGCTAAAGACTATTCACAAGGAGAGGTAATAATCACTTGTGTGTTTTTTTTACTTAATTCCTAATTGTTATCCTAATTTTGGTATAATACCTAAACTTAACCATCCTTGACATGCACAGCTAAGAGGCATACTGAAAGAGCTTGGATACACCGAGCAAATGGTTTACAAATTTTGAATATATATGTATATATAGCCATTCAAGGATTTGAGGACAGTTTCATGGTTTTAACATAAATTTTGTGCAATAATAATCTGGGCTGAATTTAAAGCCCAGGGGTATGAAATAATATTTGTAGTGAGATACAATGTAAAATAGTACATTTTCAAAGGCTTGTACTTGTTAAACCCAAGCTTCTCACCCAAAGCTATCTCATCTTTCCTGGTTTGTTTTGAATAAATATTCTGTTTTTTTTTGTATTAAAAAAACGTCTGTTTTCGAATATGGAGATGATGCTTTTGTCGAGATTTAATGCGGTTCGATCTTATTTACTTTTACGGATGAAAAAAATAAATTCTATAATATAAACATAGAGATTTCATAGAGTACAAGATATCTTATAACCCGGTATATATTCATTTATGGAATGGTTTGATGCACTGGCGATGGAAAATGAAGTTCTTTACAAGGGTGTAATTTTAGAGTTTAAGATTAAATTTTAGAGTTTAGAGTTATAATTTTATGGTTTAGGGTAAAGTAGGGTTTACGATTTAGAGTTTAAAATTTAGTGTGTAGGGTTCAGTGACTTTAAAAATAACATGTGATATCAATTAAAGCCTACTTGTAAAAAGAAAAAAAAAACTCTAATGACAGTATATCAAAGATTATGTCCCTTTATTTGTTAAGTAAACCTTTTTTGATAAAATTTTTCCCAATATAAATATTTAAGTAAACCTAATTCAAGTAATCTTTAACCACTAGAATTACAATAAAATTTAATTTAATTATTAATTAAAATTCCACTTAATTACCAATCAGAATTTATTTATATAACCATATATTTATTTATTAAGTAAACGTTTTCCAATACGACTTTTTTTTCTAATACAAAAATTTATTTATTAAGTAAACCTAATTATTAATTAATCTTTAACCATTAAAATTTTAACAAAATTTAACTTAATTATCAATTAAAATTTAACTTAATCACCAATTAAAATTTAAATTAATATTTAACGGCTATTATAAAGGCATTAACGAACGTAACTATTCCTTTTAACAATTTCATCTCTAACAAATAAACAACTGTCAATTTCATGTTATCTGTTGTGTTATTATTTTTATTTATCATATTTGAGATATTAGATATTTAGACTGTATAATTATTAATTTTTTGTTTTTTATATTATTTTCCCTTTTCCTTTTATTTCTAAATCTACTAAAAGAATATCATTGCAAATCCGATTACACGTCCAACACCGCAGCAAAGTGCGGGCATTTATCCATAATAATAACCCATCTTTTGCCTGATATTCCTCTCATTACACGGACGTACGCCGCATATGTTTGTACTCAACCAACCTCCTCAACCCTCCAATAAAGACCATTAATCCCTAAAAAACAACAAGGTTTGTGCAAGGAAACAAGATCATGGAGATGAAGTTGCAGAGGTCGACTACGTCGTTCAGGAGGCAAGGTTCGTCCGGGGTAATGTGGAACGACAAGTTTCTATCGAGGGACTTGAACATGATGAAGTGTAACATCCGTCAAGGAAACCGAGGACCGGATGTTGCGACGAGACACAGTGGATTGGACGGAGGCGATGAGTATATGCAACGGACGGTGGAGGCGGCATCGCCCGCCTTCGATCCTCCTTCTCCTAAGGTCTCCGGTTGTGGCTTTTGTGGTCTTGGCAAACCGGCCAAGCAAATTACTTCAAACAAATTCAAGTCTTGATCGTATGTAAATTAAACTTTTATACATGTATGGAATTTTGTCATGAAAATTATTAAATAAATCTTATACCCTTACTATTTTTATTGATTGCTACAATTATGGTTTAGCTCGATTTAATTTAGAATTTAAAATAAAAAGATAATGTTTTTTTATCGTAATTTGATTTTTTTAATACGAAGGATGAAAAGATTTTCAAAGAAATCAGTTCGGGTTCATTGAACCCGAATTTTCTATAAATTGGTCTTCTCCTTCATTGCTGAATACATCATACATGGATGTTTAGATGGTGGATTCCGACCAAAATAAAACCACGTTGTTTTCTTGGAATCCTCAAACATTTAGAATTTAAAACACCAAAGTTCGCATATTATTTATGGCTAACACTTTGATACACAGGCTGTGTAAAATTAATTTTACACAAGCCTGTGTATTTACACTATAAAAATCTAAATCCTAAATTTCTAACTCTAACCCTAAAAAACTAAACCCTACATTCTAAACCCTAAACTCTAAATTCTAAACACTAACCTTAAATTCTAAACCCTACAACCTTAAACCCTAAACTAAATTCCTAACCCCTAAAACTAAAAGGCACGTGTAAACTAAAGTTTGTACGGACTGCGTATCAAAGTTTTTTCCATTATTTATTGTTTAAGAATTTAGGAGGAAAAAGTTATGTCGAGGGGTTTTCGACTCTACTCGAGAGAAGTTTTTAAAGTATTATCTGTTAAATAGTTAAATACGAATTTTGAATATATACGGGGAGAGCTAACAATTTAAAACCCCACCACAATGTTATTTGAAACTTAAACCCCCCCCCCCAAACAGGGAAATGTATATCTTTCAACATCTCAAGTCTCTGCTGATATATAAAGCATTTCGACAACATTATAATCATGGACGGGTACAAGACTTTATATTAGCGGTGCAAATATTATAATTTTATTTTTATTGACTTAAATATCAAAATAAGTTTTAAAATTTAAACTTTGATATTGTGGTTGATGTGTTTTCTTCTTGCAACCTAGGAAACCCTGAACATATGCCTGAATAAAATCACAAGCAAAAATATCTTGCTTGGGCCAAGTACTGATACAACATTGCTTACCAAGTTTCAGCCGAGATGATTCCTTTCAAGGCCCTTTATCGTCGAGATCCTCCGACATTGATTCTTTATGCTGAGGGGAGTTTCAGTAATGATCAAGTGGATGCATAACTCCGAAAAAGGGATATGATACTCCAGGAATTGAAACAAAATTTGGGGCGAGCACAAGTACAGATGAAAAACCAAGCCAATAAACATCGAAGAGAAGTCAAAATAGAAGAAGGCGGTTGAACTTGGGTTCGACTACAACCTTGTCGCCAAGTATCGTTGAGAATGAGAGGCAACATAAAATTGGCCCTCGATTTTTTGGACCTTACCAAGTGTTGAAACAGGTAGGACCTGTTGCATATCGACTCGATCTGCCAGAAACTACGAGTATACATCTGGTTTTTCATATCTTGCAATTAAAAACAAGGGACAACTTATGTAACAAGTTACACCGATACGCTGGATGGAGGATCAAGAACCAATGAGTGATCATCCTACTTTAACGAACCTTAAGGACAAGGTTCCTGTCATAGGATAAGGTAATGTTAGGAATGAGAGGATGGATCTGCAAGAGCCTAAGGGCGGTACAAGTCAGTTGGTACCAAGCATCACGTTAGCAGAGGATTCACTATAGTTATGCAGAGGACAGAAGAAAAGGAAATCCATGAGGCTAACTAATTTTGTCTATACTTTATAGAGTTGTATAAATAAGAAACGGCTTGTAGCCTGAAGGGCATGAAAATACTGTGAAAACTCTTCTTAATCTAAATCTTTATTTCTCCTTTTCTACAACTTTTATTTTTTTTCTAGATTTCATAACATGGTCTCACTTGTTACCTTGCCTTAGAAAACGCTGATATGACTTTTTTGTTTTTCTTTTCTTCAATAAAATAATAAGTAAATTATATAAATGGTCACTAAATTTTTAAGACGCATTTATTTTGGTTACTGAACTTTTAAAATTTTCATTAGGGTCACCTAACTTTTACTTCGCTCTAACCTTTTGATTTTCAGTATTAACCTTCATCTGAAGAACTTAACGGGAAACTCTACATCATTCAAAATAATGAGTGTATCTCTGGTTGATGTTTTGAAATCCAACGATCTGACGGGAGCTACCGCTGAACATTTATGGGAAACTATAGCAGGGAAGGGTCAGTTCAAGACCTTGTTTTACAAACCTTTGGTCTAGCCTTGCCGGCCGGAACCGGCTGAAAAGCCACATTGTTCACTGTCAGGTTCTTCAAGCATGGTGACGGTAAATTTTGTTTCCAATATAGAGTTGGGCCTCCTGTTTTTGCTAGATTGTTAGGGTTTCAAACATCTTATATAATACTGTTTGTTACAATGTAGAAAGTTGACAAAGCTTGTCACTTGTTCAGTTCTTTCACCATTTAAGCACAAACGTTTTCAACATAGTTGTAGGCTTATCGACATATATTTTAAATACCAACACTGATTGTTGATTGTTAGTCTAGTGGAATAAGTAAAAACTGTGTAAATATTGAGAACTAAATATATTAGTATACCAATTAAGAGAAAAACATCAGCGTTTTCACAAAAATATGATTTAAAATGAAAATTTTAGCAGTTGAATGATCAAATTAGAATAATAACCGTTGAGTGTCTAAATATGATTCACAGTTGTCTCTTCTAGCAATGTTGTCTATAAAGTCCAAACATGCACTCTCATTGAGAATAGTGAATATTCTTTTTAATATTATTAATGTGATCCTTTAATTCGAATAGTATAATTTTGCTTTAAATCTTAAATAAAACTCAAATATACTTTAGGGTAATATTTGATCGACAAACATCTTATGTCCTTTTCGGTGCCACTCTTTATATCTATCACAAAAAATTAAATTATAAGCTCTAATCTTAACCTTAAATTCTAAATCTTAAACTATAAACCATAAATCCAAAAAAATACATCATATCCTAATTCTCTAACCTTAAACTTTAACCCTAAATGTAATTTTTTAGTGTGATGGCATAAATAGGGGCACTGAAAAAAGGACATATGATTTTAATTCAATATTTGATGAACTGCTAATAGAGTTTTAGGAGCACTGAACCCTATATACTAAAAATCAAACCTTAAATTCTAAGCCATAAACCCTAACTTTAAACATTAAAAATTAACCCTAAACAATTAAATATTAACTTTAAACTCTAAAAATACACAACTTATGAAACTTTTAGCTCTTCTACATATAGTGTATCAAATTATTTTTCATATACTTTATAAACAAAACGTTAAAAGCTGATGATATTCATCTTAGGAAACACAAATTCAAATAACTTTGGAAACACAAATTCAAATAACTTTGTCTATATAGTATATGCGTATTATTAAAAGGTTAAAAATATAAACGACTATTGCCTTATAATAAGGTTTAGACTATTCAAAAAAAATTCACTAAAATCACTGCTTAATTCGACCGTTTTTAAAGTTAAATGGATAGTTCATCTTTAATTAGCATTTATACGAACTCAGGAAACGGATAGAAACAGACTTAAAATAAAGATTTGAATTGTGACCCGACTCCATATATTATATTATATTACTTTTCTTTATAGTTTAAAGTCGGTTCCCAAGGAAGTTATAAACCCTAACCAGTAAGTACTGTACTAGCCAGCCACCACCTACAGATTCAACCAAATTTAAAATCTGAGCTTAAAAAATCGCTACTGATTCGTTTCACTTGACTGCTGCTCTACAGATTTCATCAATTTCGCATAGTCAGAGCAGAGATTTCGAGAGTTAGTAACTCTGAAAATGGAAGAAATCACCCAAGGTGTCAACAACATCAATTTGGCCGCCGATTCCCACAAGAAGAACCGGATTCAAGTCTCCAATACCAAAAAGCCCTTGTTTTTCTACGTCAATCTCGCCAAGGTTTCTCCTCTTCTGTTTTTTCTATTTGTTTCTGTATTTTGTATCATTTACTGTCTAAATTAGATGCTATATTCGAACAGAACTGGTATATTTTTTGGTGGGTTTTAGCTTTTTTTCAACTATTGTTCTGCAAATTAGGATTTAATTCTTTGTTCATGCATTAAATTAGGGGTGGTTTAAAAATTTAATAAGCATGCACAATTTATTAAAATGAGGCATTTAATTTATCGCCGACACATTAACCGACTGACTTTTGAATAAAAACTGAGTCTAACAGGAATTAAAGGCATTTTACTTTTTCATGTGCTTTATCACCCAGTTAGATGTAATGATTTACTTTCCCCTCATAAGTACTTAACTAACTCATTTTCTTGGATGTTATGAGCCGTCGCTTCTATTACACATGTTCAGAACCACTCCTGATATACCTAACATTCTTTCTCTTCTTTTTATTGGTAGAGGTATATGCAACAGCACAATGAAGTGGAGCTATCTGCCCTTGGCATGGGTACTTTTACTTCTTGAGTTCTATATTTGCTTTACTTTTTAATATCATTTTACATTTTTTTTCCAGATCTTATAGTTAATGGATTTATTTTTGCTTTTGTCTTATCATCACAAGTTCACAACTTTTGTTTTGATGCATTGATAGCTTAGACTCTAGAGGAACAGATGGGGGAGTTAAGTTATGATTTTCACTTGCTATAGTTGTTTGATCTTTAGATTGTTGTACTCGGTGATGGAGCCAGGAATCAAGATTAGGGGGCAAAATATAATTAACCATAAAAATGAGAGTGTAAATTTCAAATTAATTGAAAATTGGGTGTCCGAATAGGTAAAAATCCCATTGTACAACATTGGATTTGGAGCTGCGTGGTTCAGCATTTTACGTACAAATTATAATTATAATTGCCCTGAAGGCAATGGTTCTAGATATCTTAAATATTCTGGTCATTCTTCCCCTTACTTTGGCTCGGTACCTACTAGCAAGTTTTTTGTTTTAAACCTATTTGTGTGGGGATGTTGTGCAGTGAAATGCTCTGAAGCTTTTATCAACTTTGTTTCTCGTGTGCAGAGTGTTTGATTATTTTTCCGGTCATCTATTTCTTCACCTAAATGTTCATCGATGAAACTCAAAATCGACTTTTGCAGTAATCCTTTTGGTCTTTTTATACATGCAGCTATTGCAACTGTTGTTACAATTGCTGAAATTCTGAAAAACAATGGTTTGGCTGTTGAGAAGAGTAAGATATCCTGCACGTTTTCCTCTACTTTTATGTAATTTTTTTTATAAAAAAATGTGTTAATATAGCCATCGAGTTCTGATAATCACGAGAACCTATACACCTTTGCAGAGATCACAACCTCAACAGTTGACATGAAGGATGACTCTAGAGGGTGGCCTGTCCAAAAAGCAAAGGTAAGTAAATTTAATAGCACCGCATGCCTTCATCTGGATATACCATGTTTATTCTTAAACATATTTGCAAGCTGAGATACATTTGTTCTCTCCGAATTGAGTTAAATTCTGAAGTGTTGTAGAAAAATTCGGTATTAGATTCTCGTGCAGTAAACTCTGTTATCGGTGCTTATTTAACCATAATGTCATCATCATTGTAATGACAATGTTTGTCGTTTTTAGCTTTGGGGTATCGATTGATATGGTTTTATGTTGTTTCTCAGATTGAGATATTGTTGGGGAAGACGGAAAACTTCGATGAACTAATGGCAGCTTCTGCTGAAGAAAGAGATGGTGTGGAGGGGGAAGTGCAGGGTTGAAACTTGAAGAAGATTGTTTGTTATTTTCTGGTGGTCAGTTCTTATAGCCACTGTATGGTTAAGGCAAAGTTGGTTTCTTATATACATTGTAGGTGTTGAGTTTTGCTTGGTTGTACTAGGATGATAATTAGCTTCTTTTATAAGAGTTTTGCTTTGGGTTCTCAACGAGAACTGGCAAGATATTTTTGGTAAAGTATCAACAAAATGGTAACTAAATTTTGTTTAAAAATTTAAAACAGTAACTAAACTTTCGAAAGCTATAAAATGACAATATTTTATGTTTTGTTATAAAATGGTAATTCAGACGTTAAAGGCTGTTAATTGTCATTAAATTGGTGATGTGACAGTTATAAAATTTTGTATAATAGCGCATTTAATTATATATATTTACACAATCAATCAATTTAGTCTCAATTGAAAAAATTAATAAATTTGACCCCAAGCATTCGGGGTGGCTCTCTCCATACATGCATGAAAGGGCTAAAACGATCCATTTAAAAAAAAAAACTGAAGATGTTCTTTAAGTCTGAAATATCAGTCGATTTGCATCAGATTTTTGGATGAGATCCTGACACTTCTGGGTCGACATATCTTCTTCAAACACAATCATCCATTTCTTAACTTTCCAACGCATCTTGAAACGCATTAATCCGACGACGGAAGCTCAAGTTATGTTCGTTTTAGTAAAGATTGTGCGAGCTGAAATCTCTATACGAATTTATTACGTGAATTATCATTTATTACAAATTTTCAATAATTTTGTTAATTATTTGTAATTATCTTCAATTTAGGATTCTTTATGAAGATATTTAGATTATTTAGGATTAGATTTGTTATTTATTTATTAGTTTATTTTAGGTTAAATAAAATATGTTTATTTATTTTATTATAATTTTACTTTTTCTAGTTCAAGTTGAACTTGAACTCTTTATTTGTAGCTTATTTAAAGGCATATTTGCTTCATTAATAAAAAAATATCACGGATATTGGAGTTACAAGAAACTTTTGGTCTTGGGCCATTTTCTTTTCAAGGTTGACAGATTAATTTTGTTAATTTTTCTATTGAAGCTTTCTTCAACACGAATTTTTTAATTTCTGTATTTAGCGTTGGACTATTTTCTTTTCAAGGTTGACGGATTAACCTTGTTAATTTTTCTATCGAAGTTTTCTTCAACAGGAATCTTTTAGTTTCTGTAAGAGAGGTCGTCTTTACGCTCCTGATTGCATAGTCTTATAAATAAATAACAAATCTAATCCTAAATGATCTAAATATATTCATAAAAAATCTTAGATTAAATATAAATACAAATAATCAATAAAATTATGAAAATTCATAATAAATGATATTTTCCGTAGTAAATCTGTATAGAGATTTCTACTTGCACAGTCTTCACTAAAACGAACATAACTTGAGCTCTTGTCTTCGGATTGATGCGTTTCAAGATGCGTTAGAAAGTTAAGAGACAGACGAATGTGTTTGAAGAAGACATTCCGACCCAAAAGTGTCCGGATCCCATCTAAAAATTCGATGCAAATCGGCTGAAATTTTAGACTTAAAAAACTTTTTTAATTTTTTAGCTAAAATGTATCGTTTTAGCCCTCCCATGTATGTATCTCTATCGCTGTCCCCGAGCAGCAATTATCCGTGCTCCCCGCATCCTAGAAAGCAGTCGAGGGATTATAGAATTAATTTTATCCTTTTTTAATAAAATTATTTTATTCCCATTGAGGAAGTTGACAGTAGCTCATACAATACATTTTTAAGAAAAATAAAAAAAATTATATATACAAGAACTATAACACAAAACAAGACCCTAAAGAATGAGATTCAAATGCAATAAATCCTACCAGTAGACATGCATCCGTTTGTTGTGTCATCATACTCATGCTACAAAAGAAAAGATTAAAACCATAGATTTCAAAGAACTTTTGCATGCTGAAATCCACTGAGAATGAGCAGCTAAAGCTAAAAACACTTGCAAGTTGGAACCCGTGAAGCCCTGGAGTGAGACCAGCAGGGACGGAGCCTTATCAAGGGAGGGGTAAGAGCCCTTCTCAAAAAAATTTAGTATAATTGCATTTAAGGTCCTCTTAGTTTAAATAGTAGTAAAATAAAGTTTTTACCCCTTTCAGTTTTTAAATTTAAAGGCTTAATAAACCTTTATCCTTCTAATATTTGATTCTAACTCCGTCTTTGGATATTAGTAACTCGAACATTCACAATTGTAGGACCTATGTACAGTGGAAATAAGTAAGCGTTCACAAATGACAGCGACAACAGTTGAAGGGATTAACGAAGGAGCTAGAGAGAGACACCGCCAAATGCTTGGAGGTCAAATTTATTACTCCCTTCGTCCTTAAAACTTGCCCCTTTTTTATTTTTATTTTTTGTAATTTTAGGAAGTAAAAATTTGTGTAAGAGATGTGTTGTAAAATAATTAAAATGACAATTTCATCACTGAAAAGTTAAATTTTTTTTGGTGAAAAACTAAAAAGAGGGTAGAAAAGAAAATGTGTTTAGTAAAAATTATTGAGTGTTTCAAAGGGACAATTTAAGTGGGACAATTTTAAAACACAAAAATGACAAGTTTTATGAGATAGGGGAGTAATTTTTTTCTTCAATTAGGACTAAATTGATTGAATGTATAAATATAGAGGATTAAATGTGTTATTATGTAAAGTTTTATAACTGTTACGTCACTAATTTAACGGCGGTTAACGGCCATTAACGTCCAAGTTACCGTTTTGCAACAAAACATAAAGTTTAATTGTCATTTTGTAACTTTTAAAAGTTTGGTTACCGTTTTGAATTTTTAAACAAAGTTTAGTTACTATTTTGGTAATTTATCCTTAATTTTTATTTTGTTTTTTTTATGAAATTTATTATATTACATTCTTAAAAAGTTGTATTACATTAATTTAAGGTGTTTAATATAACTAATTATAAAATCCTAAAATTTTAAACCCTAAACTTATAAACCATAAAACACAAAAAATCATATAACCTTGGCCTTAAAATTTTAGCGTTTAATTACATTAAACAACTTAAATTAATAGAATACAATTTTATAATGGTACCATAAGTTATTAGATTTGTGAATGCTTATGAATACTTATCTACTAATTGGCCTAGTGGTCATGGATGTTTATTTGCTTCACCTTTTGTGTAAATTCGAATTTCAATATTTGCATTGAAAATATTATTGTAGCAAAACTTAATAAAAAAATTAATTAGAATAATAGTTGCAATTAAGATCAATCATTACTATATTGAATTATACAACTTAATATCAACTAAAGCAACATTTACAATTATAATTGAATTCTATACGAATTGAATTATGTAATTAACTCAACAAATAAGTCGAGTCAAATTAACATTATTAGAACTTTGTTAATTAAAAGGCTTTGTTTAACCTATGCATGCATAGATTAAGGGTCATTTAAGAGCTTGTATTAAATACAAGATTTTATTAGAAAAAAACTCTATCATTTAATGTATTACAAAATCTTAAAAGAATCTATTGAAAAATTCTCATTCAATGAATTACTAAACCCTAAACCCTAAATCATAAAATCCTAAATTATAAACCATAAAATCCTGAACTATAAAACCCTAAATCTTAAACCCTAATACATTAAATGAGAGCTTTTCCAATGGAATCTTTTAAGGTTTTTATAATACATTGAAGGATAGAATTTTTTTATAGATAAAATCTTGTATTTAATGTAAGTTCTTAAATGACCCTTAACATGTGTATGTATGCATATGTTAGATAAAGCCTAATTAAAAAAAAAATTCTAAAAATTAAATTTGAATGCCCTTTGTGCCCTTTCAACCCCTAGTTCTTGTGGGTCGGGCTTGATCCCATTCCCCCGGTTGTTCACTTCTATTTAATCATGGACTCTTCTCTTTGTGCGTGTGTATAATATACACATACACATACACACACACACACACACAATTCAGCCATGGATGGCAACAAGGATGATGCATTTAAATGCTTGAAAATCGGGAAAGAAGCGTTAGACGCTGGAAATCGATCCCGTGCAATCAAGTTCTTCACTACAGCGCGTCTCCTCGACCCAACCCTTTCCGTCGACGATCTCTTATCAGCAGCAGCCGAGAGAGAATCCGACGACCAGACGGTGCTGGAGTCTTTCGGTTCTTCTCCATATAGGTCTTCCGATCAACCCTCAATTCGCCAAAGAAATCGATCAACTCGGTCAGCCGCCTCTTCTCCGCCGACAGCTGCTGCGGCTAGTTACACCCAAGAACAAATCAAAATCGTGAAACAAATCAAGGGAAAGAAGGATTACTATGAAATTTTGGGGTTAGAGAAAACGTGTTCACCCGAAGATGTAAGAAAAGCTTACCGTAAACTGGCTTCGAAAGTTCATCCGGATAAGAACAAAGCTCCCGGCGCCGAGGAAGCCTTTAAGGCGGTTTCGAAATCGTTTCAGTGCCTAAGCAATGAAGAAAGCAGAAGAAAATATGACCTCGTCGGATCTGAAGAACCTGTTCATAAAAGGAGAGCTTCAGCATACAGAGGGGGCAATGGATTTAATGGCCTTCACGGCACCGAATTCGATGCCGACGAGATATTCAGCAACTTCTTTGATAGAATGCCTCCTGCTGTTAGAGTATTAAGTCAGTTTGTGTTATCTTGTTAAAACGGTTAGAAAATAGTTAATCCAAGAATTAAAATTAACAGTAAATTACGAACTTTGTATTAGAATAATGAATTGAACTGAATAGAATGTAAAATAGATACGAAATATTTAAAATAAAAATCGAATATAACAATATTAAAATTATTTATTTGTAGTAGACATAAAATCATTAGGAGAAAACGAACTGTATGATCAACTATAATAGCACAACTCACATAATGTTTTTTGAACAAAGTTTGAATTAATGTCTCATTTAAAATTATCGCTTTTTCTAACAAGATTAGTCGACAACTATCCAGTTTCCAACTTTCAATTTTGGGCATCGAATGGGAGTTAAAAGGGAGAACCACAGCTCTAACAGATCCAAATTCATGATGGTGATCAGTTGTTACCCTTTCTGTTAATCCTAATATTGAGCTTTTTGCCGCCGTCAGAGCCTGGGTTTTCACTGTCCAGGTCGTATCCCTACGAGAACGCAGAAGGGTTTGAACTTTTATGCGAGGTCAATGAAGTTCGAGTAGGATTATCCGGTTAATAGCCCCGACCGTTTAAGGATAGAGGAGAGTGTCGAGAGCGATTACTATTCTGTTTGGCGCAGAACTGTAGGTTGGAGCTGCAGCGACGGCAGTGGGGGGGTCATCGGAGAGACACAGCATTTTGATTTGTTGCAAAAATTTCCGTCGGCGGCGTAATGGCATCCGTTGAGGTCTTCTCCATATTCCTGCAGTGGGGGGTTCACTGAACTTTGTCGAAAAAAACAGCTTTTGCAAATTCAGGTATGCCTTCGGAAGATGCAACGATGAAGACTGTTTTGTTTTAATTGTTTTTTATTTTTTTATTTTTGAACAAGGTTTAATGAAGGTTATTCGGCAATTGTTGAATGAAGATAGTTAAATTTCGAGCAAACACATCTGATCGGTTGATCGAGTTACTCCTTTTCATTTCTTCACGTTTTTTTACGTCAGAACACCATTTCTCTTCCCCTCTCCTCTAAGTAGGATTGAGATTATAATTTGTCAAAAAAAAAGCTAAATCTCATTATGTGATTTAATTTTGTATTATTAAAATATTTTAAATTAAAAATAAGGTCAATTTAAAATAATGTGTAAATAATGAGATTTAAATTTATTAATTTTTGTTTCAAATTAAGATTAATTATTTTAGTATGTAAATATAGAGGACTAAATGTGTTATTATATAAATTTTGTTACACTCTTTTAATGCCCGTTACAGCTCAGTGGTCAAATTGAAAAAAAACTAAAAGTTTAATAGTAGCATTGAAGCAATTGAAAGTTTAATTACCAAACTGAATAATTTAACAAAGTTTAGTGACTATTTATAAACTTATCGTTTTTGATAAATTATTTTCTTTTCTTCGATTTCTATTTGAGTTAAGGTTGAATACAAATATTTGTTTAATATGAATATATTTAATTACTTTTTTATTTTTTATTCATTATTTGAAATACCATGCCTCTATGTTCATGTTCAAATAAGCATGAAAAGTAAAATGACAAGGAGAATTATCAGACAAATTTCTCAAATAAATATAATTTTATTATTATGCCAAAATAATATTAGTGATATAGTTGTTATTGTTGCCCATACTGTGACTATTTGGTAAACGTAGTTTAAATTAAAATTAAACGATTGAATTATCGTAGTGTTTTGATCAATTAAATTTATTAATTTAATTATTCGGTAAATAGATGATTGCAAGAGTAAATTAAAATATATATTTTAAAACTAAATAAGGTGTTAATATTCGTTTTCTATTTAGAGTATTAGATATAATAGTTGTAAGACACTTTTATCCATAAAATTTGTAAGTAGTACATTTTTCATTTATATTATTATAATTTTATATTGTATTTAAATAATTCATATGTGTTTCTGAAGTGAAAGATATACTTATATAATTTAAATAATTGATATTTTTAAATAAATGATTTTAGTACATATACTTTAAATATCATTTAAATTTACTAATTTTGATGCAATTCTTCGTATGAGATGAACTTTTTAACTACATTCCACCCTTTTTAGCTCGGTGTCTGTTGACACTTCAAAGAGAGGGTGACACTAGGGGTAGTTTAAAATTTATTTGTTATAAAATATGAACAGGAAACTTAAGTTAGCCTAGTGTTGAAGCGCTGGATTCTTTCTCGTAGGTTATGGGTTTAAATCATGTGCGAGGCAAAAAATACATCTTCATCTTAAATTTTCACCCAATTATGTGACATGTGCCATCATTTGATTGGGTTAAATTTTATTAAATAAAATAAATTAAGAACTAGAGTAAAATCATCCAGGGTGACAACATGTAATTGGACCAATTTAAAACTTTGATGGTCTGATTAACGAGTTGCTTAGTTGGGTGATCAAAATATGATCATCTCTATAGTTCGCTGATCATTTGAGTAGTTTACCCAAAAGATTGCCTGCATAAACAAGAAATTAATGGGTTAAAGTCTAGCAGAAATCCTTGTACCCTAGTTAAAATTCATTTTAGTCCTTGTACTCTTCAAAGGGACGTTTTAGTCCCTGTACTTTTGAAATCCTACTGTTTTGACCCAAAACGTTAATTCCTCTATTAACTCGATGATATGGGTTAAGTATTGCTGATGTGGCAAGTAATCAAATGCTGAATTGGAATAAAATGCTTACATTTCATTAATCCGACGTGGGATGGATATTATTTGACTTGAATTCATAGATCTTTTTTCATTTAAAAGGATCCCTAACATAATTATCATTAAACCCTTAAATAAATAGTGAAAACCTAAATTCTAAAAATAAACTGCCATCAATTCTCTATGAACAAGAAAAAAACATAAAGTACAAAAGCTTGAAAACCCTAAATCCCTAAAACAAACCCAAACCGACATCAACTTAAGTAAGAAGAACACACTGCAAGGAGATAATAGATCTAAGTGACAATTTAAAAGAATGGACAGAGGTAAGAAATCGATTGTATTTTTTTGGTAAAAAATGTGTTTAATGTATTTGTAATTTAGTCAACATAGCTATAGAAATGATGCTTCACGTGCATCCTTGTGAGTTTTCTTTATATAATGGTTGTTAAACTTTGGTTCACAATTAATATCAAAATTACAAAAAAAAAAAGACTTCGGTCCACTATGCTTTCATTGTTGAAAACACTCACATATGACAATATGTCTTTTTTATTTTCTAGATAATTGTTAAGTTCTATTTTTTCTTATTCATTGAACAATTAAATTGTTTCAGGATACATTGTCAGTCTGATTGTTTTCAGAATTAGAGTCGTATCTTTTGTCTTAGGTGTGTTGTATTGTTTTTTTTAGGCATCATTAGCATGAACCAATTTATTATTAAAATTGTTTTGAAGTTGAGAAAAAATATATCTATTGATTTTTGGTAAAAAAAAGTATATCTACTGATTCATTTTTAAGTATCTAATAAAAAGAATAAGTTCAAAAGAAAATTTAAGTAATAAATAGACAATAACTGTATTATACAAAATTGAAATTACATATTAAACTATCACACATTTGTTAATAGAACCTAGGACCTAGTTATTGAAACCCATACAAGGTGTCAACTAAAATTTGATATTTATGTTATAAGTTATATTGACATATGCATGAAACATATAATATTTGAGCTGATACAATTATGCCATTTGTGTTTTAGGTGAAAAGAGACCGAAAAAACTTAAAATAAGATTTTATCATTGTGGAACATTTGAGGGGAATCCGAAATCAACATATCTTAATGGTAAAGTACAAGTTGTAGAGCATTATGATATGGAAGAATTATGTTATTGGGATTTATCATCGATGGTGCATCTACTCAAGTGTGGGTTGAACAAGGTGAAGTGTTTGTATTTTTTAGAGCGGGGTAAGAGTTTGGAGGATGGCTTGAAGTTGTTATTTAGCGACAATAGCGTGCTTGAGTTGTCAAAATGTTTAAAGGCATTTGGTGAAATTTCTGTTTATGTTGATCACATCGGTGATAAGAATGACAAGTTTATGGGCGTTCCCTTACCAAAAGCATTATATGAGTCTATTGGCAAGTCGTCGAATGATGACGGTAAAGAGATTAATATGATGACATAGAAGATGATTTAGATATGCATGATATAAACTTGTCTAGTGACGAGGGGAATGACACATTAGTTGGTGCTTGTGAAAAAGTGACAAAATATGTGAAAGACTTGGCGAGGTTAAATATAGAGGATGTTGGTGGTTCATTTCCATCCCAAACAAGGGGTACAAAAGACCATTATGTTGAACCATCTATAACACATCATATGACTGATGATGGACTTTATAGTGATTACATCGATTCTGATGATCCAGAAAGTTATATAACCACAAGTGACGACTCAAATGCTGATGATGCTCGAAGGGTTCAATCTCGAAAGTTGTCCTATAATCCTACTATTAGCAATCAAGGGTTTTTTGTTGGCCAGATATTCATGGATGCTTCTCAATTCAAGACGGGTCTTAATGATAATTCTTTAGAAAAACAATTTTTGTAAAAGTATAAAAAGAATGTCACAGGTAGAGTGAGAGCATATTGTGCTGCAAATGGTTGTCAATGGGAGATACTAGCCTCAATTCATGGCAATGACAACTCATTCAGGGTTAATACATATATCTCTGAACATTCTTGTCTGCCTACCATTCATAACAAAAGAGTAACATCTAATGTGATCGCATCTAAGTTTAGGGACGAGATTATAAGAATGCCATATCTGAAAGCTATACATATAAGAGCTCTAGTCAGGCAAAAGTTAGGTGTGAAGGTGACTATTTCGAAAGTAAGGCGAGCCAAGCTTTAACTGGTCAAGAATATTCAAGAGAAAATATATTGAATAGTTCAAAATGTTACGAGAATATTGTGATGGGTTATATGAAACTAACCCCGGTAGTATAGTGAAACTAGAGGTGGATAAGAGTACAAAAACTCATCGCCTGTGTTTTCTCATGTGTATATTTGTTTTAAAAGTTTGAAGGAAAATTTCATAGAAGGTTGTAGACCCATTATTGGGTTAGATGGATATTTTTTTTTTGAAAAGATTGATCAAATGTCAGTTGCTTACAGCTGTTGGAAGAGATGGAAATGATCAGATGTTTCCTATAGCATGGGCTGTTATTTTAGGACAAGAGGATACATATAATTGGAAGTGGTTTCTTGAGTTGTTAATGAATGACCTTAATATTGTTGATGGAGTTGGCTTGAAAATAATAAGTGATACGCAAAAGGTATGGTTTTGATTTAGTATGACATTTATCTTTGAAATACCAATTCGTGGTTTATTAATTTTGCTTGATTTTATATTTTAGGGTCTCATGAAGGCTATTAATGATCTTCTCCCATTTGTTGAACAAATAATGTATGCCTGACACATCTATGCTAGATGGGGAAAGAGATTCAAGGAACAAGAATTGAAGTTGTTGTTTTAGATTTGTGCTAAATCACCAAATCAACAAGAGTTCCTAAAGCATATGGAAGTTTTGAAAAAGAAAAACGAGAATACTTATGATTACCTTAGGGAGAATTGGAACCCATTGTACTGGTGACAAGTTTTTTTCTCTGATTTTAGCAAGTGTGATGTCATTGACAACAACATGTGCGAGACTTTTAACGGGATGATCCTAGATGCAAGATGCAAGCCAATTATATCTATGCTAGAGGATATTTGAGTTTATGTTATGCGTAGATTAGTGAAGAATAAACAATCTGTAAATCCTAGATGCAAGCCAATTATATCTATGCTCGGAGAAGTCTCGTGTTTTGGCATCAAAATGGGAATTCAATTGGAATTGAGGAATATATCATGAGGTCTTCTATGAAAATACTGTAGACAATATCCGAGAGAGCTATACAGTTTGCTTGAGCAATTCTACATGCACTTGTCGAGGATGGGATATTAGCGGAGTGTCTTTCCCTCATGCCTTCAGTGCCATTATTTACGAAGGAGGTGACCCAAAAGATTATTTAGAGTTTTGCTATAGTAGAGACAACTAATTGAAAGCATATAAACATATGTTGCATCAGGTGAATGGTTCGATGTTTTGGCCTAAGAGTAATGCTGAACTTGTATTGCCTCCAACTCGAAAAAAGAAACATGGTCGGGCACAGAAAGAGAGGAAGAGGGAAGAGTTAGAAGGTCCAAATAAGTCGAAGTTGTCTAGGGTTGGAAGAATCGTGAAGTGCAGTATTTGCCGCCTTGAAGGTCATAATAAAACCAAATTCCCTATGGCCCAAGAAGTACAATCTTCAAATCCGACAAACATGAAGGTAATTTTCTTAATATATTTGTATTTGACTTATTTTAATTTAGTTTGAACAAAATTGTCTTGCACACAATTGATTAGAATATCGCAAGTAAAAGGAAGGCTTGTGAATCTACTAGTGATTGCCGATATTCCAAAAGAAATGAAAAGAAGAAGGAAGCTCAACATCATGTTTCATTTTTGAATGTATGTATAATTTAAGTCTTCTCTAAGTTTGATATTTATATAATTCATGTTTTACTAACTAATTGCAATTGTACAAGTGGGGAGACCTAATCAATTGGTTATTTCAAGTGGAACTAGATGAGTCAGTTATAACAACCAAACAATTGTTGGTGAGGAAAAAAAATTTAATATCTTGATACATTTTCTTTCAGTAATACATTCTAAATCAAATTGATTTTTTAACTAATAAGCAGGAAACAAGACAAAAAAGGCACATAGTCGAATATGCAATTCCTTTGATGAGTTATTTTCACAGACTTCAACTCAAAATAGAACTACAAATGACCTTGTTGCTACTGTCCATGTTTATCAACATGATTTGACAAATTAAGTACGAAGTTGTGAAATTGAAATTCGAGCTACCTCAAACGTAAACTAGTTATTGTTTGAGCCTACATTTCAATATTTTGTTATTTTTATGTTCAAAGTAGTTGAATTTCAAACTGAATTTGATCTTGTTAATTAAATATGTGAATTAGATTTGAGACTGAATATGCTTTTGTTGATAAAGCTAAACGAGCAATTAAGTAAAATTATCGATATTCCACCAAGTACGAAAGAATTATTGACAATAGATGGACATTTATGCATTCCGGCTTACATTCAGTTGGTAAGATAAATGGTTCATATAATTAAGAATTGTTTTTAAATTTTATTATTTTAAGCTTTAGATTATTATCATTTGAGCATATTTTTATAAATTATGATTAGGTTATTTTCTCAATCCTAAAATTCAATTTGGGTGGTGCATCCTGAGAATGTATTGGCAGAAATATTAGAAGGTACAAAATCAGTGATTGAAAGATTAGAACCTTCTATCGATATGCAAATCAGAATGGTTAATCAGGTTAGACTCAAATACTATTATTTGTAACTTAGTTAGATAATTTGAAATTGAATAATTTTTCTCATTTGTACTCAAATTTTTTTATTTATGCAGTTGTTAACAATTCGAAGTAAACAAGAGACATTCGATACTCCACAGGCACAAAGAGCTTGGAATCAAATGAATCCAGGTAAATAGTTAATTTAATTATTTAATTTAATTTGTATTATTAATTATATTGTACGTTTTGATGTTAGTTTGAAATTTAAATAATACTATACAGCTGAGTGGTGGATGATATATGGCATGTGCGCTCCTGAATTACAACGATTAGCAATTAAAGTGCTTAGTCAAACAACTTCTGCATCAAATTGCGAACGGAATTGGAGCACATTCAACTATATTCATACCAAGTCAAGAAATAGGTTGAAGTACAAAAAACTTGAGAAACTAGTGTTTACCTATTATAACAATAGACTGAAAATAAGGCATCAAAAAAGATTAAGCATTGATGATATAAACACTAGTTATAATCCTATCAGCCTTGATCATATCTTTGAAGATGTTGATCCACTATCAGAATGGCTTCATGAGAAAGAGAATCTATTGTTAGATGGTGAAAATACTGGTGTGTTGCCTGTGAATACCTCTGATGATGAAATGAATGTTGATCAATATCAAGATACTCAACAACAAAATTTATCTCATTCAAGTTCTAGTGCATCACCAACTCAGAGTAGTGATGGACCTGATAATGGTGGTTTAAGTCCAATTGATGACGATGATAGACAAAGTGGTGATGGAGGTGAGATTAGATCTTCTAGTCGGTATGAAAGAGATTATGGGGTTGGTAACACTAATAGACACTTTCGTAATAGATCAAAATTTGATGGAAATATGGATCCTACACCTAGGAGAGATAGAAGTGAATCTAGAGCTCCATCAATAAAAAGGCACTATAAAACATACTTCTAAAGCTACCATGTTGCTTTATGACATTGTAATTGTGTTGGTACAAACAATGATTTATGTGGATTGTAATTGTTTTGGATTTATTAGCACAATGTCATCATTAATTAATTTATTCTCTTATCCTATCCATCAGGTTTTTAAAGTCTATTATTTAGTTAAACTATATTATATATGTCCATTTTCGTTTAGAAAACACTCTAAAAATCATTAAATATGATTTTTTATAGTTATAGTTATATTTATATCTATTGTGATTTACAATAAGTTGTGCGAGTTTAAAAAAATTTCACGACCGCGACACTTGCAGTAACCGTTATGGCCGCAACTGCGATAACCGCGATGCGACCGAAAATGCGACCACAACCGCTTTTTAAATCCCTAGTTGAGATTATTCCAATTAAGGCTTTCCACACAAACGATTCAAAATTTGGAGGAGCAAGATTGCACCACAGTGTCTTCCAAACAGTATCAATAGCAAAATTGGTGTTTAAAGATGCCTTGCAATCTGATTTAACGTTGTATACTCCATTAGAATCTACTGACCATCGAATACTATATGGTATATCAGGTTTGACTCGGCATCTATTGATAATATTTTTGAATGATTCCCAAACTTCTTGTTTCCAATCAAATAAACTCCTCTGAAGGTCAATTTTCCAATTCCAAACTTGATTAACTAAAGCACCAAACTTGGCAATAACCCCGGCTTTCTTTATGGCTAAAACATAAATTCTGGGAAAAGAATCTTTCAAAGTAGCATTATCTGCCCAAGAGTCAGTCCAGAACTGAATACTTTTCCGATCTCCCACAATGAATCGAATGTTTTGATAGAAAGGGTTGTCGGGAATGGTAAGCTGTGAAGAAATGCTCCTCCAAATCCAACATTAGTTAGAGGATTTGAGATTATTAGGTAAAATAGCTCATGAATTAGACTCATATATAGCTGCTATGGTCTTGCGCCACAAATTGTTTGGCTCGGTTCTGTATCTCCAAAGTCACTTACATCTCAACGCTTTGTTCTTCGATTTAAAATATCTCTGTTAATTTTTAACAGTTAGTGACTTGATTAATATCATTAAATAGTTAAGTGGCCTGATTGACAAAATTGAAAGATAGATGGTTAAAATAAAATTGAGGCAATAGTTCATCGATAAAGAATATAGTTTATCCATTTTTTGGTGTGTAGTGGTGTGTGTCGACGGTTTAAAAATTTTCTATTACTTTTAATGAGATAGTTAAAAACGATTATGTTCAGAAGACAAATCAAAATCAAATCTTTATAATTCAATCATTTGTTCTAGGTAGCACCGTGGACGATTCTTTCTTGTTATTGTTTTGTTCAATGGATGGCATAATTGTATTTCTTTTATATATACAATCATGGCTGTGTTAATCATCAAGTGGGCGTGCCGGAGTGGTTATCGGGCATGATTAGAAATCATGTGGGCTCTGCCCGCACAGGTTCTCGAATCCTGCCGCTCAAGCATATGAGTGTTTTGTCATATATGTTTGCCTTGGCTAAGTTTAAACAATATGTACCTATCTGCCAGTAACCAGGCTTTACTTTCGGCTTCAGTGCCTGACAACACGATCCTTCTCCTTTTTCTTTGTTTCTTCTCCATCCTCCCTAGAAATTTTAAATTTTTATATAATTTATGTATTTTTTCTGTATTTTTTATCAATAATTTAAATTTATATTTTTAAAATTTTTAATATAATTTTTTAATAGTTCGCACCCTTAATATAAAATTATGCGTTTTTTACTGCCACGAAGGTTTTAAAAGCCTGGACCATAAGGTTTGATGTGGTTGGGGTTGGACTGGCGACTGCCCACTGGGACCATTTTCCCGGTCCTTCAGCCTTATATGCTTAAACAAATCACTCTTTTCGGACCATCTATCAACACCTGCAATAAATCTGTTTAACCTTTAGGATGGTTCGAGATAAGCTCTCTCTGGCTGATAAAAAAATATATAAGAACTCGTGAATGGCTGCATTTAGGGTTATAAATATGACGAGATAGATCGTGAATTACTCGAGTTTGATTTGGTCAAAATTTGGTCAACAATTAACTTGATTGAAACTCGAATTTGGCTCGAGTTCTTAATGAGCTGAGTCGAACTACTCGATATCCGACTTAAAAAGCTCGCGAGCTACTCAAAAATATTTACTAAATTTTCTAATTTTTAAAATTAAAATAAACTAAAATGTATGTTGTTGGATAATAATAATATGAATAAGGTTGTAAATAAAACGAGACAAATTTTGAGTTATTCGAGTCCGATTTAATCAAAATTTAGTCAAGACTCGATTGGACTTGACTCAAATTCATATTTAGTTCTTAACGAATCTAGTTGAGCTTAACACTACTCAAGCTCAACTCAAACTGAGCTCAATACTATTCGAAAGCGATTTGCACCCATAGCTGCATTTGTCATGGTTTCTAGTTTGTCCTGTGATAGATTATTTTGTCTCTGCCTACACGACTACACGTAATGAAGCCTATTAAAGTGATGTCATCCTGCAAGTTGTGAGGAGGATTAGAGGTCTGACAATTGCAAGCATTGGGTCTGAAAAAGTATGGTGGTCAATGAAATGAAACGTGAACATCAAATTGATTATGTGTGCAATGAAAATGCTAATTCCAGTGTTTTGCAAGTTGTGAAGAAGATTAGAGGTGGACAGACATTTGATATGAGCAAGGTTCTGCCTTTTTAAGATAACAACGACATGGTGTGTAAGATAACAGATGTCTGCGGCTCTTATTGCACCAAACCAGATCAACATCGGTACAAAATTCATGCTCGACGTCCAAAACACAGCTGATAAAATCGTGTAATAGAACTAATATTCAATCAACCACATTATAAATATATTTATCACCGATATCTACTTATAATTGACCGCAATAGCAACGTATTATGCCTAGCCTGTGTTAGTATGTGTACAGGCATAGGCAGAGCCACATGTAGTAACAGACACCCAAAATGTTTTGTAAAATTATTTTCCTATATAATTAGTATATAAAAATGTCCCGCCGCTGTCTCTTGTTTCTTTAGGGGAGCTTCTAGGGTTAGGAGGCTAAAATTAGGAGCTAATTACACAATTTTTTTTATAAAAATAGTAAGAATTTAAATTATCATATAAGAATTACGTAGTTACACAATAATTAAATAGTTATACAAATGGTAATAAATTTTGTAGTTACATAATAATTATGTAGTTACACAATTTCTTATCCATCCTACACAAATCCTTATCAAAATGGTAAGAAATTTTGTAGCTACAAAAAATGCGCCTAATTTTAAAGCGCCTAATTTTAAAATTTTTCGTTTCTTTAGTCTCATTGGCCAGTGGTTGACAACTAATTTTAGTATTGGTTGTCGATCACCGGGGTTTATTATTTTCTTATTTTTTCATATTTTCAATAAGAATTTTTATCTTTGTGGCACGCGTTCGCTCTGTCCTTGTGACACGTTTCTTCTTTATTTTTTGTGATTTATTTTATCTGTCGTTTTGGCATGATTTCAGCATACATTAGCGCTCGTTTGGTGCTCGTACAGAGATCTTAATGACACTAATCTTTGATTATGATTCTGTCGGTGGCCATAGGAAGATAAATCCTCACTCGGTTGATGGTTGTTTTGCCGATGTAATCAGACCTGGGTAGCGGAACATTCTGTCTGATAGTTTGGTTCGCTTACTACTCCTTTTTCATGCCGTAAAACGTCTCGTTTGTATCAAAGACAAGAAGATTCGAGAAGGCTTTTGGATTTTGACGGTATGTTAATCTCTATGGAAGTATTACTTTTCTTTGCACCTTTAAGTTTTTTATGAAATTTTGGTGGACTAGTCCTCATTATACTTCCTTCTAGATGCGTTATATTTATAATATTTTCTATGGTTTTTAATACAATTCAGTGACTATTGTCAAAAAAATAGTATATAAAAAAGAGAAAAACTTCGATACACAGGTTGTATAAACTTTAATTTACACAAGCCTTTTAATTTTAGGGGTTAAGGGTTTAGGTTGTAGGGTTTAGCAATTAAGGTTAGTATTTAGAATTTAGAGTTTATGGTTTAGGTTTAGTAATTTAGGATTTGGATTTATAATATAAATAGACATGCTTGTGTAAAATACAACCTGTGTATTAAAATTAAACGCTATAAAAAATGAAAAATATTATATATAAATAGCATTCTTTTTATAAATAAAATGACACCTTTTATATGAACAGATACTATTTTGTAATCACTTATAGACTATTTAAAAAATGACATCCCTTTATAAATAATTAACCCCTTAAATACTGTTAAAAAAATAACAGGGTGCATTGCATAATCTCAAATCACACGCGTGAAGCCAAGTTTCCTGTGGCATGTGCAGTGCCCATTGTAGGCATTTTTCTTCTGTGTTTGTATATGTTTTCTGCAGGTTTCCGAGAGATAGACATGAGTTTGTTTGCCAACTTTGTTGACCCTACTCTCAACAATCATTATTGTTCTTGTCAACTTCACCTTTCTTGAGAAATTTCCAAATGTATTAGAGTCCACAATAACAATGTGTTTGTTTAACTATTGAATCCCATTCAATTCAGGTATCTGCAATATTATTCGAATATTACATAGTATGTTACACATTTAAATAATTATATTTCATATTCGTGTTCGAAATAAAAAGTTCGAATAACATGGTAGTCGCCAACCAACATCCTCTTGAAGCAAGCATCCTAGAGATCCAGAATCAAATTCTAATAATGTCATCCTCTTTCTGAAAAAGCAAAGGTACTCGTGTTATTCATTTACTAAGTGTTTGAAATGGTAGATTGGAGTTGGATGGAGAATATCCAGACAGCTGCGTGAGATTTCAGGACACCCTTTGTTCGATTGCTGCTATACAAGTTCATGTTATGTAGATATATGATTATAAGCTGATGAGGATAGACTTTTCTTTGGTTAATAATTGCACCAGCTGATATGAAATGTGAGCAAAAGAAGAAACGTTCAGGCTTTGGATACATTCCTCACCTTCTCACTATAAAAGGAAGTCGGCATTACCTTATTACTCTTTTACAGGTGTAAATAAACAGAGCATTTGATGAATTGTTCGTAAACTGTTTATTTATTAAGCTAAATAAACGAGTATAAACACTTATAAGTTGGATGCAGGGGCGGTGAGTTTCTTTTGGGATGTGGGGTATAAAAGGCACTAACAAGGCGTAGGCCATGGCGCTGTGCCTGTGGTTCACAACTTCCACAAACTCCAAAAACCAAATCCTTCCACAGAAAACAGGTGGGATTATTGAAGCTGATATGTTGCAGATTCCATTTGGCCTCTTAAACCATCTTCAGTCACCATCTCCTTTAAAATTCTTCATAATTTGCTCAAAAGAAAAAATATCTGCTCATAAAACCAATGGTTTAATCAGTGCCAGAATCTTCCACCCACAAAAATAATGGGATAAACCTGATCCCTTAACCATCTTATATCAACAAACAAGACCACTAATCTGTCTTATTTAATTAGTGGGGAGGAATAAAAATCTTTTATCATTTTTGATATTCCTTTTCATGCTTCAACACTAAAAAAATTAAATTTTAAACTTTAAATCTTAAAAAATACACATTACAGTTAATTCTCAACACCTTAATCTTAAACTCTAACCTCAAACTTTAAACCTAATTTTTAATATGTAGCATAAGTAGGAGCACAATAAAGGGGCATGTGTTTTCTATTAAGTGGGGAGTCACTTCATAATGAATAGAAATATACTTTTTTTTGTGCCTTTGTTTATGCACTAAAAACTTAAGTTTAGGCTTTAGAATTAAAGTTTAAAGCCAAAATTAAGGTTTATAGTGTAGGTAATTTGGGATATGGTGTTACTTACCGGCTTCATACAATTCGGAAAACACTAGTTTTTTCGAAATCTCTTGTTCATATCTCACATCAAATGGTGCTAATCGATAATATCTATTTATTTTTAGAATTTAAAATTTATGATTTAAAGTTTATAATTTAATTTTTTTAATAATGGGCATAAAAAGTCGAAAGATTTTTGTCCAGAATTGTTTAGCTTCAAAACTTGCCTTTAAAAAGGGAAGCTAGTCTCCAAGACTTCCAAAGGCATTTATTACACCTTAATCCTTTCCTGTCTTTCCTTTTCAGCATTGTTGTGCTCGTTTCTTCAACTGTTGGAACATATGGTCAGTATGTTTCAGTTTCCATGGCACATCTATATATGTGACATGTCTATATCACCTGTGACAATGGCTAACAGCCCATTTTCGCTTCTGATATATTTTGTTGATGGTTTTTTTTTTTTTACCAGGAAGAGAAGATGAGTAGGACGGTGGCGGACGCGGTGGACTACAAGGGTTCCCCGGCCGACAGATCGAAAACCGGCGGTTGGATTCCTGCTGCACTCATTCTAGGTTTGTTTGTTTCTTAGTTACTCACATCATCCACCATTGGATTTCTTTCAGCATGTCATGTCTTGTGCTGGTTTTCACAGGAACTTAGACTTGTCTTTACTAGATCCAGAGTTATTTTCATAACTTCATGCATTCAACATTCCATCTAACATGATAAAACCTATATTACTCGGATTTAGATGCGAGTTTCAGATAAAAAGGAAATTGCAGTTGAAATGAGTGTAACACATGGAACCTATCAGAACTGCAGTTCACAAATACTTACAGAATGATAAAATCCATGTCATTTTCTGTTTGGAGTATGGGGTAAGGAAGATATTCTATCTAGGACCATTCATGCATGAAAGTTATTGGTTATGGAGACCGCCATAATTCTTTACGGTATCATATGACTTCACTTTTATTTATTTTAATGGTAAGAAATACATCACGAGTCACTTAGTTATATGTTTAGTAACAAACATATTACTTTTCTTTTAAAAATAATAATTTTGTCAACCAATTAAAATTTTGTGACGGTCACTTAGTTGTAGGTTTGGTAACAAACAAGTTACTTTTCTTTTAAAAGTAATACTTTACTCATTTAATTAAAATTTTGTGATAATCAGGTCATTATTTTTTTAAAATTGAAAAAGGCAGTTTGGTATAATAAAAATTTTAGTTCTCAAAACATATATATATATTATTAATGTAGTCCTAATTCAAAATAATCCAATAAATTTAACCCTTCTTATTTAAAAAATCCTTTAGTTAAGTGATTATGTCTACTAGTAGGCGACATTAAGAACATAATTAGTATGTTCCATTAGATTGTCAGTTGTTTAGTAGTGGAATGATTGTGTTTTTCGAGCTATCACATCGGTCGATTATCAAGCTGAGAGGCAGTAGCACGAAGTGCAACAAAAGGTCGAACGGTGCAATATCAAAATCTTTAAATACGAAGAGTGAAATTTATTGAATTAAGACCAAAATGATAGGATGTATAAGTTTTATGGACTAAAATTGCTATTATATCAGGTTATATTTCAATTTTAATCATAAAGTGACTTGTTTGTCATAAATTTTTAATTGGGTGATTGAATTGCTACTTTTTAAAAAAAGTATCATGTTTGTCACAAAGATGAACAGCTTGGCCAATAACCCCTGCTTTTTAGTAATCAAGTTTAAATCATTGCCAACCATTTCATAGGGATTGAGATATGCGAGAGGCTTTCGACAATGGGGATTGCAGTTAACCTTGTGACATACTTGACCGGAACTATGCATTTACCGAGCTCGACTTCGGCCAACGTAGTCACAGATTTCATGGGCACATCTTTCCTCCTGTGCTTGCTTGGTGGCTTTCTTGCCGATTCATTCCTCGGCAGATACATGACAATTGCAATATTCTCCCTTGTACAGACACTGGTGTGTGTTTAAACTTTAATCAAACAATCATTTCGATCTTTCGTTGTTCGGTTTTTGACGATGATGATGATATGGTGATTTAGGGGACTGGCACATTAGCATTGGCTACAAAGCTACCACAACTACTCCCACCACCATGCCATGGATCTGCTTCCCATACATGTGAACCGGCCAATGGATTTCAGATGGGAATTTTGTACTTAGCTCTGTATCTAATTGCACTAGGCACCGGTGGTCTAAAATCAAGTGTTTCGGGATTTGGAACCGATCAATTCGATGAGAAAGATGAGAAGGAGAAATCCCAGATGTCTTATTTTTTCAACAGGTTCTTCTTCTTCATCAGTACTGGAACTTTGATGGCTGTCACAGTGCTTGTTTACATACAGGATGAAGTTGGTCGAAGCTGGGCTTATGGGATTTGCTCGGTTTCGATGTTTATGGCCATTTTGATATTTTTATCCGGGACCAAAAGATACAGATATAAGAAAAGCTTGGGGAGTCCAATTGTTCAGATCTTTCAGGTTCTTGTTGCTGCAATAAAGAAGAGGAAAATGGAACCACCTTACAGTGTTGAATTGTTATACGAAGACACTCCTGAAACTTCGAGAATTCATCATTCGGATCGATTCCAGTGAGTTTCCGAAACATTTATTTCTTTGTTTATGACATTTGTTGGTCATATCATACCATTGTTTCATTCATATTTGCTGAATCCTAGGTTCTTGGACAAGGCTGCCATTGTTGGGGAAGGAGATTTTGGGAGAAATGTTGTGTCTGCTGCTTCTGCTCCGAATCCTTGGAAACTTTGCTCGGTCACAAGGGTTGAGGAAGTGAAAATGATGGCGGTACTTCTTCCGATATGGGCCACAACCATCATATTCTGGACCACATACGCACAAATGATGACATTTTCAGTGGAGCAAGCGTCCACCATGGAACGATCAATCGGAGGTTTCCAAATTCCTGCAGGTTCCCTCACTTTCTTCTTTGTGGCAGCCATTTTGATCACACTTGCAGTCTATGACCGTCTCATTATGCCATTCTATAAGAAATGGAAAGGCAAACCAGGTTTCAGCAACATACAGAAAATGGGCATAGGCCTAGTCCTATCGACTCTCGGAACGGCAGCTGCAGCAATAGCCGAGGTGAAAAGGCTCGCAGTGACTCGATCTCCATCCGTAGATGCAACCACCACCGGAACACTGCCGGTAACCGTGTTCCTATTGATCCCACAATTCTTCCTAGTTGGTGCTGGTGAGGCTTTCATTTACACAGGCCAACTTGACTTCTTCATCACTCAATCACCTAAAGGGATGAAAACCATGAGCACCGGTCTGTTCCTCTCGACACTATCGCTCGGTTTCTTCGTCAGCAGTTTGTTGGTATCGGTGGTGAAAAGTGTGACCGGAAGCAGCAATGATGGGTACGGATGGCTAGCTGATAACATAAACCATGGCAGACTGGACTGCTTCTATGGACTTTTAGCAGTTTTGGGGGTCATAAATTTTGTTCTGTTTCTTGTTTCAGCGGCTTGGTTCAAGCGCAGGAAACCCAAACCTACCATTCAAATGGACACCATTGTTAATGGCTCCACTTGTGAGGATAAGTGCTAGGCTACTATTCTGTAGGATTGCAAAATGATGGGTGTTGGTTTCAACCTTTGTGTATTAAAGATTTGGTTTGGGTTTGGTTGCATATTTCAATTAAGAGAAGCAAAATTTTCAGTTCATTCGATCATTGTTTATCTTTTCACTCAATTACGTCTATTTTTATATACCAATCCAACTCAAATTATGAACTTCAAGACCATCCAACTCAAAGCACCTTTGCTTGAAACCATAGCCACTGATCCACTTCCACTTCCTTGGTTTACTCTCTTCTTAATTTTCCCCCGACAAATTACGTAAATCATCACTAAAATTTATTTTCAAATCTATTTTGATCACTAAAGTTTTAACACGTTGAATTTTCTCACTGAAGTTTAGACATTGAATATTTTTAGTCACTTCTTCGTTAATTTTTTTTGCAGTGTTATGACGTGGACGTCGTCCACCGTTCACCGTCGACGAGCGTAGATGGTAGTCATTTGATCTTAAATTTCATCAATTGATTTGTCTCGGTCTCCTAAGTTCGATTACGATCTCCGTTTCGCCTGAAAGTACCTTAAAATCTACGAATCAAGCAAAAATATTTTGATTTTTCTTTCGTCAATATCCTTTCGTCGTCAGATGGAGCTCGTTTCTCAAATCGATAAAGCTTTCCACCATTTGAATCTCAAAGAAATTTTTCTGCTCGCCGATAAATGGAAGTCGTCCAAAAATTAACAGAGGAGTGATAGAAAACGTTCAATTTCTAAACTTTAGTGAGTAAATTGAACGTATTAAAACTTTATTGACCAAAATAAATTTGAGAATAAAATTCAGTAATAATTTATGTAATATACCCTATTTTTTTATAAGCATCTATATCAAACTCAATTATTAAGTAATCCAGATCAAATAATGTTGATACCTATTATGAGTGATCTTTCGAACCTCTAATGAAATATTTACAATATTAAAATTCAAATATCAATTTTACTTAAAAATCTAATGTCTCATCAACTAAGGCAATTGAATCTAACGTCTCATCTACTAAACCAATCAATTGTTGGTCCTCCTCTTAATATTTTAGTTTTCGTGTGTAAGATTTTTTTATATTTATCAATTTGTATAATGTATTTATAATTAAATATGTTCTACACGTGGTAACTTATAATTGGTAATAACAAGTATACTCACTCCCAAAGCAACTCCTTTACTCAATACTCAAAAGCTCACGCTTGATTTTCCCCAGTCCCAGAGATTCCGATCTATCAAACTCCACAATTTTCCGGGAAAATCCATTAGAGAGAAAACAACTACATTTCCATGGCAAATGCATGGAAAAGAGAGAGCAGCAAAACCCAAAAGTTCCTCTCACCCAAAACGCTCCTTACTCTCCTCCTCCTCACCCTCTTCGTCTACCTCTGTTTCTCTCTGATTTCCCCTAAAAACCCCACCTTTACCCCCACAACTCCCTCTTACAACACCCAAAAATATGCCCAGAATTTCCCAATCCCTCCTTTTAACTGCCGCAACTCCCCGCAAGCACATCCCATTGTCGCAAACAAAGTAGAAAATCTCAAATACCCTTTCATTTACTCCCTAGCTGATTTAGGTTCCCTCCCCGACAAGCCTCACAAGAACATCGTGAGACTTCTTAAAGGTAAGCCCTTTCGTAAGCCTGACATCTCGGCCACCATTCAGGATTTTCTGGAAGGTAAGAACAAAGATGGGTTTTTCGTCGATGTCGGGGCCAATGTTGGAATGGCGAGTTTCGCGGCAGCTGTTATGGGGTTCAGGGTGTTGGCTTTTGAGCCGGTTTTGGAGAATTTGCAGAGGATTTGTGATGGGATTTGGTTTAATAGGGTTGAGGAATTGATTACTGTTTTTGAAGCAGCCACATCTGATCGTAATGGAAATATTACTTTCCATAAGGTACGAGTCTTCTAATTCATGGTTTTCTTCAAGAATATTATTTTGAAATTCGCGAGCTTATAATTTAGTGTTGATTTATGCTTAGCAAAATAAAGTAAATTTGTGCTTGTCAACTAAACGATAGTTTTGCTTAAACCAAAGTATAGAGGTGGCCTATGAGGTTTTAAAGATGGGAATTTGTTGGGGCTGTTGAATCTGTTTTCTCTTTATTTTGTACATGCATTGGCGCTTGAGTGGCGTTTCCAAAGTTTGATACTTTGGAAACATTTTCATTTGCTGCAATTTTTGAGTAAGACTATGAAAATGAGGCAGCTCATGGTTGTAATAGTATTAAATTGCGGTTGCGGCCGCATCGAGTTTTCTCTAAAAAAATAACTATGATTTAAATGCGGACATGCGGTTGCGGTGTTGCGGCGACCTCCAAAACCGCTATGTTGTGTTATGGCCGCAATTTAATATTATTTTTTCCTTGTGGTTCCTTATGCAGTTATCAAAATCCTTTATACAACTGCCTATCCCTCTGTAGGCTAGGTCCTTCGGTTGCTTTCAACGAATCCAGTTCCAGTGTAACCTATAGAATTTGCCTTAATTTGTTCCCTTATGTTTCAAGTCAATGGTTAACTTACTATCTACTAGATCCAATAGGTTCCCTAATGACCTTTTATGTTATATGAAAGTTGGTGAGGACCGGATAAACTCTCTTGAGTCTTGGGTTGACCATCAAGGACAATTGTTTATTAATTCAATTTAGAATGGGATTTTGGGATGCTAAAACTTGGGTTTTTCTCTTTTGGTACAAAGGAGGCCATAGTTTCGCACAGTAAGATCAAACTTGAGTTTTCCTAGGTACTGAGAGAGCCTCACTTTCGGTTATGCAGACGCTGTTGTGCTTGTTGCTTGAAGCTAAACCCGTGTGATAATTTGATTATGATTTTGCAATTGCTAGTCCGCTTTTTCTACGGATTTTAGTAAATTCGGATTGGAAGGATGAGAGAGCAGGTTACATGGTAAGCTTTGGGGGTTTGGGTTGAGAGAGAAATATAACTTGTATGATATTGCCTTATAGATTATCTGTTGTCTTGTCACTTTGCCGTTCAGATTTAGTGTTTATCCATTCTCATACTGCTTCCTGTTTCTGCTTCTCATGTGAAAATCTTCGCATTTTCTCCAGTTGGTTGGTCGGCTCGACAACAGTGCTGTTTCTGCCGTTGGTGCAAAGCTGGCATTCAAGTCCAATGAAGAAATAGCAGTGCAAGTGAGGTCCATCCTTCTGGATGAAGTAATCCCAGAGTCAGAGCCAGTGCTTCTACTTAAAATCGATGTTCAGGGATGGGAGTATCATGTATTGAAGGGAGCCAAAAAGTTATTGTCCAGGAAAAATGGTGAAGCCCCGTATCTAATCTACGAGGAAGATGAACGGCTGTTGCAAGCAAGCAACACTACTGCCAAAGAGATAAGGGACTTTCTAAGTAGTCTGGGTTATACTCATTGCACCCAGCACGGTCCAGATGCTCATTGCACCAAGAATTAATCAAGTACCACGAAATTTTCCATGGATGACAACCTTACTGCTAATCTGTTCTTTCGCATGCCACTTCTCTCAGCCCACAGTGGAATGCAGTTCATCCGAATGCACATTTCTTCTTGTTTATGATAGAGAAGCTGTACTAAAACCGATAAAAGGTTCTACCATCAGCTCACTTTTCTCTTTGTGATTGCTTGGTTAAGGGCAGCTTTTCAATTCTTTTGTAATTTTTGTTTACAAATCTATTGTTTGATTAAATTTGTATGAACAGATTGAAGCTAATGTTACAAAACTTGAGTTAGCAAAGTACTGTTCTACTATTTCTCAAACTTCCCTGGTTCATATTAATGAGAGTAGTCTATTACAATTGGCCAAATATTGGACCCCTGCAAAACCCTGAAACTATAATATATACACCCTCGAGTCTTGCATCTTTTATAGTGGAATACAGTACAAATTGTGAATTAATACATGATAGATCTGATAATGAAGGTCAGGTGTATTCTAGAGATAAAATATGCACTTCATGATGCTTCGAATAATCGACCGGCATGGCAAGTTTTAACCTGCAGTAGCAAGGTTTAAGTCATTAGTGTAAAGACCATTACAAGATTTGCCTGTTGGAGTTGGGACTAACTCATGATACCTTATGCTTTTGAAGTTTGATCCTGGAATCTCTCATCATACACGTCCAAATCTTCTCGGTTATTTCGGACAGCTGGTTTTCGAAGGACCGGCTCTTTCTACCATTACGTCGTAGAGTTGCTTTCCGTTCTATTTGTAACAATTTTTTTCAAAGAAAAAATAATTACAAATCAAGGATCTGTTTAGTTTTCCCTAGGAACCAGAGAGTACAAGTAGAAAATTGTGTCAAATTTCACCTACTATACACACTTACAAAAATGACTGGGAAAAAGTGAACTTGTCCTTCAGGCTTTGTCTGAGTCTCCTTAAAATACACCAGAATTGGGAAACTTGGCCACCAAAGTTCCCAATTCACAAATGTTGAGTACCTGTGGTAAAACAGATAGGTAAGTGGCTTACTCTTTCGGAATTTGGGTAGAAATTCGAAAGGTTACTTACTTCCACCGGTTTTTGCCACCCACAAAGACATTTTCACCTGAATCCTGCAGCTGGTCACCTACTTTCACCTCCTAAAACCATAAACATCACCATTCACATATGCGTAACCGGAGAATTCTAGCACCTAATCCGCAACAATGAAGAAAGTATATAACATCCCCAAATTAATATCTATTCTGTTGAAGTTCGGAAATGAACTTTGTTTTTCACACAATTTTTAGCCAAGAAAGAATCATGCAAACATAAGTTATGTATTCCAACACATTGCTTCAAGAAATAGCAAAGCTGAGACAAGAATGGACTAACCAGTGCCTCGTCATCGAAGACAAATCTAACTCGTGTAGTCTACAAGAACAAACCATCAGCTGGTTTCAGCTAAAAATATTGAAATGGACGAGGCAATTTGGATTCTTCTCAATGACAAACTATTTCTAGTTATTGATACCTGGAACAACAGAAGCAACCCAAGTAGACCAACAGGTGCAGCTGGTAATAGGTTATCAGTATACGCTAATCCACCAGCTAGACCTGTTTCAATAAAAAAAAATTCGGAACATAACTTCGAGAAACAGGAAGACAATTGCATATAAACAGCAGACCATGCTGTGCATCCGATTTTTATAAAGATCAAGATCAATGAAGAACCGAACAGAGGTAGTGTTAAAAGATTGATTGCAAACCACTGCAAAACTCATATGCAACTATAGCACACCCTTGTTCACAGACCAGAATGCAGGTTGGATCATATATAGTTAGAAAGTCCTAATCTCCAGACAATCAACAACATCGAAATAAACAACTAATTGTCAAAGAACTATTATAGTCCGAGTTTTGAGGCAAAATTGCAAATTTCATATGATACCATTCAAGAACAACCAAGATACCGAAAAAAAGGATGCATCTTAGTATGGAAAATGCAGATAGCCTACCAAGTAGGACAACCGGTATGCGATAATCCGGGTCAGGAACCACAGTTTCTTTCTTTTGGACCTTCCTTCCAAGCTGCCAAGCATCAAAACAGGCTATCTCAAATCATGAATTACAACAAATTAAAGCCCGGAACGTTAACCGGAAATCAGTTCAATCACAATCACTACTTCCTGCCACCAATCTGGTATAAACTAAAGCTTTTATCTGCATCTACCACTTATAATTTAAGAATTCAAAGATTCCATTCAACAATACAAACCACTGATGCAACAACAAATCTGCCTCCAAGAGGACTATTGGATGCTCTTCTTAAAAATCTTTGCTTATATCCTACTTTGCCTTGGAAAGAGCTCCTCATTTGTCCCAGAAGACCACCCACTTCATTTCCTGTTAGAAATAATTATGTAATTAATTCTTTTCAATCTTATTTTATACTAAGAATCAGAAAGGGCTTACCTTGGGAAGGTAGAAATGGAGCAGCGGTCAACAGGAAGCCACTAGCCATTTTCTGCTCACTGTATTTGCCACAGAGAAATATTTCTTTTGGGTTTTTGACAAGAAAAAAGAAGTGATAAGCTGCTGGTTCCTGGTTTGTTTGTAGACGAATTTGACCTTATTGCCCTCTAGTTCCAATTAGTAACTCACATCATGTGATGATGTAAACTGCTGTGCCAAGGGCGTTTGAGTAATTCACTTAAGCTGAATGCCTTTGCTTCCATTTAGCCTTATCTGGTATAACACTTGACAGACCCACTTTTTTCTGTGTTCACCGAAGTTCAAAGCTTTGCAGAACAAAAAGTCAACATATTGAAAACTCTTTTATAGTAAAAAAGAATGGCAAACTCGCCATGCTTCACTTCTGTTTGTTCCTTCAACACTTCCAATAAACCAGGTACTTCAAAGTGGATGTTGTAATGATAATGGTTTGATCTTAGGTGACCATTTTTTTTAGTTAATCATTGTTTTTTTGAATTGGTTTTAGGGATAATTACTGATAATTTTTTTCGAATGAAGGTTCCCGGGCTAATGGGGTGTTTAAGAGCTCCAGGAGTGCCAGAATTCATTCAATAGTGGCAATGAGTTCAATTTCAATCCATTTGTAAATTTGCAAGGTGGGAACTGTAAAGGGATAATTCAGATGCTAATGTTATCTAGGATAAAATGAATTCTGGAAATGGCTAAGGAAATTGCTTGTTATAGAGAAGAATGATAAAATAGAGAGCTGGAGAAAACAATACAACACTCAACTTTATGGAACTTTCTGCTTCAAGTTCATTAACTTTATGTAACTCATAATCTGAGTATGGAAAATCCTGACCTAGATTATCAGTAAGTGTTCACTTGAGCTACCGGAGTATGCCGGTTATGAATAAGGATTCTATTTCGTGGTGTAATGAGAGCTTGCAGATTATGAATTCATACATTTCTGTTTGATGGCATAGAATCTATCTTTGTATGGAACTGAAAATAAGAAAGTTGGAAATTCGGTTTTGTTAAAATCTCTGTTCTCAGTTTCATATCCTTCTGAAACTTTCTGCTTTCAAGTTCACTAGCTTTTTGTTTAGCAGGCTGCAGATAAAAATCAAAGTACTAAACGAAATAGCATCGTTGGTAAGGAAAATTTTGGTTAACTACTTTTATCTTGGGTCTGGTCTTTCTGCCTATAATTAGGTTTCTTGTTTCATATAACTAGATATTGTGTTGATTGCCATTGTTCAGTTGATATCCTACTGATACTTATTAAGCAGTCGAATTTAAGACTGTGCTGCCAATGATTCCTGCAATTATTCAATGATGTGTAAGGATATTGGATTGTTTAAATATAAACTACCTAGCTGCTGCACGGTTCGTAACGATTCATCACAAGGGGCAGCAGAGCTGAAATACTAACTAGTTTGAAAATCCAACTACCAGGTGCCAAACAATGTCCTCAACACAGGTTGGGTTAATTCAGTTGATCACTTCAATGGAAAGTTTAAAGCTGGCGGGCTGTGTTGGCTTTGCAGGTACCGGGGTTAATCGTATCAGGTGCCAAACATACATTTTGAATCATTATTAACAAGATAGAAAACAGTACAGATGTATTTTTGTTTAGGGCAGACCAGATTCTTTAAATGTCTAAGAGTATTGACTTTAGTACTTCACCTTTTCTGTTGGCAAAACAAAGTAATTGATAAATGATACCAAGTGTTGGGACTTATCGTCGGTTCAATCCGTCATTTCCGATTGTAGAAATGTTTACATTCTTGGTTCTGTAAAAGTCCTAGGCATGCATGAACTTAAAGGAAATCGGTGTTGGTCATGCACTCGTGCACTCGTGCTCTAGTGTTCTTCATCCATGTACTTTACTCACCTTAGCATCACATTTCTTGGAAGGTGGTTTTTTCAAGTGCATCAATAGCATTCAGATCCGTTCCGCAATTCATGTAGAACTATTAGCAATCGGCGCTTGATACAATTAATGTGTGTTTGTTGTTGCAGGGGGAAAGGGAGATTTTATGTGGAAAAACAAACTCTTTTTTCTCTTTGTTACTACCCAATCTCATAACAATTTCTTCTGGTTTAAGCCACTAAATCATTCAGCAAAAGAAGTCAAACTCCAGTAAGCTAGCTAGTTTGTTCATGCAATCACATTTATAAAATTGTTCGATAGGTACAAGAATCGAAAATCATGGATTTCGTCTGAGACGGTCTCTCCTTTATGTCCCAAGACTATTATAATAATAAAGTCCGGGTATCAAATCCATTGAACAAGCTCAAGCATGGGTGGAAAGGCTGGTTTTGCCATTGCAAAAAGCAAGTAGTTTCTCTCAAATCAACCATATACAAATGCAATGCAGAATAAGTAGCTTTATGATTTAAAGGTGGTCGAGTGTGTTCCGGAACTTGGATGGTTGATGTGTGATGGTGAAGTGGGGCAAGTGTGGTGGTGGTCATCCACAGGTAAATTCTGTGGGTTGTGAGGCCTTAAAACTCATAGAAACAGAATCTGGGACCAAGTTGTTCACAATGTAGCCACATAAATAAATAAATAGTCTGCCAAAAAATGTGATAGATAGATGCTAAAAGCCAAAAAATGCAGACTAAAAACAGTTGCTGGTTTCAACTTCCATACAAAAAAGTTAGTGTCAACAAAGCAAAAAGAATCAACGCTCAAAGATAAGGGTCGAACCTATGACCTTCTGCTTAGGAAACAGTCTATCCACTGAGCTTTAGACGCTTTTGTTTAATAGAAAGATTTACTTTTTTAATATTTTAATACAATTTAATCTAAATGTAACTTGCAAAAGCTTGAAAAATACAATGACAAATTAATCACATTAAAATATAAAAATCAAATTTGTAAAGTGACTAGATACAAAATTTCACCTCATACTGTTGTTAGGGAGGGGCTCATAAACAAGGAAAGAAACTTTACAACATAAAACAAAAGAAACTAAATCAATATTGAACCTAAACCAACACTCATCCACATATAGGGCTGTGCAAAAAATCCAATAAACCGAAACCGAATCCAAAATTCGAAAAAACCAATTTGAAAGTACGGTTAACCGAATCGAAAAAAATTAGTTTCGATAGTTTTTTTAAAAAATATTATTTCGGTTCGGATACAGTTCGTAATTTTAAAGCGGGTAATTAAACCGACCGGTTATATAATATATATTAGATAAAATATGCATATTTATACAATTATATTGGCAAAATTTTAGCGCCATTGTTAACTTATTATCTTTCCTAAATATCTTTTGAATATTTTTATTGTCTTAAAAAGTAAAAAATTAGCAGTAATTTTTAATATATTTCTCTTCCAAGTATTGGCCAATTTATATTACTTTGGGAAGTAAAAAATTCAATCTCAATTGTCAATTATTTCTTATTCCCACTTCCCGTGCATTAATATTTTCCTTCTTCAAATATTTAAAAATTCAAACCCTAGCTTAATTTTCATTATATTATTAAATTTGATTTTTTTTAATAAGAAGAGTAAAAAAAAACACATTATCTAAACCGAACCGAATATTTCGGTCAATCAGTTAACCTCTTTAATAGTTAAAGTTAAGAGTCAAGAATTAAACAACCCGAATTTACTGGTTATCCGAAATAATTTTCTAACGATTAACCGAACTCAATTTTGCGCACCCCTATCCGCGTATAATACTGAACCTATATCAGTATTCATCAACATAATATAATATAAAACAAAAGAAACTTTACAAGTAGTTGAACAGTATTAGAAAAATAAATCCAGGAATTCGAGCAAATGTTGAGAAATATGTTTACAAGTTCAGTCCACAGTGCTGAGTATTGACTTGGAATCCCATACAAAAACACAACAATTCCAGATTTGATAACAAAACAACCAGAACAACGAAGTAGTTATGCTTGGCATACTATGACAATATTAATCGAAGAATATCCCCTGAATATTTGAACGATTTCTCGGTTTCTTCCAAGCAATGGTTCTTCTCCTCTCGGGTCCAGCTCTTGAGTACCCACGATGAACAACATAAAATAGGTGTCAGTCATAAAGAAACAGAACCGAGATGGTGTTTAATAGAGAGTTCTGCAATCCTACAATGAATATTACCTCGGCAACTTTATTCAGCTTGTCCCTCACATTTTGTAACAGTTGGGAAAGGTCACCGTCCCATTTGTAAAATTCCAACTCCTTGTTGTCAAGTATCTTCTCGGCAACCTGATAGAAAGAGTGGGGTTAAACGAGCTCGAGTGCTCTATCCCGTAAATCAAATTAACATTCATTTAAGTGAGGACGTTTTATGGAGTAGGGGGAGGGAAGTGTATGCATTCAACGTGTTACAAGATAAGTATGGCTATGGCTATGGCTATGAGATACCCAGTAGATAGATGCTGGTGAAATGCATTAACGGTCCCAAATGGGAAACTGAAATGGATAGGGAGACGAAGAGAGATGGAGCAAAACAACATGTGCTTAGTTCTAGACAGGGTAGATAAGGATCGAGAAATTTACTTTTTGGCACACATTTTAAGCTAATATTGTGTTTACCTTCCTCCCAATCATCCGGCCACCAGCAGAGTGGGCAAAATAAATGTTGTAGAAATGGCATATGAATGCTTGTGGATCCTTCTCGGATAATTCTTTAAGATACTCAGCATACGTAACACCGGGAGAAGATGGTTCAGGAATGGTATAGCCTTGCTCTTTGAACCACTGTAAATCCATCGCCAACTTTCCAGACCTTTCCAATCCAGTGTTTCTGAATTCGGCATCTGAAGCACATACAGCATATACATATGATATGAGCAAAGCTAGGAACTGGGTGGTGTAACACGAAGTTAGCACCGCCAATACTTTTAAAGGCATCCATTTCAAGGATTAAACAGCTACAACTCAATCATCCATGGTAATGGTAAAGTGCTTCAGTTTAGGCTATCCGAATCTACCTTCATCGAACAATTAGACCGAACAACAGAAGCCCCGAAAACGAAAAAAGAAAGAATTCTTGGCATAGCAAAGGCATACAATCTGCATTCTCAATTTCTCATCCCCTCTATAGAAGAAAATATCACAGAATTTCATGAAAAAAGACATCCAATCTGCATTCTTACAGATTTTTTCGTCGAATTGAGAGCAATTACTCCAGGTTCACTCCTATATATCCAATAACAACATCTAAATATCATCATATAAAAAAACTTCAAGCTTCAGCCTAGCCTCATTTTCCCTTAATAAACCCATCTCCTCCCAGATGATCTGATTAGAAAATCAAGCACAATACCCCAAAACTAAAGCTGAAAACAAATAAACATAGGAACAAGAATTCAAAAGAAAAATTAAATGAAACAAAGCTTACAGCTGGGAAAAGCAGCCTTATCAATAATCCCTTCAAGCGTATCGTAAACCAGCTTGCTATCCACAAGAAACTTCAAGTACCCATCAACGGTGGGTTCCCATACCTTGACGGTCCGTTCTTCCGGCTGTTTCGCTTCCTTCTCCCCTTCCTTTGCTTGGTCTCTGGTATGCAATTTCATGGCTACGAACCTCATCTCCTCCACGAACCCTTTAGCCTCACCGGGGTACCTCTTCCCGGGCTTCTCCGCCGTCGTGGCCGATACGACGACGTTCCTAGCAACCCTCCTGGGAAGTGTAAAAGATAGAGCTTCGGAATATGGGAAATTCTTGAGGATAAAAGATGAAGAGAAATTGGGAGGTGAGGGAATTTTAAGGTTGGGTCTTTTAAGAAAGGAGTGGGACTGGGAAATTGGGGTTAGAGACGCCATTGAAACACGGATTTTTTATCTTCTTTCTTTCTTTGCTAAGTTAGAAATGGGATTTTTTTTGGTTTGTTGCTGTGAAGAAGAAGAAGGAAATTTTCAATAGATTAAAACATGCATTGGATTAGCGGTTCAAATAGTCTTGTCTTGAAGCTAGAGTTCTAAACTGATCAAAATAGTTTTCCTCGGTTAATATAAGGATTCGAATAAATTAGGTTAGATAGGTCGTTTTGTACTATTTTTTGTAAAATTTAATTCGAATTAATTTATCAATAAATGGGTAATTAAATCAAAAAAAATAAAAGAATTTTAAAAAAAAGGTTGGGATTGCTTAAAATAATGGCGACGTGAAATGGGCAAGCGTATGGGTTGCTTCTCCGTATTATTGGAATTTTTTGGACCTATAATGGAATATCCTAGTAAAAAGGACCGTGCTTTATTATTTAAATTAAATAGGCTTAAATTAAAAATAGGTACCAAAATATGTCTTTTTCGAACATTAAGGGTTTAAAGTATTTTTTTATAAAATTAAGTGTTTAAAGTTTTAAAAGTTATAATTTTAGGTGTCTAACTATTAATAGGTGTTAATTTTTTTAACCAATCAATACTTGACACAGGGCACTAATTAGATTTTTTATTATTTTTTTAAAGAAAAACACCTAAAAATTCAAATTTTTATAAGATCCCAAAATTTTGAAAATTTTACAAAACAATCTTCAAATTCCTAAAATTACCCAAACTCAAATCCCAAATCCTCGCCACTTCAGCTGCAGATCACCGCCTTTGAGCACACCACTTTGGCCGCCAGGCCAAGGCAGTCATTTCTTCCAACACGGCGTCGCTAGAAACGTCGAACGACGTGCAATCAAACATCAAACGTGAAATCGACGTTCGATTGGAACGTCGTTCGGCGTTTTCGGCGACGTCGTGTTGGAAGAAATGACCGCCTTAGGTCGGCGACCAAAGGGGTGTGCTCAAGGCGGTGATCGGTGACAGAAGCGGCGGCGATTTAGGGGTTTGGGTTTGGGTAATTTTAGGGATTTAGAGACTGTTTTGTAAAAATTGTAAAATTTCAAGATTTTATGAAAAAATGAAAGTTTTCTATGAGTTTTTAGTTTTAAAAAATAAATTAATTAAATATATCACGTGTCAAGCATTGATTGTTTAACAATTTCTAACATCCTTTAACGGCCAAGCACTTGAAATTGAAATTGTTGAAACTTCATGCACCTAAAATTAAAACGGTTGAAACTTTAGGCACCTATTTTTATAAAAAAAAATACTTTATGCACTTAAAGTTAAAAAAAAGTATACTTTGGGCACATAATTTTCATTTAACCCAACTAAATACAAAATATAAATATTTCATTTATGGATATATTAATTCAGATTCATATATTATAAAGATTTATTATAAGAAACGTTTTTATATATTGTTTATTTTATTTATAATATCAAGATTTAAATTTGGATGTTGTTTGAAGGATTTAATATTTCATTATATTAGATTAATTTGTAGTTGATTTTCGGCATAAAGTTAAAAAGTTTCCCTTAAGTTTGACTAGATAATCACTTTGGTCTCTATTCTTTTTTAAAGCAATTTAACCTCAACGTTTTGTTTTGGGTTAAAATGATCCATTTACGAATGAAAACTACTAGTCAACTAATAATAAACAACTTAAAATGACTTGATAAAATGACACGTCAACAAGAAAAAAATTATATTTTATAAAATTATCTTTTGACGGATGTAACATTCTTTTAAGTCAACACTTTTGTCTATATGAAATTATCATTTAAGCGTGCATTGTTATATAGGTTTGTCACGTCATTTCAAGCCATTTACTGTTAGTTGACTAACAATTTTCATCAGCAAATGAGTCATTTTGTTCTTAAATGAAACGTCGAGCGTTAAATTGTTTCAAAAAATAATAGACGTAAAATTAACTATTCAGTCAAACGTTACGAGGTATTTTTTGGCATTATGCCTTGATTTTAATATAGATAATTTTATATCTATCGATATCATTATTAAGTGATTGACTGAGTTGATATCACGAGTCAATTTGATACTAAATTAAAAATATATTAAAAATTCTTTATTCTAAAATATATAATTTTAAACTTTGTGATGAACGGGATAAATAAAAATATATTAATAAAATTTGTATTAATAGTTGGTACTTATAATTGTTTTCAACTAAATAGGATTTTTAGTTTAGGATTTATTCTAAAGGGTAAATTACTCTTACGACCATTAAATTATTGGCTTGATTCCATTTTCACCACTGAACTAAAAACTTTATCAATTAGGTCATTCAACTATCAAATTGGTTTTCAATCAAACCACTAAACTTAACTATTAATGAAATATGTATAATAACACATTTATTCTTCATTATTTACATATTCTATCAATTTGATCCTAATTTTAGTTAAAAATAATTCAATAAATTTAATCTTCAAGTAAAATGTGGTAATACTAAATAATCTCCAATCACTCAATTGAAACTCTTTTCAAATTAGTTTGTCACTAAGTCGAATCAGTTCGTCATCGGGTTGATCTAATCTATTAAATTAATTAATACATAACACAAATTTTAAAATTTTATCGAGTCTGATATCAGTGGTTATTAAATTTCAACATCGAAAATTTAAGAGTGTTACGCTGCCCACAATCCACAAGAGAATAAAAGCCAAAACATATGCACCTTGGAGAGTCATTCTTCATACCAGACGACTGGTTGATCATAGCGTTTTGGGCACGATTGGTGGGTGGGAAGTGCACCTATAAAAAATTATACAAATCTGATCCAGGATGTGGACAACAAGGTGGAACCGGTTGCGAATTACATTTCCGAAGAAAAAAAGGTGGGCTTTGGAGGAGGTTCGTGATGTTATTTCAGAGGATTTAAAATAATAAATTTTGGCGGAAGGACAATATAAAAATTATGAATTTTTATAATTTAAATATTTTTTATCGATAATCTAATTTTATATTCACTAAAATTTTATAATTTCGCATCTTTATTTCTAATATAATTTCTTAATAATTCGTACCTCATTGCATAAAATCCTTCGTCTGTTCCTAATTTTGGCTATACTGGTCCCCCTTGTTAATACAGATCTTTGCCCATATTGTTGCTTTGAGAGAAACTATAAGTTTTCAGTCTCTTCAGCTTATGACTTGTTGAGCTTGGAATCAAATACTAATAAGGTTCGGAATAGGAAGAATATAATAAGATTAGCGAACTGTATTTGACGTGGCTATGATAATGAATCCGCATAACATATATTTAGAAATTGTACTATTTTGCTAAGAAAATTTAGTTTAGGAATAGATCGAGAGAGATTAGAAGGTGGTCATCCTAAAAATTTAAAATTCGTATATTGATAATTTTGTAGTTGAATCATAAAAGATTTGTTAAGAATCAAACGTAGACTAAGACTTAGGAATTATATGGTTAATAGTCGAGTTAAATATGAAATGAATTGTTAATACTTTGTATGATACAGTTGAAAATGAATATCAGACTAATGTTGTTAATAATCATTTAGAGTTGATGATAGAGGGTTAGATAGTAGAGATTTAGCGTGATATCAAAGTTTTATGGATTGTAAATTTTATTTGTACCAAATTTTAATCGTGTTGAATTATAATATGTTAGAATTAAATATATTAGTCGTATCTTATCACAATTCACACATGGGTTATATATGGCTCATGGCTGCGCCTAAAATGGGTGTAAAATGCATTTTATTTATCTATGAAATGTTACAAATGATTGAAGGCTATTAAATCCGTTGTAGTCTAGTTGGTTAGGATACTCGGCTCTCACTCGAGAGACCCGGGTTCAAGTCCCGGCAACGGAAGATTTATTTTTTCCCATTATTAATTTTTTAACGTAAAATTTACAATAACAATAATTCCAGAACTAATTACAGTCTACAACCAAACTAAAGTTAAAGAAGTAAAATCCCAACATGAGTCAACTAATACACAGTTCTCCTAATACTGAAATTCCACTATTTTGCTGCTTGTTCAAGAACAGGTATCTTCTTCCATGTCACGTCCAATCCACTTATTTGCAGAGGAGGCAATGAAAAAACGCTAACGGTGGAGCTTCCACTCCGAATTTCCTTCAGTACCCGCAATGCCGACACGGTGCTTTTCATGTATAGGCTCTCCATGTGCTCTATATCCGCAAGCTCCTTGGGCATTCTCACCAAATCTTCTGTCCTAGATGCCGGCGATGACGATGATGATGATGTCGAAGCATCGTAACCATTGTCCCCATTCCTCACTGCTTCGGATGGAACCGATGCCGGTTTTTCATTCTTGGGGAAGAGATGGTCCAGCATCGCCTCGCATTCCTTCACCAGCTTGTAAACCAAGTCGGTGGTGTAGAAAGGCTGTTGCAATATCCTTTGAATGAAAGGCAAGCGGATTAAAGCACCAGTTCTTTTTTCATACTTCTTCAATATTTTCACCAACCCCTGTTCACAGCATTCAAATCATTTATATAAACAAAGCATATAGTGTCATTTGATTTCATTAATTTATACACGGCTTAGCGCTTACGATAATCAAAGGCTTAGTGCTTACGATATTCAAAAGCTATGTTGCATTGATACGACCATGGATACGGGAATAAAAAATGATAATTTTTAGAGTGACAAGGTACGGGTACGAAAAATATAAAATAAATTTTAAAGTCTTAAAAAAATGTATAAAAAAGTCATTTGAACACGAGATCACGCATACTTATATATTTTATAGTTGAATAATGCGAACAAGAGAAAGTCGAAAAGAAAAAAAAATAAAGATAAAAAAATAGGTGAGAATAAAAGAAGAAAAAAAATAAAGAGAAGCAATACTTGCAAGTACCCGAGTCATACCATATATCTACAGACATATCGGGCACGACTTTAGACTGAAGTACATTTTGTAGTTTAAAAATATCTATATAATGGCTGCCGTGATGCCAAAGGAAATGCTCAAAACATAGTTAGGGACGGATACAAAATTTTATGATCACATGTATGAACCTTTAAGAAATTATAATAGAAATTCAAAGGTGCAAATTAAAAACATCACTCGAAAATACAAAATAAATACTTCAACTAAATGTGAACTTGAAAATTTCATGATGCAATCGCACCCAACACCGGTCCATCCCTGAACATAATGATAGGTGGCCATTTAAAAGTAGAATATTTAACTTTTAATCAAAGAATGTAAGTGGATAAGTTGTTTGTGTCAGAAGGAATACGCAATGGATAGAACGAATGAAGTAATTCAAGATGAATGGACCCTTAAATTCTTTAGCAATTACAGGCTCTTCTACAGGGATTGCAAGTTGAAATAAATCTAATGGTTTTATTCTATGAAAACAACATATGATTTCTAACATATAGATGTTTAATAGCTTAATCACGGTTATGATGAAAAAATTGTACAAACAAGCAACAAATACATAATTAAATGATTATGCAGCCAGCTAACGGTAGTGCTATCATCAAATATGTAAAGCGTTAAAGGAAAGCAAGTGGCAATATCTTTGATTAAACAAACAAAAGTGTTGATTAGAGGACAAGAAAGTTGAAATACCTGTGTAGTTAAGGGCACTATAATTCTCCAACAAAACCATCTCGCCATGGAAGTCCACTATCTCCTTCCTAATCTTCAACATTTCTTCATTGGAATCCTTTGCCTTCGCCACACTGTTTGGTAATTCCTGCAATCCAACCCAAAACAACTAAATATCTTGATTTAAAGTATACGACAACGATCCGGATCCAGTTTGTTTACGGAGAAAGGAACTAAATACAAGAAATCAATCCCCCGCCGGTAAGAAAAACGTACGAAAATCAAATCAGCGTGGAATTACCTTCAATCTAATGATATATTCTTCCTCTTTCTCCACGAAAAAAGCGTTGAATTTCTCGAGCTCATCTTCCAAAAGCTGAATGAAATCGGACTCCTCCCTTGACATACCGTAGCCGTGACCGACTTTACCTCCGAAACCGACAAGTTCACCAGAATTTTGATCCAATCTAAGCCGTTTATTCGGCCTCTCGTTGGACTTAGGTTCGATAAGCTTCAGTTTCTTCTTAAGCTCCTTATAAGATAGGAACTTGTCCCGCCATTCAGGCAACGTCTCCTCGATTTGGTTGCTGAGGCTCTTCCCAAATTTCATGGCAGAAAATCTAAGTTTTCAGTCTTAAAAGTAGTGATTGGATGGTGAGAAAATGAAAGAGAGAGTGGAGGGAAAAATACGAGAAACGGGAGGGAGGAAGGTGTTGGCGGAGGGGAAATGTGGGGAATATAACGGAAAGGGGAAGAATATTCGGAGGGAAAACTGAGAATATCCGTTGGGTTTTTTCAAAATCAAAGTATATTTTATTTTTTATTATTGTTCAAAATAAATATTATTTATATTTAATTTTTTGTGTTTTAAAATTGTCAAAATTAAATTATCATTTTTAAAATTTTAATATTATTTTTTATTAGATAAAAAAATTATATTTTCATATCGAAATTTAAACTCATATAAAATGCATACAGACAATGTAAACATACTTAGCCATCAGGCCAATACATAAAAACTCAATACTAACTTTTATAACACAATTATTTTTTTCATTTTTTAGTTTCTAACAAAACAAAAGTTAACTTTTTTAAGGGTAAGTTTGTTATTTAAATTCTTTTACATCACACACTTTATATATGTTATTTTTATTCCTAAAACTCCGTGAAAAATCAATAAATAACAAAATAATTGAGATGTTGGAAGTATTTTGGTATTTGAATTAATCTTTAAATTTAATTTCATAGTTTAAACTTGTTTAAATAAATTTTTGTCATTAGTATCAGTTTGGACAAAAAAATAAAATTTGTATATCAATTTAAATCAATACGTCGAATTTAAGTACCTAAATTAGATTAAAAAAAACTCTGGATACTAATTGCACTTAAAGGTCAAATTTAAACATTTAAAAGTTTTAGTATCAAATTATATATTCAAATCAAATTAAAAGATACCAAAAATATATGTTTACCATTATTTTTACGATTTTTTTAGGGATTGAAACTCGACAGTCGACACGTGTTTGAAACGACTTTTTGTTTGAACGAGAAAGGAATATCTGAAACGGACATTCCGCCTTGATTTATAACTTTTTTTTTGTTTTAAAATAGCTATATATTCATTATATATGTATAAAAAACTAAATCGATTATAACAACACCGTCTCGTTCGGTTGTATTGTAAGTTATAATTGACGTGTTATATTATTTAATATATTTTTATTATAAAATTTATTTTATACGCACGTTTGGTAGATATGAAATTTAATACGACGTGTTATTTTATACTCAAGTTAAATAATATTTATCACGGGATAGAGGTATTGTTTATTTAACACTTAAGTTTTACGCAAGCTTTGTCTATAATTTACACCATTGTAAATATGCTAACCATAAACAATTATCCCCGACCTTAAACCTTAAACTACAAACCTTAAACAATAAACTCAACCATAAACCATGAACATTGAACCGTAGACCTTGAACTCCAAAATCAAAATCCTAAACTCCAAACCCTAAATTATAGACCTTAATTCGTGAACCTTAACCTTAAACCATAAACCCTACCCCCTAAACCATAAACCTCAAACAATAAACCATGAACTCTAAATACTAAACCCTTAACTCTAAACCCTACAGCCTAAAACCTTAAACCTCAAGCCTTAAACTATAGGACTCAAACCCTAAACCTTAAATTATAAAGTACAAATCATAAATCATGAATCATAAACCCCTAAACTACAACCATGAACCCTGAGCCCAAAACCCCAAACATGAAACCCTAAAACCTAAACCCTAAACCTTAGACCATAAATCATGAACCCTAAACTTTGAGCACCTAAACTCTAGAACCATAATCTCTAAACCCTAAACCTAAATCCTAAAGCCCTAAAACCATAAACATCAAACCCTAAACTCAGAACACTCAGCCTTTAACTTCACACCCTAAATCATAAACCATAAACCCAAAACCCTATACTTTAAATCATAAACATCAAACTATAAACACTAAACCACTAACTCCAAACCATAAACCCTAAATTATGAACCATAAACCATAAAGCGCGAACCCCAGACACTAAAGCTTGAACTCTAAATCTTAAACCATAAACTCTAAACCATAAATCATAAACTCTAAAAATAATATAATAATAAATGTCAAAACAAGAGAAAAATGTAAAGTTAGAATTTTAAGGGTAAAAGGATACAATCGCACATAACACTTATCTTTTAATTTTATCACAAATTTCACAGCCAAACACCTTGATATATCTCTTTTGTTGCTGAGTTTTGGGTCTTGAAAGGTTAGGAGCTGTGTTGTTAGGCTTTATTACTTGCTTAGGATACAGGGGGAGAATGTTAGCTTCGTAACAGGAGAGACTAAGAATGGGTTGGTGGTTCATTTGGTGAAGGTAGGTGGCATAGGCAACATCTAGTAAGCTTGGTGAGCAGTGGCTTTATGAGAAGTATTGTGTTATAGTGTGGGGTGGTAATTTTTCAGATTTTGTTGGTTGTATTAAGGCTTTGGTGTGTACTTGGTTGTATTATACCTGCTTATGTAGTACTCTTTTTTTCTATCTAAGTTTGAGAGATTTTAAACGAGACTCATAAGTAGATATTTGACATCTTTGTTTCATTAATAAAATTATTTTTGCCGAGCAAAAAAATAACTATCTTCTTAATACATAAATATTATTTAATACAATACACCTCTTTTACATCTAATGTATCAAACGAGACGTACATGTCATTGATGAGGATTAAATTTCAAAAATAAAACAAATAGAAAAACTAATATATAATAATTGTTAGTACATGTTTTGATACGGATAAGTTTGGTTATGGATTTGGTATTCCAATATTTCTCTAAATTTAATGTAGCTTATAAGAGATGCCTTAATTTGTAATTTGGTAAAAGTAAACATGGTCGCTGAATTTTTAGAGGCTTTTATTTTAGTCACCAACCTTTTAAAATTTTTATTAAGATCATTAAACTTTTATTTCGTATTCATTTTGGTCCCTCTCATTAGAAAATGATGGTACCTGTTAGTTTTTTTACTAAAATAATACAATTTAAACTATTTGCTACTAATTAAAATACTTGAAAATATTTTCCTTAAAACTTTTATTTAAAATCCTAAAAATCTACGTTTATATTATGTTTTTGTCTTTCTCTCATTTCACTCTTAGCACACAATGAAAGAAGCAAATTTACCGGCATGCTTTATGGAAGGACGGTTGTCTTACGCACTGCTTGGACTAATAAAGATGATGAAAGATGGTTTTTTTTGGGTGTGTGAACCATGGGCATGGTTTTATAAGAAGCTGTAATTTTTCAGTTATAGTTGGTCTATTAAGAAAAATTAGAGCCATGGAGAGGGAAAGAAGGTGTGAGCAAATCATTTGGGTGTTTTTTTTAGGATTTTGTTGTACTTGATTTGGTTAGGTTAAGTTATTTGAATTATGTCTGTTAAAATTTAAGATTTAGGGTTCGTGTAAGTGTTAATACATAAGGTTTATTTTAGCAAGTTAAAATTTCGGATTTAACATGTAATTTTGGGTTAGGTAAAGATGAAAATGATGAATTTGATTATGAATTTCAATTTGTTTTTCTTCTTCCCCTAGCAAAACACCCAATTGATCCACTCACGTCAGATTTTCAGGATTTTAAACAAAAAATTTGGAGAAAATATTTTAAATATTTTAATTAGCATCAAATGGTTTAAAATATATTATTTTAATAAGAAAAATGGAAATTAATGGGCAACGCCATTATTTTCTAACAGAATGTAATAAGAAGGACAAAAATAAAAGTTAAATAACTCTAATAAAAATTTTTAAAGTTTAGAGACTAAAATAAAAGAATCCTAAAAATTCGGTGACCATCTTTATACTTTACCCTTTGTATTTCACGGTTTATAATTATGAAAACAATTTAAGAGTTTTGAGCTTAATAAAAAAATATATAACGATTTGATTTGAGAAGACTATACAGAAAAAGAAGACTCATCAAAGATAACACCCTGTGCTATTATGCTTGATTTGCTTCTTATTGGTTGTAAAAATATGTTAGAGGACTAAAATGATGTTTTAATTATAATTTAGGTATTAAATTAAATATTAATATTTTTATTAATATATCACGTCATTAATATAATTAAATATAAATAATTGTAATAAATTGATAAGTTAGCTGACACAATATAACTTGTTAAATTAGTGGTAATTTAAAAAAAAACCTTACATCATCAATAATAGTTATAGTTTCTCAGAAAAGATATATTAAAAAATTAAAGTATAGGACTAAATTAGAAGAAGTTGTTAGTTCTGGGCTGATATTTGACAAATAAAAAACTAGGATCAAATTAAAGGGGTTATTAAAGTTTATGGATTAAATGTTGTTTTATTTTTAATTTTTAAATTATTGATATTTGATTTATTTTTTAATTGAATAGAAACTGACATTGAAACAAAAAAATACAAATAAAAGATCAGCATCCAATCAACAGGCAACCGGAAGATAGATCGACAAAACAAACCAAAGTAAAACACAATGTAAAAACATAAAAACCATAACAAAAATAGGTGCTCTAAAAAAATACAAATAAAAGATCAGCATTCAATCAACAGGCAACCGGAAGATAGATCGACAAAACAAACCAAAGTAAAACACAATGAAAAACATAAAGATCATAACAAAAATAGGTACTCTAAAAAATACAAATAAAAGATCAACATTCAATCAACAGACAACCGGAAAATAGATCGCCAAAATTGCTGGAAGCAAAGTTTAACGAGCAGATAAAAATAGGTGCTCTAAAAGCACTAAGACAAAAAAACGAGAATCAAAACCAAAAGTGGAAGAATAAAAAAATAACAAAAAATAAAAAAAGAGGGTAAAATAAAAAAAGGGAAATCGATCGCTCAAAAAAAGGTCTAAATATTTTTGGAGCTAAGACGAAAGAAAGAAAAAAGATTTTATAGCCTCATTTCGAGTTTTGATATTTAATTTATGCTTAATGTCAAATTAAGTGCTTTAATTATACAGTTTTTTTTTAAGTGTTTAAATTATCATTTTTTATTCTTTTAAGGTCAAAACGAGACACATACTTTTACCTAAAAATGACAGTTTGGGCACCTACTTCGACAAAAAAAATCGATAGTTTAAGCACCTAAAATGAACAAAAAAGTTTAGACACTTAAAAAAAACGTAATAATTTTAGCACTTAAAAAGGACAAAAATTTTAAACACTTAAAAGAAATATCACTTAAACACTTTTTTGATATTAAACATTTAATTTATTGTCAGACTACTACGAATCTAAATGGAATAGGCTTAATGACTCTATTGCCCCCTAAACTATATATTTTTCCGAGTTAACCTCTAAAGTATTTTTTGGGGCGTTTTGTTCCCTTAACTAAAAATTGTGACCTGATATAGCTCTTCTGTTAACCTCCGTTTAAAAAAATTCTCACAAGCCAATTAGACGCGCCACATGTTATTTTATTAACAAAAAAATAAGCTGATTTAAATAAAAGAGATAAATTGTACATTAGGTATGCCATATTTTATTTTTTTTTGTTCATTTTAGTCCTTTATATGAACTGTAAATAAAATCTGGGATACCTATTTACAACCAATACCGCCATAGCTGAACGTTGTTCCTCTCCAAAACTTCATGTTTACTCCATCATATTCTCATTTCAGTGTTTGTATTTCTCACTTCATTCTAGGATAATGGTCAAAATCACACAGGAAATATGAATAGGGGTTTTATAAAGGAAAAAACTTTGATACACATGCAGTGTAAACTTTAGTTTACACGTGCATTTTAGTTTTAGGGGTTAGGGTTTTAGTTTAGGGGTTTAGGTTGTAGGGTTTAGAATTTAAGGTTAGTGTTTAGAATTTAGTATATAGGATTTAAAGTTTAGGGTTTAGTTTTTAAGGGTTAGGGTTAAGAATTTAGAATTTGAATTTTTATAGTGCAAATATACAGGCTGTGTAAAAGCATGTGTATCAAAGTTTTACCCTTTTAAAAGTGTATGAAAAATCAATCCATGGTTTTCCAGAAATGCTCAACAATTGTCCATACTGATCTAATAAACCCATAAACCCTATCTCTCTTTGCTATATTTACTTAACATTTCTAAACTCAACAAAAACAAAATGGCTCACTTCGTTTGGTTTCTGTTTTAACATTTCTAAACTCAACAAAAACAAAATGGCTCACTTCGTTTCGTTTCTGTTCCTTCTCCTTTCTTCTGCTACTGCCTGTGATCGATGCTAGCACCGGTCCAAAAATGGAGCTAGCTGTGGTGCTTGCCTTCAGGTTTGTATTAGTTTTTGGTTTTTATTGTTTCTTAATTATTACAGTGGAAACTAACATGTTCTTTTTGCAGATAAGATGCAAGAATCCAAACCTGTGCAGCGGTACAGGGACAAAGGTGACACTAACCGATCGCAATTACGATAATCGAACCGACTTTGTTCTTAGCAGCAAAGCTTTCAAGACATTTCGAATAGAAACCAAACTCTTAATACTGTTTACATTTCATATAAGGGACTAAAATGAAAAAAATAAATAAAATCTTACCTAACAATTCATTCATTTTATTTAAATTAATTTATTTTTGTTAATAAAGTGACACGTGGTGCGTTCTGATTGGTGCATAAGAATTTTTTTTAACGAAGGGAGCATATGAAGTTATGGTTTTTAGTTAAAAGGACAAAACATCCCGAAAAATGCTTTAGAAGCAAACTCAAGAAAAAAGTGCATAGTTCAGGGGCAATAAAATTGTTAAGCCAATCGAATACTACAATCAACCATGGCTTAAACCAAAAAGCAGCCCTCAAACTTTGCATTTTTTTTGTTTTAAGTACCTAAACTATAGTTTGGGCAAAATAAGCCCTTAAACTATCATTTTTGATCACTTTAAGTCCGATAGTTATTTAAGTCAAAAAAATTATTTCGACTAATAAAATAAAACATATTACAAAAAAAATTTGACCAATAAATAATTTAAAAACTGAAAAAATGACATAATTTAAGTACTTATTTTAACTAAAAATAATAGATTAAAGGCTTATTTTGTCCAAACTATAATTTAAGTATTCAAAACAGAAAAATACTTAGTTAAAGGACTATTTTTTATTTAAGCCATCAACCATTTAGGCCCATTCCCCGATCCTATTTTTTATTTCCAACGCGAGGAATTGCTTAAGGGTTCAAAGTAAAATTTCCTTTAAAAATTCCCGACCCACCACAACTCTCGTCTCTCTTGTCTTCGCTCATCGCCGCCGCTAAGCAAGCCTCTCACCACCACTCTACTGTCTTCGAATTCCGGACGGGTCAAGAAACTAAATAAGGTAATTTCTGAAACTCTAAATTTAACCTGAATATTGGTTTCTATTCGAGCCATGAGATTTTGTGTTATTGCTCGGTTTGTTTTATCTGCTTATGCCTCTGCATTACTCTGTTATATTTTTGTGTTATTTAACCTGTGAAGGGTGTTTCATTTTTGTTTGGTTTGTGAAAAAAACAATTCATAATTTTATTTCTTTAGACTGAAATTGAATTTCTTGTAAAAAGTTAGGGTTTCAATCGCTAATGTCTACTTAATTGATTCATTTCTTACTTATAGTTTATACCTTTGAGATTATGTTATTGTTATATGTGATTTGGCTTGTTTGATTACATTTGGATTATGCAGTGTTAAGCATGAAGGTGCGAGCATCAGTTAAAAAGATGTGCGAGTTTTGCAGAACCGTTAAGCGCCGCGGACGGGTATATGTACTTTGCACTTCCAACCCTAAACACAAGCAACGACAAGGCCTTTCCACGTTTGCCTCTGAAGGCACGGTGCCTTCCACGTATGGCTCTCTCCTTACGGTTGCTTTATCTTTTTGTTAGCTTATTTCCAGCATGAATTTATCCGCGGCTTAGTTCGGAACCATTAATGGCAACTACTGTGCAGATGCTTTGAAATGTTCAGGCAAATATGTTATTTGTTATCTGAATATGATTGCTGGTGTTTTTCACTTGCAGTCATGTTGATAGTGATTATGGTTGTTTTGATAAATTACACAAGGAACAAATACACATAATTTGTTTTTTGGGAATATAGGCTGATAGGGAATGTTTTTACCATACAAAATTTTTCTTTGAACCTTTTCTGCTCTGAGCGGAATGCATCTCCTTGACCATGCTGTCAAAAATATTGTTCGAGTACTGTACTAAGTACATGTTACTTCCTTAATTTAAGCAACACCTAAGGGAACTGATGCTTTTATTTTGGAAGAAGGTTGGATGGACTATCTTTATCTTTATGCTGGTTAGTTGATTTAAAGCCCTTTAGCTTCTTATTAGGTTGATTGAGGGGCCTTGATATTCAAAGAAGACAACAGAGAAAAAACTTCTGCCTTTCTTAATCTCTTTACATTTAAAAAGGTTTCAAGTGACATCTTCAATCACATTGAATCTTCGATTGCACCAGAGGTTTTTGGTGCTTAGAGAATTGGTAGCATTATGATTTGGGCTAATAAGGACCTGTTTCTCTAGCTGATGATTTTCCTGCTGTTCTTACTCTTTTAAAGCACAATTTTTGCAGTAATCTTTACTGCATACCAATTTAGCTCCCTTACAGAATGATTGAGGACTTTGCACTAGTCTGTCCGTCATAGTGAGTTGGTGACTGATTCGTTAACACATTATTTACTGCAATAAAAACATGTCAAACTTTTTTCGAAACTTTGTGCTTTCGTGTCATTTAATTAGTTGTTGGAGTCTTTGATTCAAGTTCTTTGATTTCTTAATTTCTTTAATTATTTAAAGATTTAGGAACTTTCATACTTCTATACCTTGTTTCCTTCCCTTCTGTCACGCCGGTTTGTATTATTGACGTACGAAGCCTGTGATTAGACACTTTCATACTTCTATATCTTGGTTTCTTCCCTAGCCTCTGTACAGGTTTGTTTAGCGAGTCTTTATTGGAAGCGTGAACACTTTGAATTAAGCAATGCTTTGGTGATTTCGTAATGTGCTTGTTGAACCTTTTCCAGGATGGCAAAGACAAATGTGAAGCATCCAATCGTGCCCAGTTACAGCATGCGGCCAGGACTAGCTTCCCTTCTTCCTAAAACACAAGCACCGTCTTCATTGATTATCGGGTGGAGGGCTAACCTGGCTTCACTCATATTCAAACGAGGTAATTAGGGGAACTACAAAAGGCGAATATATTACAGTTGTCGAGTTGATCTTCAACTGATGCTGCTGGAGCTAGGATTCCATGAATTTGTTTTCAATTACATTTGGAACTGTGTTTGGTGTTTCATTGCATCAGCATGCATGTTGCATTGCTAAAATAGCTGTTGGAACGCAGATAAATGTTGAAACGGCAGTGCCTTCGCCTCTTTCGATGTGTCGGCATGCATTTATGGGCACTCCCCGATAAGAACAAAGAGCTGCCTCGGATTATTGAAAATTTGGTAAAAGCGTTTTCAAGAATAAATTATCGCGCAGTCGGATTATATCATTTTATAATGTGTAAGATTTTAATACACAAGTTTGTGTAAAATTAATTTTACACAAGCCTGTGTATTTATATTATAAAAATTTAAATATTAAATTTCTAACCATAATCCTAAAAAACTTAAATTCTATGTACTAAATTTTAAACACTGATCTTAAATTTTAAACAATACAACTTAAATCTTTAAATCTTAAACTAAAATTTTAACATTCAAAATTAAAAGGCACGTGTAAATTAAAATTTATATGGCATGTGTATTAAAATTTTTCTTTTCTATAGTTGTGGACTTTTTTAAAATGAGAAATTACGGGTTAATGCTTGATGATATTTTTTTTAGCATAACTCACAAGAGTTACATAATTGCAGGGGTGTTTGGTAAACAATTTTTTCAAGAGTTTTTAGCTTACGGGGTACAAAGAGCGGATTGGTAGTGAATAAAGTGTTTGGTAAAAATAAACTAAAAAAAAAACGTTGATTAGAAGAGTTAATTTGTATAATAATATGTTAAATGATGTATTTGCCATGTTATTTTTATAATTACATCTTCGTCACAATTTAATCTAATAAAATAGCTTCTATTTCTTAGTTGTAGATTTTCGTATATTTTAATTATAAAAATATAGCAAAACATGAAAATGAAAAAAAAATTTATAATGTTGACATTTTATACAAAGTTAATAGTATGTATTAATCTTTATAAGGTTAATATTTTTAAATATTAAATTAAAAAATATTCAAAATATTCACTATTTTAAAAAAAAAATTATTTTTTTTGTCAAAATTATTTTATCCAAATAATTTTAATTCAATAAAAATTAAAGTAATATAAAATATATATTTACTTAACAACTAAATATATTATACATTTATTTGTCATTTTACCATATCAATTATTAATTGAATTTTATTAAATATTTTTAAATAATCAATTAATCAAATTAATTTCTCAAATCAACTGATCAAACTAATTATTATAATTAACTACCCGTTATCAGTCGTTTACCAAACACCCTATAATTTAAATGTATAGTTCGATTCGATAGAAAAATTTTATATCGAATTTTATGACCGAATACATTTATTTTTCTATGAACTTTCCAATCAAGTTGCATCAAAACCACTCTCAAAATATCTCCCCCAGTTTCCCAAAATTAGTTTTTTCATTTATAAAAGGGCACAATTCCAAGTACCCATTAATCCATTTGTGATTCCTCAGTTTCTGTTTCAGTTGGGTCTTCTTATTCGTGATGTTGTTGGGCGGTGGCGGTCGACGGTCGTGACGGGCACTTATGATCGAGTGTCGTTTGATAGTTTCGCCGGGATAAAGAACATAAAACACGGTGACTGTTAGTAGTTTGATCGGAACTTGGATCGGCGACCTTCTAGTCTGCACGGGGCAAGTAAAATTGATTTCTTTTTTCTTAATGATTTCGTTGTATTTTTCTTTATTTTGTATACTATTTCACGTTAATGATGGAGTTGATTGACTTGTTTGACCGTTGACCCATTTTCCTTCGTTTTCGGATTATGGGATTTCTTTTTGACCATTTATAATTTTATAATACTGTTTCTGTATGAAAAGTTTCCACCTTGAAGTTGGTTATATATTTGATTCCCTTCTGTTAGCTGATCTTTGAACGTTCTTCGTTTCATTCATTGAAATCAGACCTGCGAATAGGTCAGGGTGTGCCGTGTGGCATGTCTAAATTGCGTTAAAAGACGGCATAAATCAGACCTGCGAATAGGTTTGGATGTTCTTTTAGTTGCACCCTAAACATGTTATATATTGTGAATAATAGTTTTGCTGGTCAAAATGTCCAACAGAAGAAGGGTTTATTCATTTATTATTGTTAGAAGTTGCGACTCGAATTATGTTTTATAAATAAATAGCTTGAGTAAGAGTTACAATATAAATTTGAATAACCTACTAATCGTGCTAAGTCGTAGTCTCTTATATATTTTTACATTAGTGAATTTCTACACCTCTGTCCGTGTTTTTTCCTTTTGCTAAGTCATAATCCTCTCGTATTATTGTTTTCTCAACATCAGTGTATTTTTACTCCTTTCTCCGTGTTTTTTCCCTAAAGGATTTTACACATAGATCTTGTCTTTTTTTTTATTGTGCGTGATCATATATTTGTTGTTATCTTCTTACGATTACATTTTCGGCCATGATATTATCCTTCTTAGAGATATAGTTAGCAATTTTTTCAAGACATAGTTTGTGGAATGTTTCCTTGATATTGTGGTCCTATGGTGGCTGTCTGTTGAATTTTCTCGTGGTTGAAAGTTTTAAAACCTGTTGCTTTGGGATCTGTTCTGCAGTAGCTTCTTACTAGATGTTTTATGTAAATGTGCATGGTTTAACCTGGTTTTTAACAGAGCAGTGGTTGTTTTGGATGCTGCACTAAGCCTACACCGGTTATTGCCGTGGATCAGCCGTCAAAAGGATTGAGAATTCAAGGGCGTAAAGTGAGGAAGCCTAGCGTTTCAGATGATTTTTGGAGCACCACCAGCACATATGATTTGGAAAGCTTGCTCTTCAATCTCAAAAAAGCTTGTCGTCAATCAGCACATCGAATCCGACTCCAAGTCAATGCAGTAGGGCCGGTGGCGTAGGCAACTCGGCTTTTGTAAATCAGGGCAAGTTTTATTGATTAATATATTCTTTTCCATCTCCACGAAGTATATGATACCAAACAAAGATAATTAAATGTTATTAATATACTATTGTCAACTTTAAGATTCTCAAAATGAAATTGGACAATCATATTTTTGTTAGTTGCAGGTCTTATCGTCTGGAACCAGACCAGACTCCAATGGATTGGAAGTAGTAAGCATAGAGATCGTACTCAACAAAGTCGATAGCCCGTATTAAGGTGTGTAACTCTTTATTTTTGACATTTTTTGCTTCAACACAATAGCTGTTATCTATCCGTTAAAGTTCTCGCCTATCTATTAGATAGTTTCCTACTTTCCTTCACCAACGCGAAATTTTGTCTCAATTTAGTTGCATTCCATGAGAAACATTTGGTGTTTTAAGTTTATCTACCTTGTACCAAGTACTAAAGACTACATGTGTTGATTTCCCTAATGTTAACAGTTTAAATGCTACTTATGAAAGTTTACTAGGGACCCGGAATCCATTCCCCCGGCCGATTCCCCTTTCCGTAAGTTCAACTCCTTGTGTTGTTGGCTTTCAAGCACCATTTCTTGCCCTGCATTCATATTTTCTTCTGATGTCTCGTAATAGGCAGGAAATGGTCGATTTTCTGGTGGAAGTATGGGAGCAGGAGGGGTTGTATGACTGAAAGTTGACATCAGAGAGCGGAAAAAAGTTGCAGATTTCTTTCCATCTTTATAAATTATAATATTGAACACTTTGAAGAAATTGTATATAGCTGTGGGTGAAAGGGAAGAAACAATGTGATCCAAAACACAGTTTTCTTCTTTCATCTTAACTTTCCCTGTTATTCATTTTCTTGTAATTTGGCCATGTTCAGACCTTTGTTGAACTAGTAGGATAATGATTTGAAGTGAATAGAGAAAAGGGTTTTTGGAATCCTGTTGGTTTAAGAAAATTTAGAGGAGCTAAATAGGAGAAAATGGTTTTTTACTGTTCATTCGAAAGAAGAACAAAAACGATTGCATTGCATATGTAATACTCGGATTCAGCTCATTACGTCATTTATGGTTCTAGTCAATAAGGTACATCTATTTTAAAGTAACTTTCAAATAACTATTCACTCTTTATCTACATATAGAAAAGAAGTGAAGATTCATATCGAAAAAAATAAGATAAATAAATTTTATTGATTGAGACTACGAATGACATGGTGAACTGAGTTTATTTAATAATTTTTTTTTGGAATCGGGAGTGTGAAACCAGCCTTTGGAATTGGCTAAAACGAGGTCCAAAAGAGGTTACGTGGGCTCCTGAAATCTGGTGAACATGTGAAAATCACAATGTTAACCAAACTTTTTAATTGTGCAGTTCACAGAGGAGCCCATTGCCGGTGTGCATAATTCGATTTTAACTGATTTAACTAGTTGAACCGAACTAATTCATTAATTGATTGACCAAATTATAATTTGATTTTAACTCATTTAACTAGTTGAACCGAACTAATTCATTAATTGATTGACCAAATTTATTTTAGCTGAGATCGATTAATGGTTTATGAAAATTTTAATCATCTATTAATTCGTTTCAAAAGTGGTTAATTAACTGAGTTAACCAATTAACCAAAATTTTAAATTACTTAATATATATTTCTAAATTCAAAGCCCAATAGTATTAAAATCCACTAATTTTAATACCCAATTTTATATTTCAAACCCCATAGATCCAACTCAAAGGGAAAAATAAATTAAAATGTAAATTAATCTAACTAAAAAACAAAAGTCAAGGTTTTATTATTTATTTTTTTTGAACAATTTTTGCCTGGGGAATGGGAAATTTACTCCTAGGTCTAAAACCTACAACCTAGACGAGGGAAGATGTCAATTGAGAGCTTTTAACCATTTTGCTCTAAAAATTGTTGACAAAAAATCAAGGTCTTAGAAATCATGTTAATTAGAAAATCAAGTGAACTAATTGAATTTAATTCGATCCAAAGAACTTTAAAATTTTAGTTAAAACTGATTCGATTTTGTTAATAATCGAATTGACCATTTGAACAACCAATAGCTGTCCACGGTCCAACTTTTATCCTTGCATTAATATTTTAAAAAATATATATTTTTGTTAGGCTTATTTAAAAAATAAATGCCCAAACTATATATTTCTTGAATTCTAAGTATTTTTTTGGTTAAAATATGTACCTAAAGTTTCAGCGGTTACAATTTTAAGTGCCGGTCGTTTAAAAAAACTGTTCCTATTAATAACGACACATGACATGCTTTTTATTAAAAGAATAAGAAAGACAATATTTAAAAAAAAACTCAAAATTCCTAAAATCGCCAAAAAGACTCCTAATCCCTAAACTCAAAACTACAAAATTCCTAAATTGCCGTTGTTGTCGGAGGAGACCACCGTCCATTTTCTCCAATCACCCATCGTTGGTAATTACTAGTAAGTGCTTTAATTGGACGTCATTCAGCTAGAACCATTCGTGTTTGCCGTTCGACGTTCGATTGGAACGCCTCTTATTGGTTACCGACTGTGAATGGTTGGAGAAAATGGATAGTAATTGGCAACGGCGGTGGCAGTGTTCGCAATAGCAGCGGTTGCAATCGGGGGATTTTGTGGATTTGGGAATTTTGAATTTTTTTTTAAAAAAAAATTCTTTTTTCTTTTTAAAATTAAAAAATATTACGTGTCGCGTTCTTGATAACTAACGATTTTTTTTAAATGGTTGGACACTAAAATTATAATAGTTGAAATTTTAGGTACCTATTTTCACCAAAAAGTACTCTAAACACCTAAAGTTAAAAGATGTATAATTTAAGTACTTATTTTTATATTAAGCTTTATTTCTATAACAAGATTTACATAAAAATTATTTATTATTTATTAAATTTAGACTGATTGCATAGGTATTCGTGTGTGTTCAACAGGTTCATTTGACCATAATATATATACCTTCCATATCTCACATTCATGTATTTTATTTATTGGTATGTTTGAGAAACCTGGTTGGTAATGTGTGACTTACCAAGATCTTTGTACCTAGTAAAATCGAAGAATAAATACATTTTTAAGGCAAAACAATGTGCATGCATGTATGTCAACAGATGCATGCCCTTGTAATAAAGAAAACATGAACCCATCCTTCCCAAAATAGCTACTAACTTGATCTATTTTATATTCATGCAACAGCTTGGATTAGCATGTGCAGGACAAAGGCACATGCAACTTGCCTGTTTTAGTAAAGCAACAAACATGTATTGCCCATACATATCAAAATTATGCAACTCCCATGAATTCAGATGCTTGGGGTTATAAGGAAAATAGAAGATATTGCAATTTTGCAAACTGAAAAGTTTGGGATTTGAAATTTTAATATTCTTCCCTCCTAAAGTGGGTATACAATTTTTCTTAATTTTTTTCTCCCTTTACACATAAACTAGACTTCTCATTTTTTTTATCTTCAGAAACATAGGTATGCAATTGCTATCAAGGTGGCTTCATGGATTCGCCACTGATTGATTCGGTGTAGAGTAATTATTCTATACGCCAGCAGTAGAAACTAAAAGTTTTAAGAAGTGCTTGAATTTTAGAGTTTAGAATTTTAGTTTAAGGTGTATAATTTACGGGTTTATAATTTAAGAGTTGTTATTAGAATTTAGGGTTTATGATTTATAGTTTATGTTTATAAGTTAAAGCCTAAATCCCGCACCATATTACTCTAAACCTAAACCTTAATATATTATCTATAAATTTTAAACATAAGCCCTAAATTATAACCTTTGTACCTAAATTCTAAACTCATAAACTCTAATCCTTAAAACTAAAGCATTTGTGAAATTTTTTAATTTCTACCGCTAATATATATCGAATATAAATCCTTGTTGTAATAACAAAAGACTTACGGTTCATCTGAAGTTATGAATCGGACCAACATTATAATACCTTCCCATATGTCCACAACTTGTGTTCACATTCAATGCATTTTTAGTTTTCTTTTACTTCAACTTCAAGGCCAGCCAAATCCAATGCATGCACCTCTCTCTCTCTCTCTCTCCCTCTCCCTCTCCACCCATTGATTTATCTGTCCAAATCAAATGTCCACCTAGGTAGGCTGATTGGATTAGTACTGAAAATTGGGCCTATAACACATTGTCATGTACTAATTTGGATATTTTAACAAAATTACAAATATGTAAAATATTTCATGCTCTAACAGTGAAAATAAAAAAAATTATAAGTGCTTTGGTTTTAGAGATTCGAGATTCAATTTAGGTTCAAAATTTAAGGGTTTAAAATTTATGGTTTATTATTTAAATTTAGGGTTTAAAAATTAGAGTTTAGAGTAATATGTTAAGGGTTTAGGTTTTAACTTATAAATCTTAAATTCTAACCCTAAAGTTTAACCACAATCCTTAAATTTTAAACTCCTAAACATAAATCACTAAATGCTAAACCTTAAACAATATTCCTAAATCTTAAAATAAAGATACTTATGAAAAACTTTTTGTTCATGCATAAAATAAGTACTCCATCAAATATATATATAATCAACTCTTGAGGAGGGTATATCAATGCTAATGTAAATTATATTTAATTCGAAAGAAAATTATTCAATACATATATACGCATGTTTTTTTTGTTTTAGGGGTTAAAAATTTAGTTTAGAGTTTAAGGGATTACTTTATATAGTTTATTGTTTGGATTTAAGTTTTAAAATTAGAGATTTAAGGTCCGTTTCATTTTAGAACATATTTTTTTTAAATAATTTTCATTTTTATTTTTTTAAAACTAGAAAACATGTTTGGTTAATAGGGATGGAATGTTATTTTCAAAAAGAAAATAGTGAAAATATGTTTAGTATCTAGTTTTTAAAAATAGAAATGAAAAAATAATTATTAAATAATTGAAATAAAATATAGTTAAAAATATTATTATTATTATAATAATAAATAAAAACATTTTTTTTAAAACAAATGACATTAGAAGATTTCGAACCCTGATTAAAATAAAGTTCAAATTAAAAAAATATTTTCATATTTTCCCTAAAATATATTCAATAAAACAATGAAAATATATTTTTTATGTTTTCAAATTTTCACTTTTTTTATTTTCATTTTTTAAAAACCATTTTTTATTTTTACAACCAAGCACGTTTTCTTCATCGTTTTTTTTTATTTTCTAATAAAATAAAAATAAAAACGGACTTCGTTCTTTAGAATCAAACAAATCCTTGGATTTTAGTTTTTAATGATCAAATATGTAAGCTTGTGTAATTCTTTTACACAACATGTTTATTAAAATATTACTCTAACTAAAAATATCTAAATATTCTTAATTCAATATATATAAAGTTATATTTTGATATATTAAAAAGGATTATATATATATATTAATACACAAGCTGTGTAAAAAAATTATACAACCTTTCTATAAAATTTAAAACTTAAATCTCAAACTCTAGCACCCTAAAACCTAAATCATAAATCCTAAGCTCTAAATTCTAACCAAAAGCCTTAAATTATATACCCTACACACTAAACCCTAACCTAAAACCCTAAATCCTAAAATTGAAAAGCTTGTGTAAACTAAATCAATGATAAACGTATATTAAAAATAATATTTCCAATTGATATATAAATATTTAATTAATTCAAAAATTTACACACACAACATATATAATTATATCAATTTTCTTTATTTATCAAATTAACTGATATAGAAATATTAAAATCACATCTTTATACTATAAGCTATTCGAATCCGAATTATCTATCATTTTATTTTTTAAGAAAAATAAAAAATATAGGGTAAAGTACACAAATGGTAACTAAACTTTGATAACCAAATTTCTAATTGCTTCAATGTTACCATTGAACTTTTGATTTTGCTTCAATTTGGCCACTGAGCCGTTATCAGCAGTTAAGTAAGTAACGTCCCAGTTAAGAAAAATGGTATAATAACACATTTAATCATCCACATTTACACAGGTAATCAATTTAGTCTTAATTCAAAAAAAATTAACCCCAATATTTATAAATCATTTCAATTTGGTCCTAATTTTAATTATAAATAATTTAATGGCTTAATTATAAAATAAGTGCCCAAACTATACCACTTTTTTGTAATAGGTGCTTAAACTATTTTTTGGCTGAAATAGGTGCCCAACGTTTCATTTTTGCCCGTTTTAAAGTCAATATGTTAAAAAAATCAATCACCCAATTATAGCTTGACACATGGCTTTTATTTTTTTATTTTCATAAACAAACTAAAAATAAAAAAATTAAAATTTCTCAAAATTTTAAAAAATTACAAAACAATCCCCAAGCCTCAAAACCCAAAATTGACGCCATTGCGTCGCTGATTGCCTCGCCAAACCCCAACGTCGCCGTCGCCTGAGTCTCCCGCCAATTTCCCCCAACCACCCATCACCGGTAACCGGTGGGGGGCGCGTCAATCGGACGACAAACGACGAACGCAAAAGGCTCCAATCGTTTGACGTTCGATCAGCACGCCTCCCGCCGGTTACCAACGATGGATGGTTGGGGGAAATGGGCGGGAGACTCCGACGACGACGGTGGTGAGGTCCCGAGAGGCTACCGGAGGCGATAGTGGCACCAATTTTGGAATTTGTGTGTTTGGATTTAGGGATATTTTTGAAATTTTGAGAAGTTTTATATATTTTTAAAAATATGTTCACTTTTTTTAAATTAGGACTAAATTGATTACCTGTATAAATGTGGAGGATTAAATGTATTATTATACCATTTTTCCTACTGGGACGTTACTTACTTAATGCTGATAACGACTCAGTGGCCAAATTGAAGCAAAATCAAAAGTTTAATGGTAACATTGAAATAATTAGAAGTTTAGTTACCAAATTGAATAATAAACCAAAGTTTAGTTACCATTTGTGTACTTTACCCAAAAATATAAATAGACGCGTCGGCCAATGTATTGTCTATATCCCAAACGGGCGCCGTGTTCATCCATCTATATGCGGGTGATGCTCATAGAAAAAACGAGGACAATTAAGTACTGCCGTTGCCTTTTTGTACTTTGTAAGTCCATGCAAAAATTCCACGATTTTATTTAAAATCGAATCAAATTCATTTTTTTAAAATATTTTTATTTATTCATAATTTTTTAATTAAAAATTTTATTTGAGGTGATATTAGTATTTTTACCACTTAATTCAAAAAAAAATTGCATTCAAATGAAAATGCTTTGAATTTGTCAGCAATAAGTTGGTCCAGTAAGATGAAACACTAGATCTTATAGGTAAGGTCAGAAGTTCGAATTCTGATGTTATAAATGGAGAAAACTAAGTTAGGAGGATCACTTCTGAAATGGACCTCTGCAAAATTAAATCTGAATTAATCAAACTGTGAATCAAAAACTTGTGGTTAAACCAAAAAGAAAAGGGTCAAATTTTGATATATGGCATGTGTAAATCAAATTTTACACAAGCCTGCATATTTATACTATAAAATTTAAATTTTAAATTTCTAACCCTAACCCTTAAAAACTAAACCTTAAACCCAAAACTTTAAATTTTAAACCCTACAACCTAAACTCATAAACTTTAAACCTTAAATTAAAATTCATAACTCTAAAACTAAAAAATATGCGTAAATAAAATTTTACACGAGTTGTGAATCATTTTTTTTTTCAAAAAAAAATAATCTGGGTTTAATTCAATGGTTGTAACCTGTTTCTGGAAATCCCTAAGAAAGGGCCCAGTGTGTCAAATTTCATTTTTTTTCCGACCATGGAATGGACCCACATAGACAATCATAATTGAATAAAAGAAAAAGGGGTATACAAATTCAATGTACATCATTCCCATTTTCTCTTACACCACTTACTTTGCTTGTTTATTTTGTCCCAAGTCAACCCAACAACCATGACTCTCTCTCATATGATTCTGGGTGAGGTTCAATGTTCAACAATTTTGACTGCAAATACTTGATAGTCTTTTTTTTTTGTTGCAAATACATAGATAGATCCATGTATGTATATATATGTATCTAGTTAATATAGGATGGAAAACTCGACTCAAAAAATAAAAATTTTCGACTCAATTCAATTCGTAATTTTATAAACTTAATTCGATTAAAAAAATTTAAATAAAGTTTGAGTTATAATACGGGGTTTCAAATAACTTAAAATTTTTAATAATTAGTAAATCAATTTTCAAGTTCGAGTCTAGTCCTCAACTTTGTTTGATATATGTATATCAATTACGAAGAAATATATGTGTACATCGTATATAGTAATAAAATTAAATATATGTGTACATCGTATATAGTAATAAAATCAATTTTCAAGTTCGAGTCTAGTCCTCGACTTTGTCTGATATATGTACATCAATTACGAAGAAATATATGTGTACATCGTATATAGTAAATCAATTTTCAAGTTCGAGTCTAGTCCTCGACTTTGTTTGATATATGTATATCAATTACGAAGAAATACATGTGTACATCGTATATAGTAATAGAAAGCCTTTTAGTTTAAAATCAATTAGTATAATAACATTACAAATATTTACAATTAAATTTAAACATAAACTTAAACAACTTGACTCGACTAGAAAAAATTTTACCCTTATTGTCAGTTCGATTAACTCAATTTTTTGACTCAACTCCACTCCCCTATTGTCAAGTGGTTGATGAACAAAAGCCATTGATTAATTCAATTTGGCATTTATTAAATTAAAAAAGGAGAAAATATTCCTTAATCTTCCCATGGAATTCCTAGTTTATTCTTGTTGCCAAATGTTAATCAAAGTCCAAACACTAGTTGCTAATAATCTTGATTAAGTGTATGATTAGCTTTCTTTTGCTTGCTTTTTTATCAAAGGCTAATTAAAATTGTATAAGATTAGTCATAAGTGTATACAATAATTAAAGATAATTAAATCACCCACTTGTTCATTAATTAACCATCAAACTACATATTTTTTTACCTTTCTAACTTAATAAGTTTTGAAAATAAAATCATTTTGGTCATTTTTTCATTAATCCTACCAATTAATAAGAGTATCTTCCGAATCCGAAGAATGATTCCAGTAAAAAATGTTTTTGTTCTTAAGATATTTGAGTTCGAACAATTTTGTTGGTAAAATGTGCGTAAATTTATTAATTATTTTTTAAATAATAAATTTATTAGTTATTAAAATAAACAGATGTTTGTAACAAAATAAATTTGAACAGATATTATCATAAAAGAATTATATCATCAGTCATTCCAAAAATCACATTAGTATTTGCTTGCCTCCTGTTATTTGTTAACTTTGGTTGAAAGAAGAAAATGTTATTAAAATAGGGATAAAGATTCATTTGCCCCCTAAATTTGCTACTTTTCTCACATTAGTCCCTGAGATATTTTTTGTCCACATTAGTCACTAAATGTGCTACAATGTCTTTGTTGAAGTTGTTAGTTGATTAAGTTATTTTGGTCAGTTAATGCATCTCTTTTAAGGTACTTATCGAGCGGGTCGATCATGAGTTGTGCAATGCTTAACTCGACTCAAAAATTATTTGACTCATGCTCAACTTGACTAAATACTCGATAAGCTCGATAAAATTTTACTTGAATCATTGGTCGTCAGAATTTTTACCTTATATTTTTTAATATATGTAAAATATAGTAATACTATATAGATAAACATAGATTAACAAAAAATGATCAAAATAGTGTGTGAAGTAATTCCAAAAATCTAAATTCTAAAGTAACAATCCACAAATACACCAAACTTACATGTTATAAAAAAATTTAATAAGCTACTCGTAAACTTATCGAGTCGAATAGGCTTTACTCGATTCGACACGTTAAGGTTTCAAGTCGAATCAACTCAATTAGCACCCTAATCTCTTTATTAATTAAAATAAGTTATTTTTATCTATTTTTAATTCAAAGACTAAAGTGAACCAAAAGATAAATTCAATGACTGATATGGACAAAAAAAAACTTAGTGATCAATGTGGGAAAGTAGTGAAATACAGGGATTAACTATTTTATATCATAATATACGGTTGGTGGAGAAAAGAAAAGTTCCCAGGAAAGATGCATTGCATGTAGCAAAGGTTGTCCGTTAATGAATCTGAAATTAAAACATTGGAAATTTCTTAACACTCGCATTTTCTTCTTTCAACCAAATAAATACCAATCTTGTCTCCTGTTATTTGTTCTCAACTAAACACGAAAACTTCTTCTTCTTCTTCTTCCTTTTTTTGCCCTACTTTTGTGGGGTTTCAGAGTATCTTCTTCTGATACAATTCAAGCTTTCAAAGGTTTATACTTGGCCTGCGTTTTCTTTTGTTGGGTGTTGCGTTTTGGGGTTAAAGGTTTCGTATTTGGGGACTCAACCATGCCTGCTCTTGTTAATTATGCTGGTAAGTTTCTTTTATTCTTCAATTTTATTGGCTTTGAATTTCTAGATATGTGAATATGTGTTGTGAATTGTGGGGATTGGAATTTGGATCCTTGAAGATTTGCATCAAAGATTGAAGCTTTTAGATTTTGTAAAAATAAGGGAATTTTATCAAATTTTAGGGCAGCCTTAGTTGTTGTTTTTGTATGATTGATTGTTCTTTAGATGGAATTGTCTGAGCTTATTGTATTTCTTGTTTATTGGAATTTCAGGTGATGATGATTTCTATGTTGGGGGTTCCTTTTACACAAATTCCAGAGATTTGGGTAGATTGTGTTCAATCAGTTCCCAAGTGGATGTCTATTGCCCTCCTCGTAAGCGAGCTCGAATTACTGCCCCTTTTCTCTTTGGGGAAACTGAGTTTGAGCAGAATAAGCAACCATCAATCAATGTCCTGCCTGATGAATGCCTTTTCGAGATCTTCAAACGCCTTTCCGGAGGCAAAGAAAGGAGCTCATGCGCTTGTGTTTCAAAGCACTGGCTTATGCTTTTGACCGGTATTCGTAAGAGCGAGTTCGAGTCATCAAGAGTGGTTAAGGAGAATATTGGTTCAGTTTCTGATGATGTTGAGATGATCTCATCTGATGAAGGTGATGGGTATCTTACAAGGTCCTTGGAAGGGAAGAAAGCAACTGACATGAGGCTTGCTGCGGTCGCCGTTGGAACAAGCGGTCATGGTGGTCTTGGAAAGCTTTCTATTAGGGGAAGTACCTCTTCATGTGGAGTAACTAATTTCGGGTTATCTGCCATTGCCCGTGGTTGCCCTTCTTTGAAGGCGCTTTCTTTGTGGAATGTCCCGCGTGTTGGAGACGAAGGTTTGTGTGAGATAGCTAAAGAATGCCATTTATTGGAGAAGCTTGACTTATGCCAGTGTCCTTCAATTACAAACAAGGGTTTGACTGCAATTGCAGAGAATTGCCCTAATTTGACTGCTTTGAGCATCGAATCTTGTCCAAAGATCGGTAATGAGGGCCTCCAAGCTATCGGAAAGCTTTGCCCCAAGCTGCAGTCCATCTCTATCAAGGACTGCCCACTTGTTGGGGATAATGGAGTTTCGAGTCTGTTTTCATCAGCATCTTCTGTCCTTTCAAAGGTAAAACTTCAGGGGTTGAACATCACAGATTTTTCTCTTGCTGTGATCGGGCATTACGGAAAGTCTGTGACAAATCTAATGCTTGGAGGTCTCCGAAATGTGAGCGAGAAGGGATTTTGGGTCATGGGGAATGCTAAGGGTTTGCAAAAGTTGGTCTCTTTGATGATTACTTCTTGCTGGGGGGTAACAGATGTGAGTCTTGAAGTCATGGGAAAGGGATGCCCGAACCTTAAGCAGATGAGCCTTCGCAGGTGTTGCTTTGTGTCTGATGATGGATTGGTGGCTTTTGCCAAGTTTGCGGGTTCTCTTGAGGGCCTGCAATTGGAGGAATGCAACAAGGTCACACAATCTGGGATTATTGGTGTCCTCTCAAACTGTGGATTGAAATCTCTGGCCCTGGTAAAGTGCATGGGAATTAAGGATATATCCTTGGAAGCTCCTTTGTCCTCCCCTTGCAGTTCCCTTAAATCCTTGTCGGTAAGGAATTGCGCAGGCTTCGGGACTTCCAGCCTGGCTATGGTGGGAAAATTGTGCCCTCAGCTTCAGCATGTAGATTTGAGTGGGCTTTATGGCATCACAGATGCCGGTCTTCTACCTCTCCTCGAGTCTTCTGAGGCAGGACTTGTGAAGGTGAATCTGAGCGACTGCATAAATTTGACTGATGAGGTAGTTTTGGCCTTGGCTAGGCTACATGGTGGTACCCTCGAGTTGCTTAATCTCGATGGTTGCAGGAGGATTACTGATGCAAGTTTGGTGGCAGTTGCAGACAGTTGCATCTTCCTCAGTGATCTGGATGTGTCAAGGTGTGCAATCACCGATGTTGGTGTTTCCGCCTTGTCCCATGCAGAGCGACTAAATTTGCAAGTTCTTTCTTTCTCGGGTTGTTCTGGAGTGTCCAACAAAAGCATCCCTTTCCTGAAAAGATTAGGCAAGACCCTCTTGGGGTTAAATCTCCAGCACTGCAATTCAATCAGTAGTCGAACCGTTGAGCTCCTTGTAGAGAGCTTGTGGAGATGTGACATCCTTTTCTAATCATCGATAGAAGGCGAATAAGATCTGAACAACTACATCAATATCAAAATCACATAATCAACACACACGCAGAGGCATCATTCAGCACAGTTTTTTCGGTCCGACAAACTGGTCATGCTGGTTGCTCTATATGGCTTGGTGTTTTCCCGGGTACCTCGGCTCTTTTTGAGGATGGCCTGTCCATCCATTTTTTTTGCAGGCTTTCTTGACATAAGAAAATCTGATATAACTTTCAAGCCCCCGTTTACCGGAGGCGTTTTTTGGAGCCATGGTTCTCGGAGAATTCTATCTCAAGTCAAGGTTTTCAAAGTTTCCACTGCATGATCCTCCTAGCTTCTGGCTTCTACTTTGCTGGATGATGTGTTACCTGGGTGTTTTAGCTATTTGCCACCTTTCTTTGTTTCAGTCCTATGATGTCTGTTGTTTGGATCAGTGTCATGTTTAGTTGTTTTTTAAGCATATTTTCTTGTTTAAAGGGTCTTTCAGTGTTTGAAACACCTGCAGTTGCAGGGGTGGTTGTGTCTATGGTGGTTTGCTTTGTGCAGTTCTATGTTGGTTGTTTTGTTTTTGTTTCCAGGAAGCCCTAGTCTTGTAGGCTTTCCCTTGTATATGAATTGTGCAACTGCAACTACTCTGTTATTATCAATAAAGTTCCATATTTGTAACTTATTTGTTTAACTGAAAAATAATTTTTATTTTAAAAAATTAAAAAAAAAAGAATTAGACCATGTGTCATGGGACACAATTTGATCTTAAAATGGTAATGGAATGAAATATATGACAAAAACTTTGAACACTTGTTTTTCAATTTAGTATTACATGAACATTTTATAGTAGTTTTGGATTTTTTTATCATAATGTTCTTATTTTTTGGTATGATCCTCAATATTCGATTCATTGATCAACTAATATGAATTGAATATTATAAAGATGTTTCACGTAATATCATCATTCAAACTCCTAACCTTAAAAGATCTAAGGCCTCATCTCCTAAACCAATTTTGAAGTTAAATTGTTGTAAATAATGCAATTAAAAGAATCCAAGAAGAATTGATAGTTTGACTGCACCAGTTTAACAAATAGTGAGTGAACTGGCACTGATGGTAAACAACAGTTAAAACTAAAATTAAAGGGGTGAAAAACACAAAAGACTGGCCTGGAGTTATTATTATTACTGCAGTTAAATTTTGTAAAAGATCCTTTGCTACAAAATCTTCTAAAATACATGATGGGCCATTTCCTATGGCAAGTGGAAAGGAAGAAGTGAAGGAACATACATATTAACATGAGGGAAATAAACCCTTTGGATCCTGCATCTTGCAAGCTAGGAATTCATGGTACATAAACCCGGAACCGGATTTTCTTGGTGAAGCTTAGCCGATGAACAGCTTCCCATCTTATTGATTATGTACATCTTGACCGCAGGAAAATGCATCAGCAAGTCATTGTCCTAACAACACTCGTATCTGCGCAATCCTCCGTCGGTTTCCAGATTATATTTTCCAGTTTAGCACAGAAATTCTTGTAAAACTGTAAAAAGGAAACGCAAGTTGTATATCACTCACTGCTGATAGGCATTCATAGAAAACTTACGGTCAGGCTTACTTATATCAAACACGAATGAGCCAATGGCATTATACAATATTACTATTGTGTACGAATAAATATAAACGAACTCTGAGAAAAGTCCATGACCGGTTATGAAGATGAAGACATGTGCAACCGACCTTGTGGTATTCAATAGTATCTCCAGAAGCTTTTCTAACGTCTGCCATGAACAGAGATGGTGCAACTTCGAAGACCTATACGAGAGATTTAAAACTAACTTCAAAACATGTCACATACTGCAGTTCACTGGTCAATGGAACAGTATATTGATTATGAAATGATAGAAAACTCTATGGATCTACCTCGAGGACAACCGCAAATTGGCCGACCTGATTTGCAGATATCCGCTCGAGTCTTGTCTGAGGTTGGAAGGAAAGAACCAACTTTAACCAAAATGAAATAACACCAATGTAGTACTCATGGATGCACATCTTAAGCCTCAAGTATTATATAAGTGCCAAAGTATAACTCTACAGAACAATTGTCAATGAAGATACATGTTTACAGTTAATACCTTGTAATTTCTTGTATGAACCTTGAGACCCATTGATTCTGCAACAGCTTCAACACTTGAGATTATAGCTCTTGGTGGTTTGCGAGATACGAAGCGAGTTTGCTGTTTTACATAATCCTGCCAAAGAAAAAGCTTGGTCAATAGCTCGTACACTATGCAAAATTGTCAGCAAACATCACAGAGAGGCATTGATTAAAAAGAGAAGATGTGTTCAACCCCGCCAACCCTTTTTCATTGGCTGAATGCAAGATAATAGCAACTCGGTACACTTTTCGTATTTTAAGCAAGTATAAGTTGCAACAAAAGTATTAGCTATAACCAACCAATAACCATGATGCAAAGTGTGGGAATTGCTCATGCATCGGAGTGAAGCAAAACAACGTAGGAGATCACATGTTAGTAATGCTAACTTCTTGAACCAGAACAATATGAAAAGTTGAATGACAAATTAGGAAATCAACAAGGAATGCAATATCAAACTGCAACAAGAAAAAACACCGACTGATATTGCTCTACCTGTTGCCTGTCAAACAATGCAGATAGATTCAAGCCTTGTGATAGATTAATCATCTCAAATGCATTCATCATGAGGGGACCATCTGTATTGACTGTAGACTGCTCAGACACATACTGGTCCTGTAAAATACCAATCAATACTCGGCAAGTCAGCAGAAATAATTATGGCAAGAATAAAAATCCAGGGAACCACGTTTTCAAGGAATCAGGTTGTGTTTAACTTGTTCAACTCTATATCAAACCTTGATGATGACATGACAAATGAAAAATATGTATATGAGCAACAGAAAATCTGTTAGGTCAAGGAGAAAACAACAATACAAAGAACAAGAACAGAATTCCCCACCTCAATGTTACCAAAAACTGCACGTACATCATCCAAATTTACTTCTTCTTCTTCTCTAGGTCTCACAGGCACGTAATATTTCCGAAACCATGGATCCTTTTTAATCCCATCAATTTGAATACGCTACAGTAATATAGGAGCCAGTTAGAGAAACTGTGGATAAAAACAAGCATAAAAGCAGGTCTTAAACTTTGTAGTATTCACTATTCACATTGATCCAACTAATGCCAACCATCAAATATTGAAGAGTTTGAGGGAAACAGTCACAAAGAGAAATTGTTAGTATTTTAGAAGTTTTGATAAGACCTGGCGTAATGAAATTTTATTCTTTAATTCTATGTTAAAACAAGTTCTTGGTCTATCCATTTGATCATTGCAAGCTCAGTGCTTTGTTTGAAGGATTCTGATTGTTGGTTTCTTCAATATACTGTGCATCCACCAGACCCAGAGTATAGGCATTGAAGCACTCCGATGGAAAGCCAGAGCCAATGCATCGAGTAGTTTAGGTTTTTGAAAAGTATTTGGAAGTCATGGACATGGAGATGCATGATAATGCAATACATATGATGTTTAATGATGGCATTCAAATAATTAAACCTAGAACTCAAAAGTAAGCTGAGTAACTCAACAGTTTTAGGATTGGGATTAAGGATCTTCTGTATTAATGATTTTGCCCCTGGAGAAAACCAAAACGGGCAAGAAAATTGAGCAGCACTAATCTGCATGTTGAACAGACAAATAGTTAGTTTCGCAGTTATATCAATACACTTGCTAAATTCTTACATGTACACCTGAAGTTCAACATAGGTGGTTCCACCAAGAAAAATATTTGGGTTTGCAGCCTCCATTATTATCCAAAGCCACGTAAATTTCAGTTTCAAAACAGTACACAAGTCCGCAAATGTTGGAAAATTATACACTGGTAAACTGAAGAAGTAGTTTGCAAATTAATAATATATTAATTGTCAACCACAAAAAATTGATGGTATCTAACCTTTCTGTACAGGGTTGGAAGGTCTATCTCGTAAAATGGGAGATGTCCGGCCATCATAAAAAAGAGAACTACTCCACAGGACCACACATCAGAAGCTGCACCATCATAACCCTGGTTGCTGAGCACCTGAAGGGCAACAGTTTACGTTGAGTACTTCAACAACATAAAGGAAACCTAAAAATATGCTTGTATTTTAATGTATCTAAGCAACTAGGAAACTATCAGAACAAAAATCCATTATGTTTTGGAATTCGAAACAGTTGCAAAATGCAAAGCATTCTAGAATATAAGACAAACTTGCAGCATGATTCTCAAGTTGCTTGAAGAATGTACCTCGGGTGCAACATAATTCGGGGTTCCACATGTCGTGTGGAGCAGTCCAACCCCCTGCTCATGTGAAGAGAGAGAAAATGAATAAATTACCAGTGAATGCTATCTTCTGTTAAGTACCTAACTAGAAGTCAATATACCCACTTGCTGAGGCAATGCACTTAGTCCAAAGTCAGAGACCTTCAAATTTCCATGAGAGTCGAGAAGAAGATTTTCAGGCTATACATTATAGAGGAAAAGTAAAAGTTAGCCAGGATTAAAGAATGAATCATAAAACCAGTGCTGCTCAAAGATGTTGGATCAGAACATTGCACCTTTAGGTCTCTATGGTATACACCCTTATTGTGACAATGAGCAACAGCATCCATAAGCTGTTGAAAGTACCGCCTACATTCATTCTCAGGAAGTCTTCCACAGTGAACCTACAAAAATAGTCAAATAGGAGATAAATGTTTTTCTTATGGGGAAAAACCAACAAATAAAAAGGAAAAGGTTGAAAACAAAAGCTCTGAGAATACTTGGTAGACGGGTGATGCCTTACAATTTTATCAAAGAGTTCCCCTCCACTTATAAACTCAAGAATTATATATATTTTTGTCCTACTGGCCAAAACCTATAAAAAAGGTACAAGGTAAAATTTCAACAATTTAAGCAGGAACAGCTATGCATGATGTACATCATTGAAAGTATATACATACCTCATGCAACCTAACTATGTTAGGATGTCTAACAATCTTCATTATTGATATCTCTCTTTTAATCTGAAAACAACGAAAACACACACACGCACACACACACGAAAAGGGTTAACCAACTGATTCCCACAGTAATCATAGAGGAAGATGTTCATAAATCAAGCTAGTCAGAATACTGTTTCTACAATTTCACAGCCATAAAAGCTCTGAGAAATGCAGCTAATGATTTAAATGACCAAGGACATATGAATTCAACTAGAGCAGGTTTCTCTTGTTCTGAACAGGATTTTCTGAATTAGAGAAAAGGAAAAGGGGATTAAATAAATACCTGATCAACCATTCTGTGCTTAAGAATGTTGGTTTTGGGCAAAACTTTCAAGGCCACGCTCTCTCTAGTGATTGTATGCTGCGCAAACTTAACTTTGGCGAATGTTCCTTGCCCAACGGTTCGCCCAACTTCATACTTCCCTACTTTCCGTGTGCTGTTCTCCATCATTCTTAAACGATCATCTCACACCTAAAAGAAGAAACAAAGAACTGAAACCCAAAAAAGAAAGAATTAAATTACGAGTGCTTACAGTTCATTTTGCGTTGGCTACTCCACACTAACTTGGACTAATTATTACTAATAAAAGTATGTAATCTATGTTTGGTTGCTGAGAAAGTGTAGTAAGAAAAATAAAAACAGAACTAACAGCATGCATATAAGTTTACTAACAAAACAAGGATTTGAAGAGAGAACGATAAACAGTAAATCGAGATTAGAATACGGGGATTAAAACAAAATTAGAAGAGAAAATGCCGCAAAAAACTTACCGCCGAGAAAACTGAAACTTCTCCGGTGGTAAATTAATCGTCGATAAAAGCAGGAAAAACAATGAGAAATTTCTTCTTTTTCAAAATTTACTTATAATGTTAGATCAACTTTTTAGCATTTTGATTACGACATATTTGAAGTAAGTAATAACTTTGAGTGTTTATTAAGATTGTCATTTTTGTTGTTGTTCAAAAAACATTGTTATTTGAGCAAAAGTTGATGGCCGGTTAGTCACAGCTATTCACTTACTTTATTATTTTTTTTTAGATTTTGAGTTCAAGACCCAATATAAATATTTTTTCTCATAATTTTTTTTTTTAGGTAGAATCAGTTCAAAAAAACACTGTTATTTTTTATTTTATTATAATTTGAGTACGAGCACCCAATAAAAAATTAAATTGTTTTTTACATAATTTCTTACTATTGATATTTTAAAAATTCAACAATTGAATTTTATATTCTAGATAAAATTTATTTAAATACGCTCAAATTTACGTCTTTTTAAATATTGTGACATCAATCTTGACAATCAAATTAAAACACATTTAATCGTTACTTCATATAAATTTAAAATAAATATATTTGTTGCTAAAACGAATTATTAAGGTATAAACACTTATGAGAAAATATTTAATGTATTGACGGTGAAAAAAAAATTACAAGCGTTTTAGAGTTTATGAATCTAATTTAAGGTTTATGGGGCTTAAAATTTAGAGTTTGTGATTAAAATTTAGATTTTATGGTTAATATTAGGGGTTAGAAGTTAGGGTTAAGGTTTTAACCTACTATAGAGCATCAACCCCTAAACCTTTAACCCTAAACTATAAAATTAAGATGTTCGTAAATTTTTTATTTTTACTGCCAATGCATAGTATAATGTGTTATATTTTGATACACAAGTTGTGTAAAAAAATTTACACAAGCTATAAAATCTAAAACTTAAATCCCTAGCCTTAACACCTAAAAACTTAAACTCCAAATTCGAATCATAAACCTTAAATTCTACACCCTAAACCCTAAACACAGCTTAAATCTCCAAAACCTAAAATTAAAAGGCTTGCGTAAAATAAAATTTAGACAAACTTGTGTATCAAAGTATTTTTCTAATATAATTACCCAACATTTATATTCTATGATTTTTTTTTATTTCAATTTTTATTTAACCCCCCCCCCCAACCTTTTAAACCTCAAGTCCTTAACGCTACAAAAATATAAAGGCAAAACTCAAAATTTCTCGTGACTAGGACAACCTCTAAAGTTTGTATAAATAATAAGTTAAATTATTTTTGGTTACTCAATTTTGTTCTTGTTTTGCTCACTAAATTTTAATCTTTTTCAATTTCATCACTCAACTTTTGAATTTTACTCTTTTCAATCATTCAACTATTAACTCTCTTTAACTTCAATTTTTTTGGTAAATTTACGTCCCTTGGAAAATTTCTCCAAAATCCAAAATTTCGGACTCCTTTTGATTGACTTATGATAGGGTATTTTCTTTAAAATCCAAACAATGGGAGGTCGAAGGGAGGCAAAAAGCAATATATCTTGATTCTTCATTGATTAGACCATGGAGATTGTTAATCAGATCAAGAAAAGGTCTTAATGCTTTAATGTAAGTTTTGTTAGTTTCACGAGAATTTTGAGAAAAATCAAATTGAGAAGAAGAAATATGATAGAAAAAGAAACATTTTGGTACCGATTACGACGCAAATTACAATCAGTGATGGTTGAATAGCGGTGGAGAAGGGTTCCAGCCATGGAGAAGAAAAATGTTGAAATATTAGGTTAATTTCATAAATAAAATTGCCCAAAACTCGATGTTTTGGTACTATCATTACATAAGTAGGAACTAGGTGACCCAAAAAATGAATTTCATAAGTTGGATGATAAAAACAAAAAAATGAAGTTGAATGGCCAGAACAAAATAATATTGTAAAAATTAAGTCACTAAATATGTAATTTACCCTAAAATATTAGGAATCGAATAGATAAGAACAATAAAGGCTGTTTGTTTGCATGAGATTGATGGGTACTTTAGAAAGTAGATGCTATCAAATCAAAACAACCTCTTCTACGCTAACGATCGGTTTGTCTAATGAGATAAGATGTTAAGTTTCATAAGTAAAATTAAGAATTTGAATTTTCACGTTGTGAATTGAAAAATTGAGTTAGAAGAGTCACTCTTATATTAGATCTCTACAAAACTCAACCTTGAGTAGTCGGCTAATAAATCATATATTGATGATTAAACCAAAAAACAACCTCCTCTATATCAAAGATAAATATTATATTAAATGATAATCTAATCTAATCTTATTCATTCGGATTTTACCTTGGATAACATTTGACTTTCCTTATGCACATCTTACCTTGTGTAACCTTTGCCTTTTCTTATATTTGTATAATTAGACTTCTTACAATCCTATGTATACTTCTCACTTGTAAGATAAACAAATCATTTGCATGCTAAATAAAGTCGAGTAGAATTCTCTACTCGATTTTTTTTCTCTTTCGTTCTCTTTCAAATCGAACTTCCTCTCATAATTCTGACTTCTACCACCAACAATCTTGTGCATCTCAGTACTCCAATTAACTTTCCAATCAAACTTACATCCGCCAACTTTCTGTTTGGCATCGACACGTAGAGGCCACTCTCATTGATTTTGAACTAATCGGTTATATTGATGAATTACAACCTTCTCTATATATACTCCTCACTTGTAAGTGTTATGATTTATCAAATATATAAATTTTTGCACTCTACGGTTGAAATAAATAGAAGAAACAATCGCATGAATAAGAGTGGATATTCGATCGAGTCAAAAAATTTCGAGTTATTCTAGTTGAAGAGTCTTATTTTATAACTCAAACTTTATTTGAAACTTTTTCGAGCTGAGTTTCTATTTAAATTTAATTTTAAACATTTATAATGTTATGGTACTAATTAGTTCCAATTTAAATAGTTTTCCATAACCATATAAAATACACATATTTTTTCATATTTTTTCATAATTGATATATATGTCAGGCAGAATTGAGAGACTCGACTCGAACTTGAAATTAATCCACTAATTAGTAAAAATTTTGAGTTATTTGAATTTTCATTTTATAACTTAAACTTTATTTAATTTTTTTATTCGAATCGAGTTTATGAAATTACGAGTCGAGTTGAATAATTCATTTTTTCGAATCAAGTCGAGTTTTATCCACTCTTACGCGATATAATAGTTCTCTGAAATCGGATAATTGCACTATTATATTGCTATAAATTTTTGAAAGGACTACAATAAAAATAAATTAATCTATATGCATTAACACTTAACAATGTTTAACTGGAAGTGAATAAATAACGATATATGTTATAAAATATTTAAATTAATTTTTAGTACAACTATTGGTATCTCATTTATAGCATATTAATTCAAATAAATTATTATAAAAATTCGGCTATGTTTGATAAACAACTTTTTGAGTCAAAATTAGAGGTTTGAAACATTCTTAGAGGTTTGACTAGTCAAATCCGCTAATTTAGATGTTTGGTAAATAGATGATTGTAATAGCATATTGGAGTGAAACCTCTCATTTTGAAAAAGTTCATTTTATGAGCTTTTTGAGTCAAAAGTTTGGATGAAAGACTCTTTTGTCCTTGATAATTATAATTTTTTAAATAACATAAATTTAAATAATAATAAAATTTTAAAAAATAACAAATTAATATATAAATATAAATTTAATAATTAATAAAATTATATTCAAAATATAATTTTTTTTAAAATAATATATACATTTAAATTTAATAATTATTAAAATATATTAAAAATATAATTTTTACAAATAAAAAATGAGTAATCTTCACCCGTGGCCCCTTTTGTTAGGTTTTGTTCTATTTTGATCACCCAAATTTAAGAAAGACTATTCTTGCCACTTACGTTTGAAAACATTTTTATTTTGGTCACTGGATTGTTAGTCTTCGTTACTTTTGTTTTCGGTCTGTTTCGTTTTGATCACCGATTTTAATTTTTTTTTGTTTAAGTTACTTACGTTATCGTTTGATCTATTTTCGTCACCGCGCCATTAATCTCCGTTAATTTGATGATGCGTCACATTAATAAAATGGATCATTTTTAATTTAATCCCTACACTTTTAAAATTTTATTTTTTACCATCTTCAAACAAAAAAAAAATCTATAATCATTTTGTCTCCCAAAATTTATCCCCTCCACCAATCGGGCTTGTTAACTCTTGGTTCCACTGGAATCACACAAAACGTTTTGTTTGTCTTCAATTTTTTGAATGATTTTTTTGTTTTCTTCGATTTCTTGAAAGGAGTATGGGTGTGCATTTGGTTAATTCGGTTAACTGACCAAACCGAATTACCCAAAATCCATTAACCGAAATATTTATCCTTTTAAAAATTAACTGAATCGAAATTTTTTCAAAAAGTTTTAATCGAAACAAAAAAAATCCGGTTAATTCAGTCGGTTTTTGAATTAATCAAAATTTGTTATAAAATTTTGGGTAAATTACACAATTGGTCACTAAATTATGCTAAAATAATCTTTTTAATCATTGAACTTTCATTTTATGCTAATTAGATAAAAGTTTAATGACCATTTTATAAGATATCAAAAATTTTAATGATCATTTTATAATTTTTAAAAGTTTAATGACCAAAAATAAATATATGTAATACATATAATATTTAATATATATTAATTTTGGTTAATTTGGTTAATTAACTAGTTTTGAACCGAATTAACTGATAACCGATGTTTGAAAAACTTTTAACCGTTAACCGATTTACCTAAAATTAACTGATTGATTAACCGGAAAAAAATTTTGTTCAGTCGGTTAATTAGGTTAAAACCGAATAATGTACACCCCTAGAAAGGAGCCATCGCATAAGTGAACGAGAATGACAGAATTATTATAAATGTCTTATTTGGTTAGTTCTATATCGGAGTTAACATCAGCTGTGTTTCACTATTTCAGTAGATGTTTGCAGCTAACGGTAGCTAAGGAAGTAGTAACGGTTGATGACAGTGGCATCAGTAAAAATGAAGGTTAAGGTTGGAGAGGAGAAACTTTTTATGGGTTTTTGTTTAAATATGATGAAAAAAATAAAAGTTTAAGGATTAAATTAGAAATTACTCATTTTGATTAACGTGACACATCATCAAATTAATTGGGATTAATGGCTCAGTGACCAAAATAGAACAAAAAGATAACGTAAGTGACTTAAACAAAAATAAAATAAAATCGATGACCAAAACGAAACAAACCGAAAACAAAAGTAACGAAGACTAACAGTCTAGTGACCAAAACAGAAATGTTTTCAAACATAAGTGGCAAGAATAGTCTTTTTTAAATTTGGGTGACCAAAATAGAACAAAACCTAAACAAAAGGGACCACAGATAAAAATTAACCTAAAAATAATATAAACATCCTTCATTTATGTTTAGTAATGATATTAAAAAAATCAAAATATAATTAATATTAATTGATACAAAATAATAATAACTAATAAATTATTCAAACAAGTATTGAATATAATTGTGTCCTCATATGTCATTTTGCTTGTTCAAATAGCAAACAACTATTAGCTATCAATTAATTTTACCAAACACTTTTATACAATCAACTAATGCAATCCACCAGTTAAATCAGCTAATGCTATCAGCTAATATAATTCGCTATCCGCTAATTGCCAAACATATGCAACCCTTTTAAATTAATATGTTTCATTCATAATGTAAAAATTCAAAATTTTAATCTTATTTAAGTGATCTAACGTCTCATCATACTAAATTATAAGATAATTGGTAATCTATTTAAATTAATTTATATTTTTTTGACAAATCCTATCTAATCCTAATCCTACCTAGAGGGGATGGGAAGGGGAACTCTAGGGGAAGGAATGAAGTGTTCTTAGTAGGTCTAAAACCCATGACCTAAAGGAAATAAGAAAACAAAGATGGGTAGCTTGGTCAATCGACCAAATCCAATAAAACAACACATTAGATTATTATATTGTCATTAAATCTAATAAAAAATAATACATTAACAAAGAGCACCAATGTAACGACCAAAATTTTGGGTTAGTGGATCGGGTCTAGGACACGGGTTGTAGGTCTTTATTTTAGAAACCCAAGTTAAGGATATTAAGTTGGGCCCATTATAGGCAAAATGACAAAAAATGCACCCAACATTTGCATGTTTTGTCATTTGGCCCCTTATTCTTTTTTTGGAGCAAACAACCCCCAACGTTTGCATGTTTTGCCATTTGGCCCATATTCTTTTTTTGGAGAAAAAAACCTCCCAACATTTCAACTTGGTCTAAATATGCCCTAGTTGGATGGAAACCATTAGTCAACTAACGGTCAATAGCTGATGTTAACTGGACTTGTCACGTGTTAAGTTCTGCTGACGTGTCAGCATCATATTCTCCATGTGTCACCATCAAGTTCGGCCACGTGTTAACGGTTGATTCTAACGTCGGTAGCTCTTAACACGTTGCAAGTCCAGTCAACATCAACCGTTGACCGTTAGTTGATTAACGGTTTCCATCCAATTGGGGTATATTTGGACCAAATTAAAACGTTGGGGGTTGTTTGCTCCAAAAAAAATAGGGGGCCAAGTGACAAAACATGAAAACGTTGGGGGCATCTTTTGTCATTTTGCCCCCATTATAATGGGAAATGTTTGAATTTTAAATAGGGGAGGAAAGATATAAAGTGAGGAAGAAAAAGAAAAAAAAAGGTGAAAGTAGATGGAGAGAGAAAAGAGAACATGAGAGGAAAGTTAAGGGAGAGATTTAATCTCCAATATACGAAGATCCAATCCTCTATTTTTGACACCTCTTTTGTCATTGTGTTCATCTTGTCGAGACGAGTTTGTCGGTACCAGCGGCACCACCATCGGAGTCACTATCGAAGGGGAGAGAGAAAGTTTCAGGTTTGCTATTTGAAGAGGTTTGAGAGCTCAAAATGAGAAACTGAGGCCACCATCGTGTTCACCAGTGTCAAGAGAGTCACGTGTGAATGCTGATACCCAAGGGTATTGTATCGATATTCGTGTTCAAGTACCAATATCTTATACGCTAAATAATTAATAAATGTAAATTAATGGTAGAAATTGATGTGTATATTAATAATTAAATTATACCTTGACAAACGAGATAACATGGATTAATGGAGACAATAAATGAGATTAATTATATATTTCTCCATAATGTTTTAACAACTTGGTAATGTAAAATAAATGATGTGATGACGTTTAGCGACGATAGAGAGATCCTTGGGATCACGTTTCTTGTATGTCAGGTAGGCATTTGATTGGTTGAGTTTTTTGATTGATATGATTCGGATACCTAGTGAAAGAATGTTGTAACACCATGGTTAGAGATACCAAATAGAGGTTATTGATGCTATGTGACCCAAGCCTCGTTCGAAGATACTCGATGATGGATTTCGAGTATGGGTGTATGTTTCGATGCTAGGTGACCCGACCCTACCTAGAGTGTCAAAGCTCGAGGAAGTATTCTAAGCAAGGGTGTATATTCCGATGCTATATGACTTGACCTCACCCAGGTTGTATGTTCTAATGCTAGGTGACCCGACCTCACCTGGAGTGTATGTTCCGATTCTACATGACCCGACCTCACTCTAAAGTTGTTGTTGTTCATTTGTGCTTTTGCCTAGATGATCTGTTGAGATCTCGAGCTTTGTTGGGCCTTGTGTGCCATGTATGTTGTTTTGCTATGTTGAGAGCATGTGTTTAGGTGACTAGTGGTAGTGCCATATGTTTATTTATCTCTCCTTATTGCTCGTACTAGCTTGCATGCTTATGTTTATGAATGGCGTAGAGTATAGTGGAATAGATGTGTACCACTGAGCTTTGTAAGCTCAGCGCTCGAAATTATTGTTTTCGTGCGTAGGTTGATCGTTGGATCGCAGAACACTATTGGTATAGGAATCTAGCATGTGATGATCTCCAGAGTACGATACTTGTATTTAGTGGGCTATGTATTCATAGGACCTTACGTGGTAGAGTCTGTAATTCTTATTTTGCAAATTATATTAATTAAATCGAATGTTCAAATATTTTAATTTAATTGGAGCCCTTTGTAACATTTTAATTATATATATATATATTTGTGGACTTTAAATGTTTTTGGAATGTATTTTATTCGGGCTAAACCAAGTTGAGAATCTTTTATGAAACTGTTTGGGCTTAAGGCTCTAATGTGATATCCAGGTTTAGGGTATTATATTTAATGGTACTAGAGCTTAGGTTTAGCCGGTTCTAGGAAACCCCATGGTGGTATAGGTGTTGTTGCAAGGTGTATAGTGAATAAAAGCCCTTAAATTAAGTTCATACTCCTTAAGACTAAAATCCAAATGGTGCATCCAATGTTTCGACGCTAAGATGGTTATGATTATGGCAGAGTTAAGAGCTAAGTCGCTCATGGGAGCAATTATGAAGGTGAAGTTACCTCGTATTGTTGAGATGGGAGTTAGTTGAATGATGCCGGAATCAAGGATGTGTCCTCCTCCTACTACCTAAATGGTGTCTTCGTTGCGTGTTGAAGACTTTCTAAAGCCTTTGGATACTTTATGAGAGTTTGTGGCAAAAAATCTTCATTGTTATACATGAATAACGTTTATGAAGTGAGTATAGATATCTCGCTTTTGAGATCGATCAGTGAATGCAAATTAGTTAGAGGACCTTTTGTTCACTTAAAAGGAGTTTTGATGATACTTGAGAAGTATCATCGCCCTTCTCAAGGGTATTTCTAGGAGATAGTGGATTTGGGGTCCACTAGTTCATTAGAGTGTGATCGAAGTTAGAAGTTCTACAGGTTTGATAGAGCTACCTTCTTGGGAGTTATTGCACCTCGAAAATTGCTTTGGTTAATCAAGTGCGATGCTAGCTAGTAATGTCGAGAGTGGGCTCGAGGCTCTGAGACCTCGAGGGAACCCAACCTTTGGTAATGAAAATGTTGAACTGTTGTCCTCATACCGTGATTTTCGTTGTGGTTGTTTAGAGAATGGCACGATAGGGTTTTGGGACATGTTTGATCGTTTGGCGGGTTCCAATATGTGTAGTTCGATTCTTGAGAGCTTTCAGACAGTTGGGACTTCCTCTCCATCAAGGACGTGAGTAGATGTTGAGGTAAGGCTGAGTGAGACGTCGGTACACATCGCCCTTGTTAGAGGATACTGACCCAGTTGTGAAAGTCAGAAGTTCAGTTGCGAAGGCACAACCCAAACGAGGTTTCTTTTGTCTAAGTGTTTCACCTAAGGGAGAGTCGAACTTGTTTGCTAGTAAGAAGTTGGTTCATTGAGGTGGTGCTTAAACCATTGACAGCTTGTTAAGTGACAATGGAAGACAGTACGTATCTCCTAAGGTGGATAACTCATTTAACCGATTGTGAAGTACCCATGTGTTTTTCTGAGTTTGGTTTGAGAATAAGATTGTTACGGTTAAACTGTTAGAAGCTAGTAATTTTGAAATAAATTTTGGAATGAGAATTTCTCTCTTTAGGGCATGTCGTGGTAACGTTTGATGTCTGTAGTGACGTGAGAGGCATTTCAGCTATAATAAGGTAGGGGCCACCGTTTTGTTTCTAGAATATAAGTTTGATATTTTATGTGACACGTGTGAATGTATAAGGAACACGAAAAGATGAGTTAGCAAGATAAGTACCTTAATAACCTTTTCTATGGGAAATGTTAGTTACCGTGTAATCAGTTAAGGAAACAAGGATTTGAGACTTCATAAATACTTTTGATTTGTATCACAATTTCCTTGGAACGAGCTGAGAAACATTGGTGGAAATTCGAGCTACGTGAGATCATTTTGTTTTGATAGTGGTGCTGACTCGATTAGAGTCAAATAATATTTCGAGATCTTTGAGGATGTTTTGTTGTATCGTATGGCTGCATTTTTGTGTTAGAAGTGGGAATGTTGTGTTCTCCTTAACAACATGAAATTTTGGGTGCTCGATCTTTAAGGAATTTGAGAATTGGACAACAACGTGAGTTGAAGTAATTGAAAATTGTTGATCATGTGATTGATCACCCCCTAAGTAAAGTGAACTTGATAAGTGATGGGTTGTACGAAGTTAGTTTGGATTATAGTATTATGCTGCCCATGTAGGGCGTTCAAAGATCGTAGATGATGGTTGTGTAAGGGAGTACAATGGTAGCTCAATGCGGTACCGGTACACAATTTATCTGGTGACAGTACTAATCGGTCTATATCGGTACACGAGTGCTTTGTTAGTTAAGTTTCGAGTTAATGATTGATTTATCTTGGAAACCACGAGAAGAAACATCTTATTGTTTTTTAATGGGTATAATGTTAAGATTATATATAAGTTTGATGGCTTTTGATGAACTCTAGATCCTTTAAGTGTGCTTTATTGATCGATGTATCAGTGTATAAGATTCTCTATAAAACCCGTATTTGATTTTGATATAACAAATTGTTTAAGGACCAAATTGCAAAAGTAAATAAATTTTTAAGTACTCAAAAGTCTCACAAAAATGACAAGCATTTGAGCCAAAATTATTTTCTAAGTCAAAAACCTTAAACCCAATAAAATATTCCAAGTGTTTCAAAGCCAAATTAGGCATTTATGCCCTGGCGTATCGATACGCCTTAAACGTACCAATACGGTTTTTCAACACTGGAATTTTAATCGACAAAAGTGTACCGATACGGTTATCCCCGTATCGATATTACTTTTAATTCGGGCTTGTAAATAGGCTTTAGTGTACCGATACGGTTGTCCTCGCATCGATACAGTTTTTCATCTAGGTTTAAGATTTTACTTCAGAGTACCGATACGGCTCATATCGTATCGATACGGCTTGGTCAGATTTGCAAATCTTGGCACTTAATTTTATAGTCGTTGCTTGTCTGTTATTGGAATCAGTAATTTCAAATGACCGTTGAACTGTATCGATACGCCTTAGTAGCGTACCGATGCTATTTTTGCAAAACTTTCACCAAGGGTTCCAATGAGCAAATCTCGTACTGATATGGTCACTCCGTATCGATAAGCCCCTCTTTTTACACTATGACCGTACCAATACGCATTCCCGCGTATTGATACACCCATATATTCCGTACATAATGGCTCTTTCTATTTTGAGACAGGTATCGGTACGGGCCTTCGTATACCGATACGGTTGGTTGGTGAATAGCACTTATTGTGGGAAAAATACAGCCCAACGACTCTATTGATGATCTCAACTACTCAAACGACTATAAATCAATGAAGGGGGTATAAAAGCAAGCCTAAAAAGCAGCAGCAACAACTATTGAAAGATTTTACAACATCCAAGCATAAATCCAATCCCTTTGAGTTCTTAGAGTCAAATCTTGTAACCCCCACTTGTGTATTTTTATTGTATCCATTTATTTCAAGCTTGAGGAGTGTTTGTTTGTAATGGATAACAAATCAACCTATTGAGAGGTATTTTCAGTTTGCCAAATCTTCCTTGTAAGAGAGAGAGTCTTGATTAAGCTTTGGGTAGAAAGCTTAATCGAATTGTAAGGTTTCCTCCTAATCCGAGAAAAAGGGAAGAATTTTTAGTGGAAATTGGTTCAAAATCCTTAGTGGGAACTAAGGTAGTAGATGTAGAGCTTGTTCGAAACTTGAACCACTATAAATCATGTGTTTTTCATTTTTATCATTTCAATTTCCTCCCTCCAATTTTTAAAAGCCAATTCACCCCTCTTGGCCATTTATCCATCGATTGATCTACAAAACATTCTCTGATGTCGTACAATGGTAAGTACATGATAAAAATTCGACAGTGAAAGATTGTACCAAAACTTCGCCGCGTGTTTTGGGAAACAGTGTAGGGTTGAGTGTTTGGGATAGTGATAAGTGGTTGACTTGCCGTCAGTTGGGAGTCTAACATTGAGTTCTTCAGAGTGGTTGTGATGCTTCGATGTTCCTTTGTAAAAATTAAATAGATGGTCGTGAGTCTTGTAAAGGATTGTGAATGCACAGTTTCGATGGGATTTCTTTGAGTAATGATATAGTCCTTGGTATGTATCGTTTGATATTTTCGACAAAGGTGAAAGCTAGATAGAAAGTCGGCTTAGTTTGTTTGTAGGTTGGTTTGAACGACTTTACGGTGTGTACATGCTACCTTTGGTATGATATTTGAGGTTTGTGATGGAACCTTAACCCTTGGTGGGATCCCATGCTATGATTAAAGGTGGGCAAAACTCGACTCGACTCGAAAAAAATGATTTTTTTATTTTGAGTTATTTGAGTCGAGTTATTTAAATTATTCAAGTTATTCGAATGACTAAAATAAATCGTTTAAATTTCAAGTTCGAGTCGAGTCTAAATATTCAAAGTTGGAATAACCGAAAAATTGAATAATTTGAAAATATAAAACTACGTCGCCTTAGTTAATGCTTTACCTTTCTCCAATCCCTTACTTTTCTTCTTCATCCATTCATTTCTCACATGAATTCAAATGAAACCCCCCCTCAATTCTCTTAACCTAAATCTCAAAGGTCCTAAAATTCTAAAACCTAATTTACATGATACTTTGAAATCTTCTACTATTGTGAGCTTGAACAAGTAACAGCGGTTTCACAGGCACTATTGAATTTGTGATCAACATTGTTGTTGGAGCTCTAGCTTTGACATCATCGAGGGTTCTAAAACTACTGGTCGAGGAAGGAACATATATGTATATTTTAATTATAAATATATTATATAACATAATATTTGATTTATTTAATAACATCAAAAATCTTATTTAAATACCTAAAAAAGAACATAAAGAAATATATATGTATATTTTACATGGTTGGTTAGAGAATATCATTTAAATTGGAATCAATCCATACTATAGCATTATAAATAATTACAATTAAATTTATATAAAAACTTAAAACTCGATTCAACTCGACTCGACTCAAATTTTAAAAAACTCGGCTCCACTCAAAAAAATTTCAAATAAAATTTGAATGATAAAATTAGACGCGTGAACTCGAATAACTCGAATTTTTTTGACTCCACTCGACTCGATCAAATGCCCAGCCCTAGCTATGACAGATCCTAGTGAAGGAACAAATGATGTGGTTTCTAGACACATTATAGTTTGAAGTGCATGTCTCTTGTGTAGACCGAGTTTTTGGGAGCTTTGTTTTGCCTATATGAGTTATCATAACCGAGTTTAAGGTAAGTGCTTGAGGCAAGTTGAGACGTCGTTTGTTTTCAGAAGTATTGCACTGGGAAAATAATGATTTTGATAAGTTGTCATCAGAGTTAGAGTCTCTTTTGGGGAGTCACCATGAGAGAGATCGCTTCATTTTAGTTACAACAACTGTGTAATTGTAACCCCCTCAACCCGGCCTAGACGCTAGACCGAACTTAGCAAGCTACATTGGGTTTGCCAAAACAAACCTGAAATGATTAACCGAACTTAGGTTCATTTTTTTCTTTTTATCTTGTCTAGATACAACGTTATGAATTATGGTAAGCATGCTAGCAGCAGGTGAAATCTCAACTGAATCGGGCATCGAATCGACATCCGATTGCGTGCATTTGCAATTTAGTGACCAAAATGAAAGAATTAGAAACTCACAAATATCACAATATCTGAAATAACCGCAGCATGTGTCAGTACACGAGCAAGTGTATAGGTACGCCTTTACATTCTCAAAATTCCATATTCCAGTAGCTCAAAACCGTATCGATACGCCTCCCTATGTATCGATACACCTTGTCGAAATGCACATGCCCGTACCGATACAGGTACCCGCGTATCAAAACCCAACTTCAAATTATACTTACCTATATCGGTACAAGACCAAGCGTACCAATAGGCTCATGCCTGCAATGACCATATTTACTGGTTTTTCATAAAGTCATGGATTCAAATATGCTCTGACAAGCCATAAACAAGTACACCATTGAACCAAAGATCAATCCATGCCAGAATATCAAAGAAACATGGTCAAATTATAGCAACTTGCTTCAATCAAAAGTCTAGAGGCATGCTTCCTAGGAATCGAACCAACCAACGCACGAAACGTAATTCCACATTAAAACAAAACATATAAAGCTTCATACAACTCCACAACAGCAATATAAACTTGAACATAACAAGAGTTTAACAAACAACAGTCCTAAACAACAATGAACCCCATTTCCTGTATTACTACTAATCTACTTTGAAAACCATACTTTTGAGTAGATCAAGTCCTTGGATTTACCCTCGCTTGCTCGCTGCCTCTAACCTTTAATTCTCTACATTGATGGACAAAGAGAGCGTAAGCACACTAGGCTTAGTGAGAGTGCTCAAACACAACCACCATCAATGCATTTAAAACCAGATATAAAACCACAATGAAAATCCCATTTTCAGCCTCTTTAAAATCATCATCATTCCTTTCAAGCCATGCACTTAACATTTCCAAAACATGCATATTAAACCATATGCAAAATTTATCATAGATCATGGATCAACAACAAAATCCCATTTGCTAACTCTCAATTTAAGCTTTCCCATGCATAACAACCCATATGCAAGGCTTAAAAAGTAAACATGTATAAATCAACATTATACAACATAATCCATCAATATGATACATTATCAATTATATTGGCTTTCAAGTGATCGTAAACAAGTTCCACTTTACAAAATATTACATCGGATACACGGATTTAATAAGTGTCCTCCCAACCCTTCATACTGTTAGAATATTTGTTTTGATATAATAATATGAAAATGTTTTTAGACTTGTTTGAATATTTTACAAACTTGTATTAAATTCCAAACAACTTGAAAATATGTTAGAAAATGTTTCTAAGACTTTTGGCATGTTTTTAAACGATTTTAAATAACCAAACTAGCCATTTTCAAAGCCCTGTACTGATATGCCTTGTCCCGAATCGATATCTTTTAGGGTTTTAGCTACAGTGATTTTTAGTAGCAAAACCCGTACCGGTACAGGCTTAGCCATACCGATACGAAAGGGGTCATACCAATACGCCTCAAAGCATATCGATACCTTGTGCTTTAAATGCCCAACGGCTCTTTCTTCATTAAGTAGCGTACCGATACGAGCCCACGTGTATCAATACGCCTTGCTATAGAAGTGCATTTATGGCTAGAAAAGAAATCCCCAACGGCTCTAAACAACCTCAATGGCTAGTAACGGTCATGAAGTTGTTAGAGGGTTTAAAAGACACCTCCAAGTATCTATGGAATATAGAGATTCAACAAGCCGATATTCTTTGATTGTAAACATGTCTTAGTGCTCCAATTTCAATCCTTTGTATAGACAAACACTTATGAGCTAAATTGTCAATGTATGCGTAAATGTATTAGGATTGGCTGGGAGTTTTAAAGTGCAAACACATACCTTGTGAGAGGGATTTCAGTTTGCTTCAATTTCTCTTGTAAAGAGAGGTTCCCAAGGCTTTGGGTAGAAAGCTTTGGATGCTAGACTTAGTGGTTTAAGTCTACGTTGTAACGGTTACCTCCTTAGCCTAGAAAAAGGGGGAGAATTCTAGTGAATTTGGAAATCCTTAGTGGGGAAGCTAAGGTAGTGGATGTAGAGCCTGGTTAGAAGCTCGAACCACTATAAATTTCTTGTATCTTATTTTTCTTTCATTGCTTCCACCACCATTACTTAAATTAACTCTTCTCCACCACTAGGCAAGCAAAACGGTTGAGGATATCAGTTCTACACATACAATCTCAACCGGAATTAAAGTACAATCACAATAGGGTACCGCCATAGCCCAAATTATCGGTTAGATATATAATCTACTAACGAGAGTTTTCGATACCATATAACTCCTCAACCATTAGGGTACTCGTGGTGGAGTATTTGGTACACATAAACCCCTCAACAGCCGAGTCGACTCTTTATATTGCATTATTAATCCTATGGCCGGCCAACTATATCCAATAACATTTAAACCATATCACTTACCAATATAATTCATTATTAACCATGTACCTCACTGTTTTTATATGTAACAATCCAAAATTATTTCCAATGAATTAAACCAAGCATTCACAAGTATTCTCATACTTACATGGACCATTTACCAAATGCAACCATCATCAAAATATGATCAAAAATAGTATAAAACATGCTTAAACAATAAGTACCATGTAACTAAAAAACAAGTGCATAAAAACAATTTCGCCAAAGCACGATCAAGGCTGAAATCTCATCATACTTACTCCTGAGTTTAAACCATCATTTCAAGCTCAATTCAAACTCCAAAAATAACTTTTAAACCATTTCAAAGCTGAAATCCATATTCTCACTCACCGACTTAGCAAAACCTCGTTCGTCGATGCGAACTACTCCTCCAAAGCTTCTGAAACAGTGCCACAAGCTTGAGCATCAACCTTCCCTAATTTAACCACACAAAAACAGAGGATTCAATTCATCAAAATGCATTCAAAGACTCGGCAACATTAATCCCCCAAAACCATTCCTCAACAACTGAAATCAACATCAAACACCTTCCAAACTTAACTCAACCAAAATCTAAAGGTTTAATCCATCAATTACCTTCAATTAACATCCAAAAACAACTCAGAATCATCCTTATACCTCCAACATTCATAAAACACCCAAACTCACCAAAAACACATCACTAGCAACCCGGGAAATTAGAGTTTTACTTAATTTTAGGATTCCAATGTTAAATCCAACCTATTAGCATTTTTAACCATCAAAATTATGATTAAAACCAATAAAAAACTTAGTAAAACAGATCCAACACGAAAATCACTCAATTTCATTAATTAAACCTTGATTTAACCAATTTTCATAATTAAATCATTAAAACTCATTAGAAAACATTAAACAAGGATCAAATAATTGGGAATTTTAGTAAAGAACCATTCATTAGAGGAGAAGAATGAATTATACCTCTAATGAGTGAATTTCCTCTCAATTGGATGTTTTACTCTTGAAAAACAAAGGAAAACAATGAGATTTTAGAAAACAAGATTGAAGAATCCATTAGAAATCTAGAGTTTAAGAAATCAAGATCATTACCTCAAATCTTTGATGCAAAAGAGAGTGTTTGGCTGAAGAAATTTTGAGAGAAAAGTTGCGTCAAAAGTAGTTTTAGGAAAATAATCACCTTTTCTTAATTAAATCCCCTTTAATTTCCTTAATTAAAACTAATTTAAAATAATCCAAATTAAGAGGAAAATCAAATTAAAACATTTGGTAAAATTTCTCCTTAAAGATTCTAAAATTTGACCATTTTTTAAAATAGTCACCAAAAACAGTTTTTCATTCTTTACATTTTGGTCACTAGCCAAAATGTCCAATTTTTCCAAATTCCATTTTTCAAAATTGACTTCACCAAAAATATCCATATATTAAATAATGATTTTAAGATATTTTCCTATATTTTTTCTTTCACCAAAAATATTTATTTTGATTTTTAATCTCGAATCCGACTCGAATCTCTAATCTCGGTCTACTGAACCGTCTAATCAACCTAAAAAAAACTCCTAGGCCCAAAACCAGGGCATTACAGTAACCTCATGATCTTTTAGATCGTATGGAATTGTGGGAAGATTTTGTTGTGCATCAATCATTTGGGTTCTACAGCATAAGTTAAGTTTCTTTGATAACGTATTCATGTGACAATTTTGCCGAGGTACCGTTGGATTTGCTTTTCGTCTCTAATGTACGGAGCAAAGAGGATTCCTTCTAAGAAAAAAAATCATTTGAGATTATATTTGTATCGTTAGAAGACAAGGGTTATAATTGACAAATATTGTGAGAGACCAGAGTAGCGCAACGGAAAATGTGTGAGGTCTTGGGAGATTCAATAAGTTTCATCGTCTTCTGTTGAGTATTGGGTGCAAATTTTGAGGAAAATTTTTCTTTTAAGGAGGGGAGAGCTGAAATGATCCAATTTTTGGGTTAGTGGATCGAGTCTCGGACCTGGGTTGTGGGCTTTTATTTTAGAAGCCCAAGTTAAGGATATTAAGTTGGGCCCATTATAATGGAAAATGTTTGAATTTTAAATAGGGGGAAAGAGATAAATTGAGGAAGAAAAGGGGAAAAGGTGGAAGTAGATGGAGAGAGATAAAAAAGATAAAATGAGAGAAAAGTTAAGAGGGAGATTTAATCTCTGGTCTATGGAGATCCGGCTTTCAGTTGTCGACACTTTTGCCATTGTTGTGTTCATCTTGTCGAGACGAGTTTGCCGATACCAGAGGCACCACCATCGGAGTTACCATTGGAGGGGAAAGAGAGAGAGAATAAGTTTTGGACTTTCTAGTTGAGGATGTTTGAAAGCTCGAAACAAGAAACTGAGGCCACCATCGTGCTCATCAGCGTCGAAAGAGTCAAAATAAGGCTTCGTTGTTCTCGTCCGGCCACCGAAAATCGTCGCACGCACCACCATGCGCGTGGGCTTCATCCAACCGAGGGGACCAGTTGGATATAGCTGGGCTTTAGCTGCTGGGCTCTAGCCATTAGGCCGAGCCGAGCTACAGCCACCGTTGACCATTGCCCGTCAATGTTGACTTTTTCTAATGGATCCTACTCTAGGGTTTCTTGACGTTCTAAGTCCGATGGCGCGGTCTATTTTGTGAGATTCGAACCCAGTAAGTTGTTTTTACACGTTTGACCTCGTGAATTGAATAGGGGATGTATGAAATTAATGTATTTTCATATTCGTATATTTATGAGGATTCTTCAGGCTCAAATACTGGATCAAGATGAGTGTTGAGGAGCACGAGTAAGGATCTATCGTTAATCACTTAAGGTTAGTACACCTCGAACTCCTATTGCTTCATGAGCATCATAAATGTTATTGCCTCGCTTGTTGGTGTTCACAAAATAGGTAGACGATGAATAAGCATGTTGTGAGACCGGTATCATTAGACTTGATATATTTGTGAGATGCATGATGATGTTACGAATATGATGAGACTCGTGGAGGCTTTAGAGACCGTGTATGGTCATTTGAGATGCTTGTATAATTATTTGATGATTTTCTGATATATTGAAATAATTGTGATTGTACACTTGTTCGAATAGACTAATGAGATTTGATGAGAATTGTACTTAAGGGTTAAATACTCAATTTAATGATTATGAAGCCGGTAATTAATATTAATTGATTGAATGCATTAGTAAACAATCCCTAATATGTGAAGATTATCATTTGGGGGGGAATAAGGAGTTAATCTCAGCCATCCATTTCTCACATTCAATGAGTCAAAAAACGTATAAAACTTAAAAAATGTTACACTGTGTAAGTGAATCCTAATATATATATATATTAATCGTGGGCTCGTAATGTATTTTATTTGGGCAAGACCAAGTTAAGAAATTTTTATGAAACAACTTGGGCTTAAGACCCAAATGTGACATCCGAATTTAAGGTGTTACAACCAAATTCTATAATCCCTATCTGAATTTGAGGTTAGGTATAAAAAATGTTGAAAAACCGACTTCATATTAAAGCTTTATTAATATTTCTCTTCCAAACGGTGGTTTTTATAGATTTTAAAATAAGGTTAATAATGAAATATATGTTCGATGGATTATTATATATTATAAGCGGTGTTTAGATAATGTCAAGTGTTATATTACGTTCATTTTAAAATTCTAAATATATTTAACAGTACATTGGAGATCATCAAAAATAAAAATGCACTTGACATTATTTAAACCCGGGTTGTAAAATTATTTTTCCGATAATAATGTATCACATATTAATTGTATTTAAGATTCATTGAAAAATTAACAAGTTGTCCCTGAAGAAAAGCGGATGATGTTCATCTTAAGCGACTTAGGTTCAATCGCTCTATTTACAAGGTGTGTGTGCATTGTCAACGAATTAAAAATATGTATGAACATATACTATCTTGTAATTATTTTTAGATTGTTAAAATATCTATTAAAAAAATAAAAATAAATCACATATGATAATCTCTTAATTCTACTAATGAAGTTAAAATTTTCCAACATCAAAATCGGTGAAAATTTGGTAATAGAAAACAAATTGTTCCTACATGTTTATCGTCCTAAAAAATCCTCATGATAAATATAATTAATTTTACGTATGCTGGAATTTGAATATAAAACTTCAATGATTCTAACATTAGAATTATTTTGAATATAGGGTAAACTACAAATTTCATAATTCAACTTTAATCTCATTATTGTTTTGGTCACCAAAGTTTGAAATTTTTAATTTAATCAATAAACTTTTAATTTTCTCCAATTTGAGTCACTCAGGTGTTAAATCAGAAATAGAAGAGTGACATGGCATCCACATGTGCTGACATGGACGGATTTTTGCGAACATGACAGCCACATGTCACTCACATGTCATCTTGTATCACATCGATGCTAAAATCAGTAGCATCTATTCCAACCACTCATGACATAGACAAACTTGCCTCATCGTATTCGTCTCCTACCACTCTACCAGTTAAGGGTTTTTCAAAATTACTTTAAAACTCATGAAACTCCAAACCGCTCTATTTTATAATATTCATCATTCGATCAATGTGGAATCAAGATATACAATTCGCTTTCTCTTTCTCCAACTCTCCATCATTGAGATTTGGAAGAAGATGTTTCATTGTAGAGAATTAACTGGAATCTAAAACCAAGGTTCTTTCATAAAAAATAAATAAGGTTTTGGGGGACATTTCATAACTTTTAAAAGATGTATGTATGATCAATCATAAAATTATTAATTATTTAATGGTGGAGTGACCAAAATATGAGTAAAAAAGTTGAGCGGAGAAATTTTATTTTACCCTGAATAATATAATCAAGTCCTCTTAGTCCTAAATTTATGATTTAGGATTATCCCTAACTTACATTCCTCTTAGTCCTAAATCATAGATTTAGGGCTATCCCTAACATACATTTTTTCTTAAAAAATAATATATCTTACAGTTATAGTCAACCATTATTAATAGCAAAACCCTAGTTTAACATAGCATGAATTGAGAAGTTTAAGAAGAACCCCTAGATGGAAGGAGGAAGATAGGACTCTAAACTGGATAATGTTAATATGTTATGTCATGTTTTTGGTATGCAATGATAAACACGTTTTAATAACATTATTTTACCTTAGATAATCAACGGCGGATCTAAAAATTTAATACTAAAAGTTCAAACTATTTTTTTAAATAGGTATATAAAAATAAAATTTTCCTCTACATATTAAAGAAAATTATTTTTAAAAAAAAATAACATTAAATTAAATATATTCTTTAAAATTTTAAAAATAGGATGCGGATGCACTCCACCAAGGCTGGGTGGGTGCATCCGCCGCTGTAGATAACCCTTTGAGTGGAAGAATCAAAGTCAAACCCTGCATATAAGAAGAAGAAGAATAAAAAAGGCAAACGTTAAAATGGTATTAAGCTAGTCTACTAGTGAATCAAAATTTATTGCTTTCTCACCTTTCCACTAACCTAATCTTCAAACTTTATTCGTCTTTCGAGATTTATTAATTGATTAAATATCTGTCATATTCATGTTATTTTATTTTATATGAGTTCGAATCTTAACATTTATTTTAAGAATATAAATATTTCTATATTTAAACAAAACAAAATATTCACCTTCCTATATGTGTGTAATTTGATACACTAAAAGGTTGGTCCATTTTGGCAATAGTTGATAGTGGATTGCATTATATAATTTGACTAATGGATTGTATCAGCTGATTGTATAAAAGTGTTTGGTAAAATTAACTGATAACTTATAATTATTTGATTATTTGAACAAGTAAAACGACATATAAGGACATGATTATATTCAATATTTATTTGAATAGTTTGTTTATTAGTTATCAATATTTTGTATCTATTAATATTATTTAGATTATAAAATATAATTTTTAATATCACATTATTGAGCATATTTGAAGGATATATATTAATTTCTTAATTATATAATATTTTTCAATACAATTTGATTAATTATTAAATTTAAATAATATTTAAAGCATATGTACTAATCTCGTATATTTAAAGAAAAAATAACTATTTAAATTATATGTGAGAAGAGATCCACTAATTAGCCTAGTGACTAAGGATGCTCATATTGCCTTCATCTTTTTATGAGTTCGAATCCCAGTATGAGAATGTAATATCTCTATTTAATCAAAATTATATGTGAGAATATATTTTACTTTAAAAAGTAAGTTTAGGTTATTTGGATACTTTTAATAATTGTTAAGTATAAAAGAGAATTTTAACTATTATGCCAAATCCTCTAAACTTAAAAGGCTCCCCTTAGTATCCTTTTTAATTTGAGAGTTTTCATCCAAATTTGTTGTTACACTCCTATTTTACTAAATATTTAAATTAGCGGATTTAACTGATTAAACTTTTAACTTTTAGCTCACAAAATTATTTACCAAACATGACCAGAGTTGAAAATTTAAATACTAACAAGTCAAGTACTGAATTTAAACTATTAAATCTATCTGGTATTCGTATAATATTAGGTATTAGATATAATTGGATTATTTTTTAAAAAATGTATATTTTAAAGACCAGTATACTTAAAAAATAAAATTAAATATGTTGAAAATATTCTACATTAAATGATAATTAGGTCCTCATCGATTTATCATTCTCTACACTTTTCATTGAAAATTCTAACAGATAGTTTTCATTTTGGATTATCAAAAGTATTTTAAAAAGCGAAAGCATTTGATGCACTGGTAGCATAAAACTTTTTTTCCACGAGCATATGTTTAAAATTTATTAATAGAATTGGCCTAAGAGGTAAATAACTTAGTATTGCTTAAGTAGATTTCGAGTTTAAAGCGTTGTGTATGCAAAAAGTTCTTGCTAGGAGATTCATCCACCAAAGCCAGGTGTGCGACGCGGGTGAATCCAGATTAGTTAGGACAAAACCCTAAAAACCGAAAAGACAACAAAAAAAAATTTAAGACTTAAAATATAAATCTCTAACTTTAAATCATAAACCCTAATTTTAAAACACTAAAATATAAGCTAAACTCATGACACCTAAAATAAGTTTAAGCACTATAAATTTTTAGTCAAGTTTGTGTTATGCAAACTCATGAATAATTTTTTTCTTCATTTTAGCGAAAATACAACCCATGTTTGTTTCAAATGATTCAAATCACTTGATCTTAATGTTTTTAACCGTCGTGGGTAATTACAAGATAATATATGTTCATAATATTTAAATTTTTAATAACACACATTTTGCAGACAAAGTTAATTGAACTCGGGTCTACTAAAACAATTAACATCATCTATTTTTCTATTAAACTACTCGTTGGGTTCCACTTTATCTTAACATTTGATCAAATAGTTATGTAATATATTTTTATAATTGGATCGGCTTGTATTTTGAGATTTCATGTTTAGGTTATATTATATGTAAATATCATGCGTATGTTTGAGTTCATTTTTTAATAGATATGAATAGAAATTTAATTGTACGTTGTAATGATTAATTTTGGATGTAATTATTCAAATATTATATTGTTATTGTGATCCTACATCTAATTATAGTTGTAACATTAAAAATAATAATGAATGGAATTACCAATTATCGAGTTTAATATAATATTTGAATTATTATAAGAGTTATTTTTCTATACACGAGTTATGTAAATTCTAAAATTTAAAATTTTAAACTTTAAATTATAAATTTTAAAAGTTAAACCTTAAATCCTAAAGGGTAATTATATTATGCACAGACGCTTGTGGAAACTTTTTGTTTATACAAACACCTTAGTTTTAGGATTTAAAGACTTTGTTTATGGTTTAGGAGTTTAAGTGTACTAGTTTTGAATTTAAGAGCTATGGGCAGAATTTTGGGTTTAGGGTTAACATTTAGGGTTTATAGGTTAAAATCTAAATCTCTAACCATATTACCCTGAAATCTAAACCTTAATCCCTAAATTCTAAATCCTTACACCAAAATCTCTAAACCTTAAAATTAAAGCGCTAGTGGAAACAAAAAAAATCACCGCCTGTATATGGGATAGTAATTCAATCCTAAATAAAATTCATATGCTTATAAAATTAATAGATATATAAGCTTATTATAAATAATACATATTCGGTATACTAAAATAGATAATGTTATGATAGTCGTACATTGTTTTATTTTTGCTTAGAAAACTTGGAAGTATGCGTCCATTTTGGCATGAGATTTCGTACAGATTTAAAATTCTTTAATTTGTGGTTCAACAAAACTTATGATTACAGTTATTGATGTTTGATTAGTTTAATGAATAATAGTAGGGTTTAGTTTATCAATTATGAAATTATTTTAGTGGCATTTGGGATTTGGCCGGTGATGAAGTGTTAAAATTTTTAAATAATGTTAAGGTTTAATTTTTAATATTGTGAATGTAGTAAAGTAGGTTTAAAATATCGTGTCTATCGGGTACACGCAAAATCAAGTAATAGAGTACATGGTTCATATATATATTTTTATTTTTTAAAATCATAAGTTAAAAAATCACATATAAAAAGCATAAAATTTAAAAGTTTATAATACATAATTCAAACGTAAAAATTATTGCTTTGAAGTTAATTTTATGTGAGAAAAAATTGGATATATATATAATTTCATCACCAAAATAAGGCATCAAAAGTATTTATCTCGATCGTGACTTTTTCTTTCCAATCTCATATTGATAAATTAATACAAATATTTATGAAAAATTTAAACTTAAAAGTACATAATATAAATATAAATAGAATTTAGAGATTTAAATTTAATTTTAGTTTAAAATAAAATAAAAATATATTTTAAATTATAAAAATATATATTAAAAATACCGGGTCGGGTCGAGAACTATTATTATGTTGTTCTATATTTTAAAATTTTAGGTTCTAGTTTTACTATTTGTAAATCATATATCACTTCGTTCTAATTTATTTTGGTTTAATTTTTTATTATGTGGAGTCATATCCAAATTTATTTCAATATAATTGTGTTTATTTTGGTTCGTTGTGCTATTATATTATTATAAACCAAAATATTGTTATAAACTATGAAAAACCGGGAGGGCAAAAAAAATATTGTTATAAATTAAAATTACTCATGAAAAAAATCACTATTAATATATTAAATAATTATTTTTAATTGTGATTTAATCTGATTTGGATATAATTTTAAAGTATCATAATTTATTTCAAAATGATTGAGAAGAATCGGAAAAAGGGCAAAAGGCCCTAAACCCAAAGACCCATGTTTTTTCTCTCCATTGTGGCAAAACCCAGCCCCGGCCTACTAAGCATACTTGACATTTGACAAATCTGAAAGTTAAGTCCACATAGATTTTCATTTTTTTAATATAAATTATAAAATGTTTGAATCAAGTAGATTAAACTTTGAGTTTAATATAGATCATATGATATGTGAATTATATTCTTCTATTTGAGAAATGATGAATAAGGAATCAATGTTTATAATTTCAGGCCATGTTCGGCAATTAACGGATATCTGATAGCAGATTACATTAACGGATAGCTTATTGTATTAGCTGATTTGGCTAGCTGGTTCTATGAAAGTGTTTGGTAAAATTAACTGATAGCTATTTGATTATTTAAACAAGCAAAATGACATATAAAGACATGATTATATTCGATATTTGTTTGAATAGTTTATTAGTTATCAATATTTTCAATCTACTAATATTAATTAGCTTATAAAAATAATTTTTTAATATAACATTACTAAGCATATTTGAATGATCGATATATTAATTTATTATTTATATAATTATTTTCAATAAAATTTAATTAATTATTAAATTTAAATACAATATAAATGTGTGAGAATAAAAAAAATAAAAAGTATTAATTTACAAATGTCACAATATAAATGAGGGTGAAGAATTAAAATAGAGAATGTTAAATTTAAGTTATTTGAAGATTTTTTATAATTGCTAATGATAAAATGGTCTTTATAACTCTAATGTCAAAACCTCTAATTTTAAAAAGCTCATATTAACAGTTTTTTTTTTAAATTAGAAGATTCACTCTAATCCGCTATTCACCAAACATCTAAATTAATGAATTTAACCGCTCAAACCTATCACAAAACGATTTAAAATCGTGTTCCTAAAATGAACATCATTCATTTTTCTAACGGAACACTCGTTGAGTTCCATACTAATATTAAATTAAATCACAAGATAATGGTGTCATGATATCTTTCTAATCAATATAATAATTTTAAATCTCAACGATTACACGTTCTGTCAGTTTAATTATAGTTCATAAATATATATTAAAAACATATTTCTGAAAGGAAACAAAATCATAAAAGGTGGTGGGTATACTAGAGATCCCATCACCATAGCTAGGTTTTTTATTAGGATTCAAACAACTTCATTGTACAAGTTTTTTTTTTTCTAGGATAAAGAGTATTTAATGAACTTATTAAAAAAAAGATTTCATTATGGTATTTAATAATAATTTTATTTAAGAAAATTCTCTTGATTATACGACTCATTTACTAGTGTAATATGGATTAGAGATCCGAATTATGATTTATAGTCTATATCGTAGGGTTTTATAATTAAAGGTTAAGCATTAAGCGTTTAGAATGTAAAGATTAGAATCAACGTTATTGATATATTGTCATTTACTTTAAAATAACTGAATTTATGAAGAAGAAAAAATGATATTATTAAATGAGTTGAGTAATAAAAGGAATCCTCTTAAATGAGGTTATTATTAAAAGCTTCTCATTAGATGGCACGCGAGGATCTTTTATTTAGTCAAGACTCCTTACCTTATGCACTGTGGTATAGATTAGACATACCATATTATTAAGAGATATATTGTAATTTTAATGAATGAATCTGTATTCGAACATATAATATAATAGCTCTGTTTGGTAAATAACGGTTTAAGTTAAAATTAGAAGTTTGAGCTAATATTAGAGGTTTGACCGGTTAAATTTACAAATTTAAATGTTTGGTGAATAGTGGATTGAAATAACGGATTGTGGTGAAACCTCTAATTTTGAAAAAAGCTGCTAACATGAGCTTTTTAAAATTAGAGATTTTGACATAAGAGTTATAAAGACCATTTTACCCTTAACAATTTTCAAGAATCTCAGAATAACATAAATTTAACTTTTTTCTATTTTAATTTTCACATCCACATATTACATTATGACATTTGTAAACTAATTTTTTTTATTCTCACACATTTATATTCGTACTTAAATTTAATAGTTAATTAAATTGTATTAAAAATAATTATATAAATAATAAATTAAAATATAGGTCTTTCAAATATGTTTAGAAATATTATATTAAAAAAATATTTTTCATAATCTAATTAATATTAATTGATACAAATATTGATAAGTAATAAACTATTCAAGCAATTATCGAATATAATCATGTCATTATATGTCATATTGCTTGTTTAAATAATCAAATAACTATAAACTATTAGTTAATTTTACCAAACACTTTTATAAAAATCAGATAATACAATCCGCTAGTCAAATCAACTAATGCAATCCGCTATCAGCTATTCGCTAATTGCCAAACAAGATCAATATTAAGAAAGATTTTAGATCGATATTAAAAAATTGTAGGTTGTTGGCATAGTTGTGCCGGATAATGTTTTGGGTTAGTTGCAACGGGAAATATTGAAATAGTAAATGTAAACAATATGGATGTAAAAGGTTTACTCGACTCGAAAACCTGACTGAAATTTGTTCGAGTTAGAATTTGTTTTGACTTGAGGAAGTGATGACCCGAAATTGATCTATAACTGATTTTGTTGACTCGAATCCGAGTTTGACCTGATATTTTAGTAATCGAACCCGACCTGCACCCGACTGATACAAACCCGAACCTAAGACTAACTTGGCAAATAATTGATATAACCCTACTGAAACGATCTGAGATCCGATTTTACCCAACCTGTTTTGAACCCGACCTATTTTTAACCTGACCTGCTTTTGACTTAAACTAGTATTGACCTAGCTTGATATTTACCTGACATGTAATTGAAGAAGTCTATGATTTAGTGATTTTCAAGAGAAAAATGAAATATTTGAGAAATTATGAATTTATTATATTATAATGTGAGAAATTAATTGACCCATATATATTTTTATTTTTGGTAATTTAGTCAAATATTATTTTTGTTTATTCTAGTCCCTGTAATTTAATTCTTAGTCAAAATTTTCACATATTTTTGGTAACTTAGTCCAATAATATTTTGTTTATTCTAGTACCTAAAATTTAATTTTTAGTCGAAATTGAATATTATTCATTTTTTAATTTAGTCTAATATTTTTAATATGATGATATTTTGTTCATGTTAGTCCCTAAATTTTTTTAACCAAAATTAACCCCTATTTATTTTATATTTTATAATTTAGTTTAATATTTTTAATATGCTGATATTTTTGCTCACTCTAGTCCCTAATATTTTATTTTTAGCTAAAATTGACCATTATTTATTTCTAATTTTTGCGTCCAATATTTTAAATATAATGATATTTTTGTTCATTCTAGTCCTAATATTTATTTTTAATGTGATTCATGTTCGTGAAAGGCATTAAGTAATTCACTCGAAATAGCCCAACCCAAAGTCTATCGACTATTTGTACCGAACTCAAACTTAATACGGATTCGAAACTCGAAATAACCCGATCTGAAATGAAATCGGCCTGATATTACTCGAACTGAAATGAACCCGACTTGAAATTAAACCGACCTTAAATGAACTCGACCTAAAGTTCACCCGAGTCCAAATTAACCTGTCAATTAACTGATTCTAACTCCAACCGTTTTGACCCGATCTAAAATTGACCTGCACCCGACCTGAATCGAGACAAAATGTTAAATCAACCTGATATGACATATTTTTTATTTGACTTAACCGAACATGACCTGATCTAACATAACCCGACCTAGACCCATCCGATTACCTGTTTTACATCCCTAATTAACAAGATAATACAAAATAGGACGGAAATTTGTTTATACAGTTCGAATTCACTTGCTCTTATCTCTATAGAACTTTACTCATATAGAAATCCACTATAATATTTTCAGTACATAAGACAAGAATCTTTAACCTGATTACACGTTAATTGTAGATGCTCCCTTATCTTATGACTTAGGTGGAAAATAATCTTCAATTTATTCTCGAAAAACTAAAGATTTTGTCCCCGAAATAAGTCTTAGTTAAGACTCATGAATGTCAGGGGTGTTCTTGAAATTTTGAAAAAAAAATCAATTAAGCCCTTGACTTTTTTTACCTAATTAAGTCATTGAATCAATAAATTTAATCAATTAAGCATTTTGACCATTAAATCTTGACAGTTTTTTTCTTCATATATAACCGAAACATGATACACTACAGTTCTATCGTGTTGCATTTACAAAAAAAATCAAAAAGTGTTCTTTATAAATTTTATAAGTTATTTTAGAATTTTTAGAACATTTAAAGAATTTTTTTAAAAAACTAAAGTTTTGAAAACTGTCAAGTGAAAACACTGTGACACAGCGCACTGCAACAATGGATCAAAAAAATTGTTCAGATTTAATGGTCAAAATTAGTCAAATGGCTTAATTGATTCAATTGATTGGTTTAAGGGCTTAATTGATTAAATTTTGTAGTTCAATGGCTTAATTGAGTGCAAAAAAAAAAGGTTCAAGAGCTTAATTATTTTTTTCAAAAGTTCAAGGGCTTCTTACACCCTTAAGCCTATTTTAAATCAAGTTAATTATGGATCAAATGAATTTTTATATAAAAAATGAGTATCAATCCGTTAATTGTGATATTTAAAATAATGGATTCTTTAATCCATGATTCAAACCAACTATTAATTTAATTTTTTTGTACAATTAAATAGATTTATTTTACTAAAAAAGTTGATTCAAGTGGTAAACAACTTGATATTATTTAAGCAAGTTTTGAGATCGAGATATTATATATGCAGAAGTTAAAAAATCCTCATCAGAAGACATATTCACCACCAAAACTAAATATGCGACACGGATCAGGTAAGATTAGTCATAATAAAATTAGAAAACTGAAAAAGCAACAAAAAAACATTTTACGTATGTAAGGGAAAAATAAATTATGCTTGATTTCTTACGAGACCAAGCTAGTGTCGACCATGTTTCGAGCCTCTGGTCTTCGTATCTGCTCGGCCGGATTCAACTTTGGTGTCTCTATTCTGTTTTGTCTTGTTATGCATTTTTTATTAATAAAATTTATTTCCTTGCTAAAACTAGCGTCGACAATGATTACGAAATAAAAATTATTTATCTTTTTTAATATTTTTATTTATTTCTCAACGCTACATAATTAAATTTTATATTTTAATTTTAATTTTTAAATTCTAAATTTTAAAAATTAAATTTTAACTTTAATTATAAATTTTATTTTTTAATATTAAAACATACATAAAATACCAAAAAACACATAGGGTTTATAATCATGTTTACGGCGCCAACAAAGGATTGTGAGGTTTATAAACGTTATCAGAACAAATTTAGAAGTCAAGAATGTAGAGAATAGAGGAAAGGGAAGGACAAATTTGCTTTCATTCCACATTAGAAATTATTAGATCAACCATGTTCACTACATCATCCGTGGTTCAACTAATCAAGTCGGTTCATCTCAAAATAATTATCTAATAACTATTCAGTCTCTAATTATATGTAGAAAAGAGGTGATGATTCACCTTGAAGAAAAATGAGATGGACGAACTTGATTAGTTAGAACTACAGATAACGTTGTGAACATGGTTCATTTAAAAAAAATTCTACTAGAGGAGGTTGATTATGAAATCGAATTTTTCTTTTTACTTGTGTAATATTTTATATGTACTTAGTATATCAACTTTTGTACTATTTTATATGATTTATATTATCATTGTAGTCAATTACTTTTTGGTTTTATTGATAAAGTGTTTGCATTCTTAGTTTTATATTGACAAAGGACGATGTCTCAGAATGAATTTTATCGGGCTTAAATTTAGGTATACTAGTACATCGAATAGTTGGTTTGGTGGCCAATGATGTTCACGTTGTTTTATTTTTATATGTGTTTGAATTCGAGTATTTGTCTTGAAAATGAATTTATTCTAGTTTACTTCCGGATATATTATAATTAAGGTAAACTACATAAATGGTCCCCCAACTATGATTCAATTCTTTGTTGAGTTCTTTGATTATGAGAAGTTACAAATGGGATCACTCGACTAATCGCAACTAACAAATCGATCCAATTTTGTTAAAAAATAAACGATTGATGAAGTGGTAGTGAATAAAATTTGTATAATAACAAATTTAACCATTAACATTTACATTTTATTTTAATTTGGTCCTAAATTTAAATTTTAGCTCTCAACATTTAAATATTATAACATTTTAGTCCCTTAAATCTTAAACTTCATTTCCTTCCCTTCTAAAAACAAAAGGTATACATCTCCTACTGTGGGTAGCTCATCGTAGATGACTATCATAAACATCAATGGAGGTTTTGATTCTCTACGGTTTTCCACTGCTCATACAAATGGGGTTGCAGATGGTTACCATTAACATCAATGGAGGTTTATTTTTTTTAGAAGGGAAGAAGATGAAGTTTATGATTTAAGTGACTAAAATGTTGTAATATTTAAATATTGAGAGATGAAATTTTAAATTTAGGACCAAATTAAAATAGAATGTAAAAGTTGAGGGTTAAATCTGTTATTATACAGATTTTATTAACTGTCACGTCATTAGCCGCTTATTTTTTAACAGAATTAGACTGATTTGTTAGTTGCGATTAGTTAGGGGACCTATTTGTAACTTTTCATAGTTAAGGGACTCAATAAAGAATTGAGTCATAGCCGGGGATCATTTATGTAGTTTACCCTTATAATTATTAGTCCGTCGATTTGTGCATTCTGATAATTGATTATGCTTATAGTTATATGGATATAATGGTGGTAATTGTAACTCCACTCGTACATGGCCATACGTGGTAAAATTATATTTTTAGTCCCTTTTATCATTTCAAATTATAAACTTATGGTAATGGTGTCCTAAAATGGTAGGCTTAAAGGGTGTTTGAACCTTTGAACTTTTGAAGGAAGAAAAAAAAATCAATCGAGTCCATAACTTTTGATACCCAATTGAACTCTCAAACCAAGAAATTAAATCAATTAAGTTATCATTATTGCTAAATTGTATTCATTAAGCTCTTTCACCACTTTTGACAGTTAAGTTTAAATAGTTGTTTTAGATATTGTTGCTATATGACACACTATAGCTTTGTCACATGACATTTTCAAAGTTTTTAAAATGTATTTTTAGAATTTTTTAAAAAAATTGAATTAAAAATAAAAATTTTAAGGCTTAAGGGCTACTTTTACCTATGTAGTAGTCTCAACTTATCGATTTCGCTCATATGGTATTTTCACATCAATTTGGTCCCTGAAGTAGTTGAATTGCATCACAGTTTGTCCCTTGACTGACACTCTAACCCTAATTTCTAAATCTCAAACCCTAAATCCTAAAGCCTAATAAAAATTTATCAATCTAAAGTGATATGAAACATAAAAGTATTCTTAAACCCTAAACGGTGATGTAATTCGACTACTTTAGAAGTCTAATTAATACGAAAATACTATAGGAGTGAAATCGATGAATTGAAACTACTACAAGAGAAAAAGTAACCCTTAGATCAAATTTTAAAAATATCATGTGCGAACACCATGATAACATCAATGATCAATTGTATATTATATTTTCTTAGAAGTCGTGTGTCTAAATCCGATTTAAGGGTTTGAAGAAATTATCGACCTAATTTCTATATTTTATCGAAATAAAATAAAAAATATAAAACCTAAACTAATTAATCCTACACCAATACAAATTGACGATATGGTTGGTGATTCCATTTCCAAGCCCTGAAAGTGCTGCTTGAGGCTTAAATAAAATTGCCAAAATCCCAAGGAATCTCCATCACACAGACTTGGTTTGAATGAATTCTCACATCTTTGTCTAAATGCTTTGGCTACTTTGTATGATGGTTCAACCAACACTAGAACAATTCCTTTCCCTTTTTGGATTAGGGGTGTAAATGTTCAACGGACTATTCATGAATCGTTCGTATAACATTCGTTTATGTTCGTTTATTAAGTTAAATAAACGAGTATGATCAAAATTTTAATGTTCACTTAATAAACAAATGAATACAAACAAAAGTGTGTTCGGACTAGTGGTGTAATTTCATCATTTTGGCGAATATATAAGCGAACATGTTCATGAACGCTAAACAAACGAACACGAACACGAACACCTTCAAAACTAAATAAACGAACACGATATCAAAATTTTAAATGAACACAAACCAAACATAAACATCTTCAAAAATAAATAAGCGAACACGAACAACGCATTGTTCGTTTAAGCTCGATTTATATACACCTTTGAATATAAAAGATGGCATACTTAATGCTTTGTTCTCTCCCCTTCTGGGTTTGTTTCTTTTGATTATCATAATCGGTTTGGTGGAACGATGATGAATGGGGTTTGATATTTCAATACTTTTTTTTTTAGATGATGGGTTTAAAATAAAGTAGTGTTAAGACCAATTTGAAATAATATTTAAATGATGGAGGTTAATTTACATAAATTATGACTAAATTAAAATAGTGTATAAAATTAAGAGGAAATTTATTATAATACAAAATTTGATTAACTGACACGTCATTGTTAAAATTTTAAGGATAATTCACTAGCATGTTATCTTTTTTTAGTGTGTTGTCATATTGTATTTTTTTATGGTCGAAAAATTCAATAAAAACATATAATCAAAAAATTAAGAGGTAAATGTATTATTATATCAAATTTAATTAATTGACACTTCATTTGTTATTATTTGTTTAACTGTGACTTACTAACTTAAAACTTTTTAAATCGGTGATCATTTTATATCTTTGTATAGTCCTAATACTTAATGAAATGTGTTCTATAATCAAAGGACTATTTATATAATTTATCCTTTAATTTAATATCTTTAGTTTTACATTTTTATTACTCCTATTAAAATATTACTATTTTAAACAAAAATCTCTCACTTGCGATCACATTATTAAAGAGATAATTTTTTTAAATTGTTTGATGTGATAATAAGATATTATTATATTCCAATTCTAACTTGGTCTGTCTGGGAGTTAGAGTAAGGACAAGAGAATTTGATTTGGGACCCATATAAATCAGGGAGAGGAGAACTTGGTCAATAGCCCACCACCCCCAGAGACGTGACGCTCTTGATTTTGACGGAGCCGACTCCCGCAGCTCACCACCGTTGAGCCCCAGTCAAGTGGGCTCCACCGTGTCTGCCCGAATCATTTCTTTCAATTTGCACACCTCGGTCCCACTTAGGTCAAGACCAGCCACTCATGGTGCATCGATGGCACTCCCGTAATTCCACCGCAACAATCAGGGCCTTTTCGTCGTGGGCGTTGGGGGAAAACCAAAAGTATTCCTTTTCACTTTCCCTTTCCCTTTCCCTTTCCCTTTCCCTTTCCCGATGGGAATTGGCGCTGGTCTTTTGTTTATCACGTGCAGAGATTGAATCGGAAACCGTTGAATTGTTTCAGCTAACGTTCCGACGATAGATTGAGTCCGGGATCACGTGATGATATTTGTTATGCGGGGTCCACGCTTGGTGAAGTGAAATGTCAACCGTGTACTTGTATTCGTGTCCGGTTCATGAGGAGAAAAAGGCCGACTTGTTATTTTCTGCTAACTTAGGATCTGTTTGGCAATTTAACTTAATTCTCCGATTATAATTATAAGGCTTGACTATAAAATAAATGTTTAAACTAATTTTTTTGTTAAATAAAAAAAACTATATCTCTTTTTGTGATAAGTACTTAATGTTTTTTATCAAAATAAATGCATAATATTTATATTGTTATTATTTTAGGTGTAAAAAAAAATTATAACTCAATAAAAATAGGTATGACACATTGCTTGGTTTTATTTTTTTAAAAAGAAACATTAGAAAAAAATTAATCCTTTTATTTAAAAAACCTTGTAATTTTTGTAAAATTTACAAATCCACTCAAATCCCTAACCTTAAACTTCTAAATCTCTGTCCTCCGACCACCAATTCATCTGTCATCAACCACTCCAGTCTTCGTTGGAAACGCCACAACTAAAATTTTTTTTATGTCGACATCAAAACTGATGAATAAATCATCGATTGTATCGTTGGTGAACATTGAACAATGAGAAAAAAAGAGGTCGATTGGGTTTTTGATCGATAGCTAAAAGTTGGGGGATGCCGAACAATGGGTACGCGATACTTGGACAGTGAACGATGAATTGCTGACATGTGTAGGATGTCGGACAATGAATGAGATGAGACTTAAAATTTTGTTTGAAAGAAATTAGAATTTTAATTTTTTTTAAAAAAATTAGATTTTTAAAGAATTTAAGAAAAAAAAGACTATGTGTCACGTTAAAATTAGCTAATGATTTTTTTAAAGAACTTTTCCTTGGCCATCGCTTTTAAACACAAAGACCAACCAATGCTATTTTCGACCAAGCCACCAAAAAGCCTTTATTTAAAGCAACCTCTTTTAAGCTGAAAATTTCGGTTTAAATTGATTGTTGATCAATTCAGCTAAATTAATATTATTAATTTATTAAACCAATAAATATTAGAGTATCATAATCCCTTAGACTTTTGAAAAAAAATTAATTAATCTTTTAAATTTATTTTTATTTATTTAAACCTTTATACCCTAAATTTTCATCAATTCACCCATTTGATCAATATTAACCGTTAAATTTTATATTTTTTTAGATCAGTTGGTGCAACGTGTTGTATTACAGTGTTTTCACTCGTTATTTTCAGAAATTTTTTATTTATTTAAAAAATTTTAAAAGTTCTAAAAAATTTAAGAACTTATAAAAAAATAGTTTTCTAAATAATCTATAAATATCACAGAACCATAGTGTGTCACGTGAAAGTAATATCTACAAAAACCGTCAAAGATTGAAGGTTAAATTGGTAAAATACTTAATAGATCAAATTTATATCTTCGAGTATTTGATTGGGTGAAAACATTCAGGTGCTTTATTAATTTTTTTCAAAATTTCAAGTGCTTATAATACTCATGAGCCTAAATATTAATCAAATAAAAATCAACTTTTTTTTAATCGAATATCAGATTATTTTGTTAAATATATTTATATGTTAACTTAATATTAATTTTTTAAGTATGAATTAATCAATTTAATCTGTCAAAACGATTCGAGCGATCCTATAATTTCTCGCAAACCAAACAGATCTTAATAACCCAGCTCAGCAAAAACCCACGTGACCAACCACGTGTCAGATCCAACGGTCCAGATCTTCTTCGTTTATCTGCTTAGTTTCCCTATAAAAGCGTTTCACCGCCTCTTCTCCTTTTCCAACTTCTTCTCTTACAAACGCTGCAACTGCAGCAGAGAAGGGAAGCCGAAGTATTTGGTCCCTAATCTTTGGCTTATTGACGAGAATTATCCCTTAAAGTTTATTTATCTTTCAATTTAGTCCAGAAAAATGCTTTTGAGGAGCGCGTCAACGCCGATACTCAATTCATGGGCTCCGCACTCTAAGGAGCCATCGCCGGAGCACGAGTCTCCCTACCAGATTTCCCGAACCCGAACCGTTTCGTTCACGGTTTCGTGTTCCGCTGGATCGAGCGAAGATTCGACTAGGAGGATGAAAAGGGCGGTATCGGAGACGGATCTGAGGGATCTGGTGGTTCCGATGATGAAAACCGGTAACAGAAGCAGCGGAATTTTGAGTGGGGTTTGTGTTGAGGAAGAAGAGGAGGTGGAGAAAGAGGAAGCTGAGTTTGAATGGTTGAGAGCGGCGTCTCTTGGAGTTGAGGAAGAGTGTGGGATAGGCGGCGGCGGCGGAAAGATCTGTGGTGGCGGTAGAGGAGGCAGCGGCGGTGGATCCGACGGTGGTGATAACGAATGGGGTTATTGGGATTCGAATAACGGAAATGACGGCACCGATTCTTATTACCAGAAAATGATCCAAGCTAATCCTGGAAATTCTCTTCTCCTCGGCAATTACGCTAGATTCTTAAAAGAGGTAATTTTACATAAAATTATTAAAAAAATTATGGTTTTTTGAGTTTGATCTACTATATGAAATCCAAAACAGGTTCGTGGAGATTTGGTGAAAGCCGAAGAATATTACGGGAGAGCAATCCTGGCAAATCCAAATGATGGAAATGTTCTGTCTTCGTATGCCGATTTAATCTGGCAAAGCCACAAAGATGGCCCGAGAGCAGAAACTTACTTCGATCAAGCTGTTAAAGCCGCCCCCGATGACTGGTAAATACCCTCGGAACCAAATTCTAAGCTATGGGTTTTAATGTTTTATTGTATATGATTAATAACACAAAGACTAACATAAATCTGTATGCTACATTTTGGTGAAATTTGCAGCTTTGTGTTAGCATCATATGCACGGTTTCTTTGGGATGCTGAGGAAGAAGACGATGAAGAAGATAATAAAGGTGGCGGAAATTCGAGTTATGGAACTGATCAAAGCTTCTTCCATGGAGTTCCTCCGCCACCGCCGCCTTTGGCTGCGGCGTCTTAAGCTTCTTGGTGTTGAAATAACTTGTATATAGCTTTTCTGACTTTTGTTCATTCTGGTAATCTTTTGTATTGTCTTTTGAGCTTTTGTTTAATTAGATTTATTTTCACCATTGTAGAAAAGTGAGATTTGTAGTTATTTGAGAGCTCTGATTTGCTGTTCTCATTCTTTTGCTCTTTGTCTCTTTTCTTTTAATCCATGCTATGAGTTTTTTTTTTTTGCTGTTTTGTTACAAATTTTCGGGTCAGTGATAATTTCCTTTTTGGTTTAACCTACCGTATTCAACTCATTGTCCGACTAATTCGAATTTCTGATTAGATATTGTAATATGATTTTCTTTAATCAATAATAAGCATGAATGCTTTTAAAGGAATTCATTCCAGCTGAAATTGATTCCTTTTGAACAAGATTAGAAGACAAGCCACTTAGTTTTCTCATTATTCTTTGCTTTGAGGATAATCTTTTTTGATTTCATTAATCTTGGTTTGATTTATCCAACTTTTCTTTAACAGGGAATTTATTGTTTTAGCTATAAAAGATGAACATCAAGCTGTTCATGGACTTTGCTGAGCAAATTTTGATGCTGGTTGAATTTGTTGAGGTTTCTTTTGGGTGTTTTTACAGGTTTATGAAGAATAATTTTCAGATTTCTTCATTACTCGACTCCCCAAAACAGCAGAGTTGCAGACTTGGAAGCGCAGGACGATAACTGAACCGCCGATTGCTTATAACTCTGCTTCCGAAACTGGCATGGTCTTGGGGCCTAGGGTCATGAGCAAGCTTGTTACAGATTAAATTTATATTATTACTATTATTTATTTTAAAAATAAAATATTTGGTATTTTTATTGATTCAGACCCCTAAAAATGTCTTTCTAACTCCTTAAAGTGGTCATTATATGATTTGTGTTGAAAAGTAGTGCTGATGAGGATTAAAAATAGAATTTGGAATAGATAAAGTTGAAAAATGATGACAGAAAAGGATTATAGTAGACTACAATAAATAAATAAATAAGGAAAAACAGCAACATTAATACTTTTTGTTCATAAAATCTTAAATAGAACAGTGAAAAGTACTTGAAGAAGCAATTTCAACAAAAAATAGTTTGTTTTCTTTTAGCTCTTAAATTATTTTTTGATCAAAATAAGTTCTTAAACTATTATTTTTCGTCACTTTAAATTCAATAGTTATTTAAGTTAAAAAAAATTATTTTGACCAATAAGATATTAACACATCACAAAAAATTTTCGACCAATAAATAGTTTAAGGACTAAAAGAAAAATAACATAGTTTAAATACTTATTTTGACAAAAAAATAGTTTAAAAACTTAAAATAACAAAAAATAATAATTTAGAGACTTATTTTGGCCAAAAAAGAATTTAAAGACCAAAACAAATAAAAGATTCATTTTAGCCAAACATTAACACAATTATGATGTATTTAATTCCTCAAGTGAATCCGCCCTTGTAACGTTTAATATATTACTTTAATTAGGTGAACATACAAACCTTTAGTCGTCGTCTAAAATAGTCATTTTTTTCTCAAAGTAAAAACAGAAAAATTGTTTGAGATTGATCATGAGATTTATTGTCAAATAAGATTAAACAATCTCTCTTAAAAATATGCTATTAGTTTTAATTCTGGTTATTATTATAACCCCTAAAAATGGCCTATGAGAAATGACCATGTCTAACAAGGCACATTTTGACTTTAAATTTCAAGTAAAAAACATGTTGAAAATTTAAACATTTAATTTAAAAACATATTTGCATAAACCGGTATAGGATGCTGAAACCACATATATAAACATATCAAATAGTAGTTACAAAATAAGTAGTATCAAATATGGTAGCAAATACTCGTAACATAACACCATACATCTCAAAATATAGGCATGTGTCACCCTGAAAGAATAAAATATAGGCTATCCAAAATATCTGAAAGGGAGAAAAATTGGAAAGTGAGCTAAGGAGCTCAGTGTGTTCCATTAAGTGCAGAATAAAACCATTCAAATAGTACAAACATATATTTAAAACATATCAGTAAAACATGTTATAAGGGCAACCAAAGTTTTCATGAAAAACTTAGCTACCCTCCAACCGAACTCCAGTATGCAATTCCCCATAACTACATTTATAAAGGCACTGACCCATGCCTATTGGGGGTAAGTGTCATCCTAAGGGAATACCTTAGGTCCAGGCGGAAGTACCCTAGTCGAAGCATAGGAACCAAGTACATACAGAATTACCCTAGCCTAAATGTAAGAACCAAATACATGCGAAATTACTAGTCGGATCAGGGCTAAACCAACATAGACTTCGCATATCATCCTAAGTACTCCAGTAAAACAATTTAAACAGTAAACAATATTCAGTAATAAGCAGTAGTGGCAGTTGATATAAAGTAGACAATTATTTTTTAAAAAACAGTGACCAAAGAACATGATATCAATTAGGTACTTAGGCATAAATCAGACAGATATGATGATCATGCTTAAAATCAGAAAATATGTTTAAGTTTTACAAAATCAGAAATTATCAGTCATGTGCATATGATCAGTCCAAACAAACATTTCAAACATTTATATAACACACAAAGAACACACCTCAAAAGATTAGATCGGTTAGATGACCTACTAAGCACCCATGTTACGCTTCAATGTTGTACTAGAACTTAAGACAACAAATCTTAAATTAATATGAGAGAAAATTTCTCTTTTATGATAATTCACAAAGTACCGATCCATACGAGTCACAACGAGATCACGCGATTGCACGTACCGATAGGAGCTAAGCTGGGCAGATGCGCGATCGGGAGAATCTCTAGTACTTTTAAACAAATAATACTAATGTCAGTTTCTTTTCAATAATTTCTCTTAAATAAATTAATTTAATACATATGCATGTTCGGGTTCAATGTTAAATGTAGAAGTTTTCGGGTTAGAATTTGCGATACAAACTTCAAAATCGGACTCAGGCGTCAAAAAATATAAAAGGGTAAAGTTAACTTTTTTTTGTCAAAGTCAACTAAGTTCTTAGACGAGTTGAGTCAAATGGGTTTGGATTGGGTCGAACTCGAGTCGAGTTTGGGCTTGGACCGATAATCGGTTCAGAGGTGAATCAGTTCGGTTCACGAGCGAACCGACGACGGCGGTCAGAATTCGCCCCTGGTGGCGCGTACAGCCCACGCGCGACCTATATCGACTGAAAATAATTTCAAAATGCAAAAAAATTATCTTAAATTCAACCATATCCTTAAATAAACCCAGATTAAGGCCTGAAATCTTACATACTTACCCAAAACGAAAAAAGGAGATCGAGAAAAGGCGTAACTCAGACGAAGCCTTAAACGGTGACGAACCGGTAGCGGTTCGGTGGGTTTCGTTTGCCACGGCCTGGGGATGATGATGGTGTCGGTCGCGTTTTGAACGGACAGCCACGGTCGCCTGGAAACACGAAAAACAGAAGAGGCGATGCTCAAATTCTCACCGAAGCTTTAAACGGGTTTCTCCGACAAATGGTAGCTAATCCACGGAAGTGGGGATAGGGTGTGATCGGCGCGAGGCGACTGTTGCGTTGACGATGGCAGAGATTGAACGATGACCAATAATGGGAGTTCGTGAGAGATGAAAGGTCGAAGACTCTGGATCTAGATATTTTCAAATGAGCATTTAATTCGAAAGAAATGGGTAGTTGTGTTATTATCAGACTTGATTTATTATTTTATTCAATTACCTAAAAGAATTAAAGCAAATTAAGATTAGCAAGAATCTTAACTCAATTAGTTAAGACTTGGGTTAACCAATATAAGAATAAGTGTTCAAACCCCATAACCCACCCATTATTCATTTTTTTCACCTCTTAACTTTAATTATATCCTATTATTACACGGGTGTTACAATTATTATTAAAATTTACACTTTTTTATAAATAAAAGATAGTTTACCAATAATTTCGTTAAAAAACTTCTAAATTTAGTTGGAGAAAAATAATACATGTAGTAAATTACAAAAACTTAATAAAAAGCACGACAAATTAAAAGGGTAAAACTTTAATACACAGGTTGTGCAAAATTATTTACCATATAAAAATTTAAACCTTAGATTCCTAATTCTAAAAACCTAAACCCTAAATCTTAAACCTTATACACTAAATTCTAAACACTAACCTTAAATTCTAAACAATACAATCTAAACCCCTAAAACTAAAAGATACATATAAACTAAAGTTTACACGGCTTCTATATCAAAGTTTTTTCTAAACTAAAAACACCGCACATCAAACCGAAGGACCACTAAAATCCGTATGAACGGCTTCTAAAACAACATCGGTGGTTGTACAAAGACCTGTCCACCCTGCACAACATAGAACGCATGCTTTGCCAAACTATCAACCACTGTATTAGCTTCGCAATAAACTTGAAAAAATCGAACATACAAATCCTTGTCCACCAATCTATCGATACGATGAACCAGGGAACAATGACTCCTATTAAAATTTACACTTTTATGTAAATGATATATAGTTGACAATTAAATTTTAATGCACCCATTCAACATAATTTGTCACCAAATTAATTTTTTTTAATTATACGATCTTAAATATCATTATCATTTTACATGATTCTAAGTTAGGTAAAAACATTTATGGATGTGGTAATATTTTTAAGTAGGTGAAAAACATAATATCTGTGATAAAAATAATGTATGTATGTATAAAGTAAGAATACGAAAAGATTAAATAAAGTTAAGAAATAAGGTAAACTACACGGGAGACTACCGATCTTTGGGGTTGGTGTTGAAATGACCATCGATCTTTTAATTTTGTCAAAATGACAATTCAACTATTGATATAGTTCCAATATAGCCACTAACCGTTAAAACTTAACGGAGAGGCTGACGTAACAGTTAACAAAAACTTATATAATTATACATTTAGTCCCCGCGAGTCCTAGGTTTAATTTAATAAAATAAATTAATTATTCAATTAGGTGGTGAAACGTGTTACTACCTTAGTAGAGGACTTTATCTATTCCGAATTGACAAGATTTCGAATTTTGAAGTTTAATCTCCACACCGGAGCGAAAAGGGAAGACTGTGCTCCGGAAGTGTTTGCTGAATTGCCTAGGGTTCCAGATAATGTGAAGAGAAATGGAAATGGTGAGTTCTGGGTAGCTCTAAACCCCGGTAGATCGGGGGCGGCGCCGAACGATGTTCCGGATCCGGTTGCGATCAAGTTTGAGAGAGAGACTTTTCGTAAGAAGGAAGGAATTGTTCAGCAGAGATGAGATGTTATATTTATATCGAGTATTGATTACATTATGTCAAAGAATAATGCTTTAAATCCCTCTTCATGCTCTTTGCTTTACTTTCTATTTGCTTAGACCTAAAAGCTAAGCTCCTTGCCTTAAACTTTTCATCACAAAAAATAAAATTGCAAAATACAGCTCCTGCTCTACTGTAAATACAGCCACAGCCACAGCCATGCAATCTCTTTTCATCGCAGCAGCGAAGCCTTCACGACAATCACGTAAGTTGTTTACCTTCCTTAGCTTTTCAACTTATTTGAAGATTCCAGGTTACCTATCGACATTAACTTACATGGAAATAGGTAATCTTCCGGAAAGAACTGCCGCCGGTACTAAAGCAATAGAGGCTTGGCAAAGTTTTGGAAGAGTATGTTCAGATAGAGAACAATCCATCCCGCCATGGAGAAAATTGCAAAAATATGAACCCAAAATAGCACAGCAGCTGCCTCCTTTCCACAACCTCTTAAATTAGTAACAGCACCAGAAAGAACAGATGTTGGCATTGAGTGCTGAAGGAGTAGGACAAATCGAAACATCTTATCACCAGCAAGAAGGAAACCAAGCTTGTCAGCCAGCATTACAATTCCAAGTCCTGCTGGGGGAACCAAGATTAGGCGCCCGAAAATAATTGCCACAAGTGTTCGTAGACCAATTCTTGAACTTCCTGGCCCAGGTCCATCAACGAGGTTGCCTCCTAATGCCAGCAAAATGCATGGAATCATGGCTTCCCCAAGAATAATGCAACTGTCTGTGAAGAAATAAAGTGGAACATCAGTTGTAAATATTAATCTCTTTAGAAATGGAACTGCGCCAAGAACCATAGCTAGGATTGAAGCAATAATAGGGGGTTGAAGAATTTGCTTGAGCTTTAACTTCTCATAAATAAACACTAGAAAATCTTTAATCTTTCCCTTATTATTTGAATTATCTGAATCCATTGGTGCATCCTCTTGCTCAAGCAATGGAGTATACTCGGAAGAGGCATCCTGCTGAGGGATCTTACAGGGAAGAATAGCTTCTTCAAGGTCAAAGGTTCCTTCCACAGGAGGAGCAAACATACGAAATACATATGTATATAGAATGATTGCGCCAACCCACTGTCCAAATGAAAAATATGCTGTTCCCTGCGTGCTACATGTGTCCGTGTCACCAAAAGGATTGGATGTATCTCTACATAAAGCTGCAATCAGAACAAGTGGTACATTCCCTATGTTTCCAATAGCAATTTGTACTATTGAGAACTTGAAGTATGGATATGGAGGTTTCACTAAGGTTACAACGACGAAACCTATGAGCGAACCAACGACGGCGCTGATAACGACATTCACAGGTATGAACCACCAGTCGAGCATTTTGTGTAGAGTAATAGCTTGTCCCAGTTGAGAAAAGATTAAACACGGAAGCAAAAGGGAAAACACCAACCCGTTCAAAAGCTTTCGGCCGTTGGCAGGCAAGATATCAACATACTTGGAAGCCATCAGAAAACCCAGGAAACACATGGTGAATACGTTGGCTATTGGCAGCACCGCAATCTTTATGCTGCCTAACAAAGACTCCCCTCCTCCTCCGCCACTGTCAGTGAAATAGACGATTCCGGTCTTGGTATCGATATCTATACCGTTTGTAAATCTAAACGGAGTTCCTTCGGCTTTTAGCTACGCCGCCGTATGGTCCGACGACATGTAAACCGAAGTAAGAATCGGCAGTATATAAATGACAAGTTTCGGTGTTGAACTTCAAACCCAGTGGCCTTCCACATAATGGTTCGAGATCCGAATTCGTCGAGCCGTCGCACAAATGTAGTTAGGGAAATTGAACCCAAATTCCCTTGGGTGTAGGGGGAAAGCCTCTGCCACTTAGCTAGGCACATATTTATAAAATAAAATACAAAATTTAATATGCGAGTTATATGATTGTTAATGCCATGAAAAAAGAATTAAATGTGATTTTAGGGAATTCGAACATGACACACTTATGATGTATAAAAACATCTAACCCAAAATTTTATAAACCCTAAAAATTTTATAGACCCTAAAACCTAAAAAAAGTTATGAGCCCTAAACCCAAAATTTTTTATAAACCATAAACCCTAAAAGTATAGTTAGTGCATGACTTAAAAAATGTCTAAACCCTAGATATAGTTAGTGAACGATTTAAAATTTTATAAACCCTAAACCCTAAAAATTTTATAAACCATAAACCCTAAAATTATTGATTAAGTTAAAAAGCATAAACCATGCACTAACTATATTTTTTAGAGTTTAGGGTTTACAATTTTTTAAATCATGCACTAACTATAATTTTTAGGGTTTAGAGATTCCTTAAATCATGCACTAACTATAATTTTTAGGGTTTAGAGTTTACATATTTTTAGGGTTTAGGAGTTTAGGGTTTATAAATTTTTTAAATCATGTACTAACTATAATTTTTAGGGTTTAGAGTTTAGAGATTTTTTAAATCATGCATTAACTATAATTTTTAGGGTTTAGAGTTTACATATTTTTAGGGTTTAGGTTTTATAAAATTTTTAGGTTCTAGAGTGTATAATTTTAGGGTTTTAGATTTTGTTAGTGCATGATTTAAAAAATTATAAACTATAAACCCTAAAAATTTTATGAACCCTAAATCCTAAACCCTAGAAATTATAGTTAGGGCACAATTTATGATTTTTAGCTTAATTAATAATTTTAGGGTTTATAAAATTTTAGGGTTCAGGGTTTATAATTTTTTAAATTGTTCACTAACTATATTTTAGGGTTTAAAGATTTTTTAAATCATGTACTAACTATAGTTTTAGGGTTCATAAAATTTTAGTGTTTAGGGTTCATAATTTTTTTAGGTTTTAGGGTCTATAAAATTTTTAGGGTTTATAAAATTTTGGGTTAGATGTTTTTATGCATCATAAGTGTGTCATGTTCGAATCTCCTAAAATCACATTTAATTCTTTTTTCATGGCATTAACGATCATATAACTCATATATTAAATGTTGTGTTTCATGTCATAAATATATGCTTAGCCCAGTGGCAGAGGCTTTCCCCTTACACCCAAGGAAATGTGGGTTCAATTTTTTTAGGTTTTAGGGTCTATAAATGTTGTGTTTCATGGCATTAACTATTTTTGTGTAATGCTTTGATTTTTCTCACCTGATTGGAGGAGGAAAATAAATTAATTTAATTAAATAAAAATATATAAAGTCCCCCAATAAGATAGTGACACGTGTCACCACCTAATTGAATAATTAATTTATTTTATTAAATTGAAAGTATGACTAAATTGATTAAATGTGAAAATTGCGGGGACTAAATGTGTAATTATATAAGTTTCTGTTAACTGCCACGTCAGCCTCTCCGTTAGGTTTTAACGGTTGTTGACTATATTAAAATCATATCAATAGTTGAGTGATCATTTTGACAAAATTAAAAAAACAATGGTCATTTTGACATCTACCACAAAGATCAGTGGTTTCCCGTATTGTTTACCCTAAGAAATAATGTATGTATACCTCATCGTTGTGCTAGTTAATTGTCGGTGTAATAGGGTTGCGGATTGGCTTGCGTGGATGTCGAGGGGCTTGCCCCTTGGGGAGATGATCTATTCCCAACCGCCCATGTTGCTTCAGGAAGCTTTGCACCAGGATCTTGCTAGCTCGATTGGGTAGTTTGTATTTGTTTCGATTGGTTTTCTAAGGTGTTATGTAGCGTTTATGGCTTGCAATTTTTTTTTTCTCTGTTTAAGTTTAAAGAAATTTTTTAACAAAACAGGTAATGGACCGGTTTCTGTTTAATCAAAAAATAACTTGAGAATGTTCATTTGCTTTCTATGAAATTGCATAAAAATAACAAATAGGAGAGATATAAGTTACATGTACAAAATTAAGCGATGACTTATGGGGCCACGACCCCCTTAATTTTTGAAAAGCTAAATTTTAGCCTCTTAAAATTTTGAAATATTTATTTGGTCTTAACAAAATTTTCAGAAATTCAAATTAAATTTTCATTTTTTGTATTTTTTAATTTTACTATACAAAATTTTTATTTTTTAATATTTATATGGGACCATGACCCACTGATTCTCATTGTGTTCCACTCTTGCCAATAAATTACATGTCTTCATGTAAGGTAAGATCATAATGATATATTTTTAATTAGAACAAGAATCTGAGTAAAAAAATTTCCATTAATATAAGAAACACTTTATAGAGAGAGAAAAATAGGGTTAGTAAAAAAATAAATTTGTCAAGATAGGGAATTATAAACTAAATCGGGCAGAAAATTTCAGACACGTGGCATGTTCCAATTGGGTGTAGATAGTGGCTCCACAATTTAAGGAAAAAAACAAAGAAGCAAATGTAGCTAGCTATAAAGGAACCAAAAAGAATTCTCTTAATTTTTTATTTAGTTCGAGAGGAGCCAAAAGAAAATAAAAGAAGCGCGCTTCGTAGTGAAGCATAAACTCAGTGATTCAGTGAGTTGGTGCGTGATTGCGCGTGGGGTAGGCTGAGTGAGAGAGAAGACAACAACTCGAATGGAAAAAACCACCGAAACGACGCCGTCCTACTCAATGCAAGAACAGGCAGTAGCCGTGCGCGGCGCCGGCGGGAAACTAAGGAGGCAAACTCCGCGTCGACCACCGACCACACCCTACGCCCGTTCTCAGCAGGACCAATCCCTACGCGGCCGCTTACTCTCCAAACTTGTTGATCCCGCTTGTCGTCTCATAGCCGGCGGCGCCACTAGGATCTTGCCCTCTCTCTTCAAATCCTTAAGCACCTATTCTCTCCCACCGCCAGAAGCTCAAGCTCGTGGTTAGCTATTATATTATATATTAAGAAAAGCACATCTCTGTTGAAACTACTCTCTTCGTAGGGATTAATTTGGGTTCCATAGGGTTTTAGAGGTACTTATTATTTTAGGTAAAAGGAGTGGGGGAATTTTTAATGATTTCCTTTCTATACATATAGTTGTTATTAATGTTGAATTGCTGTAATTTGTGTTGAAGTCTGGTATTTCTGTTCGAAACAGTTCAGTTCGATGAAGATATAGAGGAATATGCTAATGAAGAAGTCCAAAATTGTTCAACTGTAAGTGTTTCTATTTTCAGTTTAAATTTTGGTGAATCACAACATTTACTTGCTCACTTTAAGTGAAAATCTGTTAGTTTTGAGTTTTTCTTGGTGGCCTGGCTTGAGCAAGTATATTTGCATTCTGTTTATAGTTTGTAGCGTCCAAAACAGCTGGTACTGGTGGATCAACAGATGGACCAAAGGCTGGTTCTGACTGTGCTGAAAATAGAAAAGGCGACCAGGTTGACACTAATGATGCTGGGCTTTCAGAAATTGAGAAGCTAGTGATGGGGAAAACATTTTCGAGGTGACTTGTTTTTTGTTGTTGTCAGTGATACATACATTGTAAACTTCCTTATTTCTGCTAAGAATTACCGGTATAAATTTGTTTGAATATCAATTATAACCATATCCCAACTCCCAGCCATTACAAATGAGCCTTGTTTTGATATTAATGATTCCTTCATCTCCTTTTGTGCATCTTCATATATCCATGTTTGTCTCTATCTTTCAGGACGATCATTTAGTTAGTTAGTGCAAAGAGTTAACTATCTAATGTGTTTTTACATTTATTTCTATTCCCAGGGATGAAATCAATCGTCTGATTGGGATTATAAATTCAAAGGCTGTTGATGTTCCTAAAGTTAATCAAGAAAGTAAGGATTTAATCCTGTCTGCTGGAGGACCCAAGGGACTAATAGTTGCTACAAACCTGAGAACGCAAACCGAAGAAAAATGGGATGATCTAAATAAAGCTGCCAGGGATGTAGCAATCCCTCTTCCTAAGCCAACTGTGAGTGAAAATCAGTATTCTGAACTTGTATTGGATCAATGGTGTGCGCATGGAATACTGAGGTTGAATATTGTGTCATTTGTTAGTTTATGGATGTGTTGTGATGCTTGTGCAAGAATATGGAAAAAGTAATCCTCTTGTAGGTTAGACTTAATTAGACTATGTTGTCTTGAATATTTATTTTTTTAGAAGCATTCATCTGCAACACATATCATATGGATATGGTATGGTGGTCCTACCCTTTAAATATATGGAAAAATGTTTTGGGAAAATTTAACACGCCCACATCACACCCTTGGATACACACCCCCTACTCAGAGTAACATAGCTTGTAGAAACAGATTTTAAAAAATTAATTATTTGAACTCATAACTATTATATAATTTTCACTTAAATTAATGTAATTTAATCTTCACTGAAACAGATGTAGGAAAAAGAAGGGAGTTACTTCAAATTAAGGTGATTTATATGCATGATAGGCAAGAACTTGCAGTTTTATGCTTGACTGCCTGGAAGAGAGTATGTTTTCTGGTTGGTTTTGAAAAGAAAAGACTTAACTTTGAGATCATAAGCAAACAAAAGAGTAATATGGACAGTACCCTAACAGTGGTTAGATTTGAAGCTTGGGGTTGCTTTTGTGGTGGGTCAGTTTGTTTTCGATAGGTGGCTATTATAAGGTTTTGATGAACTATTTAGGGCTGGTTGTGAATATTAACCAGTGCTGGGAAAGAGGATAAAATATCTAGCCTTCTCATCAATGCTCAAATATCTAGCCTTCTTATTTCTCTCTAATATGCACGTGTGTGCTTGCACAAATGTGTTAATTTTCTCATGCCCATCATATATCAATGTACCTGTACCATTAGGTACAATGAAATTTAATGTGCTTGTCTCCCTGATATCTTTTCTTTCCTGTCTATCTAAAATTCTATGAAATATTGCAGCTCCTAAATGAAATGCCACCTTCACCAATTGAAATTGCAAAAGCATACATGGCAAACAGAACACCAGAAGTAAACCTAGGTTCAAAAAGTATTATATCAAAAGAAGAAAGACGAACTTTGCTGGCTGACGATTTTGCATCGGAACCATTTGTCCCATTTGCTTCCCCAAAACCATCCACAGGTTGGCCAGGTTCCATGGTGCAGGATCAACGTGGTTATTTAACTCCTCAAAGTCAAAGAAGCAGATTTGGGCTTCATAATATTCCAAGAACCCCTTACTCCAGAACAATCTATTCAAAATCTAAATCCAAGGTGTGGAATTTTAAAATGTTGTTTGTGTTCCATCATGATTTACATTTGATGATTGTTAGTTTTTCTTTTTCTTGTTTGCATTTAACCAGCTGGCTCATGTACGAGATGAGGGTGAAGGTTTCGTGAATGGTTCATTTTCTCCCTTGCAGCAATCACAAACTCCTGCATATGGGCAGGTAATTTTCATGATTAGTGGTTTTAATTTGTGGGTACTACCGATTATCCTTCTAGTATAATGCTAAATTTTTATGCCTACACATTAAAAAATACATTATTTTTCTGATATACCTTTTGTAAATTGAGAGAAAAAAGAGACATTTTAAATGATGGATAATATTGTAAATATGTGCACTTAATTCTCATCTTCCTCATTTCCTCGCATCTTTCCTATTTTCTGATATACCAATCTGGAATTATTTGATTGTATGCATGAGGTGGAAAATAGTCATATTTCCTATTTTCTTTCCTTTCACTTATCGTTCCCACCTAGCACACTCAATTTATTTTCTTTCCACTTTTCCACGCTATTGAGTATACCCTTAGGCTTTGCTTGCTAAGAAGGATATAAATAGGCAATGACAGAAAAGTGTTTAATCCAACGGTTAAGCTACAAGGTGGAAAGTGGTTTTGAAACCTAATTATTAGATTAAAATGTTTCTATTCTCATTCCATTATATCTTTCGTACCAAGCAAAGCCTTAGGGGAAAAACGTGCTCTAGATTTGGACATAACCATTGTGAGAAAGGGGCCATGGTAGCCGGAGATGATGAATGCCGTTGAACAATGAACAATAAAATATAAAAGCTAGAGTTTAACGATAGAACAAAAATAGTATTTTTAACAGAGAACAATGTGTTTCTCTGTATGTATGAGATAAGCCTTTAAATAGGCTGATACAGAGTTTCAGTATAACTAAAATTATACTTTTATTTATAATTTAAATAATATTTATCCCTAATTTAAATAAAACTTCTAGTAAATCTAAACTACTGACTTAGAAATAAACTTTAATTACACATTAAATTAAACTCTAACACTTCTTGTCAACTTACACTCCCCTCAAGCTCTAACACTTCTTGGATAAGTTACAACCATCTCTGTGTGTTTGTTTAAGTCAAAGCTGGACAGATCTGAAAGCTGAATAAAGTAATATTTATCATGCTGTAGCAGCTAATGCCTATTTGCAAATTGCTTTTGATGATTTGAATTCTTATCTGTACATCTATTTGACTTGAGTCGTTTATTTGTTGTTTGAACATTTGATTGAATTTGAGGAGCAACATAATGGATAATGGCCATGGATCTGTGGGACCTATTTGCAGGATTCAACATAAGGGCACTGTGGAAACTCCATCCACAGGATCTGTTTATTCCCATTCATCATTGAATGGTTCTTTTCCGGCAGTAAATTCCAGTGTTTCGAAAGGTCTATCTCCTTCTATCAAGAGGAATATGGAACAGGGAGGCACTAGGAGCTCTTCAGTTTTCCAGTTGGTAGATAAAAATAGAAGCTCAGAAATGGGTATGCCACCTGTTCATCCTCATTCCAGTCAGATGGCTAGGACAATATTGGACACCTTGACCGAACTCTAGTGACTCCGAAGAAGTCTGAGGAGTTAAAGATAGCTGCTTCATGGAAAATATCTGAGTCTTCGGATGCTAATGCTTCTGTTTTAACCTTGCGCAACAATGTGCCAACTTTAGGACTTGATTCTTCTAAAAGCAAGGATAAAATCAACAATGGAAACCCTGCTCCCTGGAATGAAAAGTCAATTTCTATGGCTTCTCCAGAGAGTAATGTAAAGAAAACAAATTCTACATCGGATTTAAAAGTTGATAGCACTGTTCCATTGTTCGGCAATAATGCAGCGTCTTCACTAGATAGTGGAAAAACTCTGGATTCACAAATGAAGACTGCACACAAGGTATTTCATTCATCCTATTATTATTATTATTATGTGACCATGAATGGTCTTATTAGGTCTTATGCATTCCCTACTAATGTATTATTCTCATGCCTTAATGCTAATCATTTTGCTAAGTATTTCCCTAGTAAGTATAAACTATATTTTTCTAAGAGGAACCATTTCCCCCGAATATTTATTGGAGAAAATTGTATATATATGTAACTTTTAATGTTAATTGCCTTCTTGTACATGTATTGACATCCAATTTCTACCATTTTGTTTCGGAGCAAAAGATGCATAACTATTTTCTATTGGGTGCGAAGGTGATAATATATACCATCATTTCATCTCCCTCTCTTAAATCAACCCTGAAATTTGGTTGGTGTCACAAATCCGGGTAATCATTATATGATGCAGGAGTATTAATCACAAACGGTCTCTTTGTTAACTTGCTTTTGTCTATTAGCTGCTTAAACTTTTGTTACATCAAAGTATGGCGTGCTAATCAATTTATTGGACAGGATCTTCCAAAGTTCGCTGTGTTGCAGTGTCTGAGGCGGCATCCGAGGGTCTACAAAAGCCTTCATCCAACTCTTCAGGAAATAAACCCGTTTTGGCATCTATTTCTGTCACCAAACCTGAGCAAAGGTGGATGTTTACATCGGATAATAGCACCACCGGTTTCACTTTCCCTGTTCCTGCATCTTCTGGCATGTCTTCTGTAGAAACTGTTGAAACAGTATGTTTCTCCAGTCATATGATCAGAGGCTCCTGAGTTGATTATCCACGCTGGTGCAGCGATGTTGGTTTTAAAAAACAGTCTACCTTTGTTATCTTCATGACCCGTGAGGGTAATAGAAATTGGAAAAGCATCATTGATGCTGAAAGAGGAAGGAGAACCAGCGACACACTGAAGTTTACTGGTTCCAGAATTTTTTCCTGAATGGACAGGATTAGTCATGGCGGCTAGGGCGAAAGATGGCGAAAAGGATCGATTAGCCTAAACTGATACCATTTAGAAACTGTTGAAACAGTATGTTTCCTAGTATTTCCAAACATTGAACATCTTTACAAGAGTAGTCTTTTAAAGACTTAATTAAAGAGAGTTTACTTACTGTTAGAAGATTTTTAGATTTGCAACTCTTATCTCTTAAGTTAGAGATCTAGTTTATCTATAATACTTTAGTTTATCTACAGGAAAATAAATAAACCTAAGTTTAACTTAGCTTATCTACAACTAACATCTTCTGAGCCACCAACACCGACCATCATACCGTCGATATTGGATGGCAGTCAGCATCAGCCCAAAGAGGAGCTTACAGGACCTACATATACTTTTGGATTGAACAGATCTTCCCCTGCCTTTGTTTTTTCTTTCCCTTCGACAAGCAGCGCCCCGAACCGCATCAATGCTTCGGATATTACCTTCAACTTTGGATCAGATAGATCATCAAGAATATCTTTCAGTCCTGTCGGAAAAAATACCACATGCCATTGACACAGAGATGGATATTTTATCTCAGTGAGACTGCAGCAAAGGCAAAGAGTTTGTCTAAAGCTGTAATTCGGTCGGATTTAGTTAGTGTTAGAACATAGTGCTCCTTCAAACTGTATTATCATTGGTTGGGTAGTCTTCAAAACTAACTGCACTGGGATTTATCTTAAAGAGTTAAATTACAGAAGCATCCTTCCTCTCCATTAAAGCCAAGAAAAGCTTGGCAACAAATTTTGTAACTGTTGAATGATGCGACACTTTCTAGAGGATTGCTTTGTTCCCATTCTTGGGTTTTGGATCTTACTGTCTACTTTGCAAGACAAGATAATAAATAAAGGAGAGGAAGACGATGGGACGTGGCACACTTGATGTTCACAAATTTGTAGAATTTATGTCGACGTCACATGTCGGCAACAAACAACCTACAATCTTTAAATCTTTTGGTGTTTATTTAAAAAAATCAAGGCTTTCATCTGCATTTAGATTCAGTGTATCCGTCCAATGAGAACTCATCAATTCCTCTAAGCAGAAATCCACAGTAAGGTTTTAATCGGAACCCATTTTTCTCATTTTTTATCTTCTTCCGTTACGACCATTACCTACGACTTTCCGTCTAAATTTCAACCAATTTTCTCCTGAAGAAAACTTAAAACATTATATAAAAGATGTTTTACTCTTATTTATTGAAATAAAAATATGGAACAACATTCATTCTTTAGAAAAGTCCAAAGGGGGAGAGTAGTACTACTAGAGGGGCTGCCATGCCAGTGATGTGCTGTGTAGAAAGAAAGGAGGTGGTGGTCACAGGTCGGCTTTTGGGGAGTGAGGCATTGGAGAGCTGAAATGACAATGAAATGCAGCAGACATGAATTTGACATTTCATTCTTATGTCAAACCTCTTTTTCTTATTAATTTCTCTCCCCTATCACCCATTCAGGTTTTTTTAAAAGACAGACTAAAATAAGACGGTAGAGATTTTTACGTATACCGAAATTCTTATTATTTTTGTAAATATTTTTGTATATGTATAAAAGTCGATACAAAAATCATTATAACTTTTGTAAAAATTTCTATACCACCTCATTTTAATCCGTTTCCCCCTAGAATCACCCATCACCATTTACTAAATCATTTGCTGATCCCCATAACATTCCATCGTTATTACCCCTTCCATTACATGCACTTCTCTCTCCCTTGTAGTGTTTTTTCCTCTTCAAATAATTATCCGACGGACAGCGCAGAGAAAAAAAAAATTATATTTCCACTTCACCAGCTGTCTGGAGGGATGCCCTAATTGCCGTCTCTACTCCATTCCACGATTCTAACTGTATCCTATTGATTTTAATTATGTGCTCTTAAAGCAGCCTTTGGCTACATTTTATATATTCATGCTCTTTTTCATGCTAAATATGAGTTCCTTTTTGCTGTTGTCTTGAAAACATCGATTTGGATCGGATATTACATTTAAATACATTGTTAATGTATACTAATTTTACACATTAGTTTATTGCGAATTAAAGCGGTTGTTGTTGTTGTTGTTGTTATTGTAACATCAAAGAAGATGTGGGTTTAGGGATAGACATGGTTGTCAATGTATAATAAGTTTACACATTACTAGCTTCAACGTGTATTATCCTCCGATTGAGAGGTTTAATCATATTTGAGTAACTCATCGACATTAAATCCCCATAAAATTTCGAATCGATCGAATGTATATTATAATATCTTAATAGACTGATGAACTAAGTAGACAGTGGGATTTATTTTAGAGATTATATATGTAAATATGTTGAGTTGAAAAGTGGATGGCAAACAAAGGAAAGTAGCTGAGTTGAAGTAAATATTACATATTCTAAACAATTCAACACAAATAAGACTAAGGATATAAATATTCATATCCTTTAAAAAGACACACATTGGATCAACACTTCAAACTTCAAACTCCAAACCTCAAATCACAATCACTCCTTGCCATTAGATGCTTCTTAAGCCTGCTTAAAAATAATGAAATTCCAAAACACAATATGAAGACGTCCGGATTTGAATCTCAAACCTTTCGAATAACGACTATATGAACTAACTGAATTAAGCTCGTTAATAAGTTATTTCTACCTTAAAAGCAAGATGAATAATATAACCAAAGTTGGGTTTTGTTTATGAACTTTCCCTAAAGAGAAAATTAAATAACCACTTACATTGTTCACCTTAGTTTGGTTGTTCGTTTCCAGCATCAGCCCAAAATGGATATGTGGGAAATGTGCCCACTACACATACCAATTAACAAAACAAGTGTTAGTCAACCTATGCTACTGTCGTCAGTAGACATGAGATCGAGCAGTTTGTCTGCAAGGTGTACTATCGTAATAATATTAATTAGTGTTCATACTTACATTCTTAGCAGCGGTGCTGAATGCTTCCCTGTGACTGATATCTGGATTGTTGGCCTTGATCCTTTGAATCTCCTCTCTACAATAATCCATAATTAATTACATTGCACGTATTCGTGTAAACATAAATGAAAGGTGTGCATGGCAATGTTAAAAGAAATCCTACTTGATGAACTGGTTGTATGCAGAAGGTACTCGCTGCCTCTTCTCGGGAGCTGAAAATGAAACAAAAAACAGCTCTTTAACATTAAAAATTATGTGAGATTCAATAATTGACCGAATAGTTAAGGATGTTTATATCATCTCATCTTGTATGAGTTCAAATATAACTTTTGCATTGAGAATGTATTTATCTCTCTGCTTAATAAAAACAAGACTTAAATGAAAAATTAACCCTTAAACTATGTTTGTTTGCTTGTAGCCCTAAATTATTTTTGGTCAAAACAAGTATTTAAATTATTATTTCTGGTTAGTTTAAGTAACTAAGCTAGTTTAATCAAAATAAGTACATAAACTATTTCATTTTTTCCTTTTAGTCCCTAAAGTATTTCTCGGTAAAAAAAAATTTGTGACGTGTCAACATCTTAACAGTCAAAATATATACATATTTACTTGAATAATTATCAGACTTAAACTAACTAAAAATAATAATTTATATATTTATTTTGACCCAAAAAAATTTAAAAGCTAAAAAACAGTATAGTTTAAGGGTTGGATTTTTCATCTAAGTCTAAAAAAACAATAAAAATCCGTGCACTGAAAAGGCAGTGTCTTGATTACTTACGTCGGTTCACTACCCTTTCCTCGGTCGCATTGTTAGCAGCAGGAAGAGCTCGCATCGACAACTTGTTGCATTTCGACGAGGAAAACAGATCTGTCCTGAAATCCTGTGTTGCATAATTGGGTGCCTACAAAAAAAACATTAAATTTAATTATAAAGCTGAGTATGATTGAAATGATGGTTTGAGAGAAAGAGAAAAGCAGGAAAACCAGACACTGAATCTGTTAGAATTGTAGCGTCATTTAATTAGATAAATCAGACCAGACATAAGCTCAAAATTCTTGGAACAAGGGCCCCTAAGAAACCAATGGATCTCTCTTACAAAACCCTTAACTTACATGTCAATCAAATCACGCTACCCAAACCAGACATTGGAAAACAAAAAGAAATGAAAAGCGGCTGTAAAATCCAGACTAGGTTTTGAACATGCCTGCTGCTAGGGTTTCCAGTCAACTGCAACTATTTCATGGATTAGCCCTAGGTTTCGAAAAGCCAAATATATTAGTGTCATAAATTTTATTTAATTTCGTCCTGGAGGCTGGATCTTATCACCTGAATGTCTTGCCATGACAGTGACTGAGATGCGGCGGCTGCCATGTTAACAGACCAGAGATTGGTGCAGTGCCCACATCGGACTGTCACGATATCGAACAGACTGCTGCATGGAACGCTCACCTGCATAAAAAATGAAAGAAAATCACAGATCAGCTAAGATTTCTAAAAATCTGGGTTTTCCTTCCCACATAAAAATGGATGCCAAAAAAAAGAAAGAAAGAAACTAGGTCAGTCGAATATTGGTCAAGGAAAAAGCATAGGGTTTCTAGGAAATTTTCAAATCAAAGCTAATAACGAGATCTACGTTATTTTGCTTCCGCCCATTAGCCAAATAAACTAAATTAGCCAAGAATCAAGTTGTGGCTGTATTTCTTTAGTTGCCTTCCCCATTTTCAAGTGACCTGAGTAATCTGGACCGATCGTGTCGTACAACTGTTTTTGATGAGTAAGAATTTTTTATATTCACAAAGTCTCTAATTTAAAATTTACTTAAACTATACCCAACAATTAAAACATAGGGGAAAGCTATGTAACAACAGCAGAAGCCAAAGGAGTTGTGGAGTTGTCCTCATCAGATTATCAGTGAAATGCCTGTGTTCTGGAGATTTTGGACGTTAAAAGAAAATACCCTTTTATTTACCAAAAACAACATTAACAAAAAAGAAATGAAATCTCTCGCCGGCCATGACTTTATTTTTTACTGCAAACGAAGAAGAAAAAGAAAAAGAAAAGCCTAACGATTGAGACCTGACTGGTAAGAAAATCAAGAAAACCCAGAAAGAGAAAATCAAATAGATTTCAGTAAAAATAAAGGGATCAGACACTGTGATAACAAAAGTCAAGACCAGCTTTTATCAGCATCTAAAATGTTCTTTTCCTTGTAAGAACATACATGGAGAAAACACCAAGCAAAAAACCAAAAAAGTAAACAAAAATATAAGCTGCAGAATAAAGAGAAAAAAGAAAAGAAAAAGCATATCCCATTAAAAAAGAAGAGGCGTATGAGATCAGATACCGCAAGAACTATGTTGCAAAAGTTGCAAGGGATATAGCAGAGTTGCTCAGGCACAACATCGATGCAGCTCGACATGTCTTCAAAGTGGAAAAAGAAAACCAAAACTTAGGGCAAACTCTCTTCAACCTCAACCCTAGAAGAAAACCAAGTTCTTCTCTCTGTAAGTAGCAAAAACCAGAAGAGGAAAGCAACACTTGAAAAAAAAGAGCTTTTAATTTCCTCCGCAAGTCCTTTGCTTTAAACCCGGGCTATGTATGACAACAGTAAACTAAATGTCTCTTTATATACAGAAAAACATTTACTCGGAGAGAGAACCAGGAAAGCTCGAATCTAGGTCTTAGTATAAGCATCATCATCTTTTTTATTAAAACCACTCGTTGGATTCGGGAGAGTGTTTAATAAAAACAAAAAATAGAAAACGCTAGGCTAATATGATAGGGGAAAAGTGGGTAATTTGTACACAAGTGGCCAGCACTGGCAGCAAATGTTAGGACGTGGAAGGGAGAATAAAAGGTGGTGTTTTTGCTCATGGGAAACCGGGTTTGGTTACAGATTGAATTGCTTGGGGTTTGTGAGTTAAAGAGATTAGGGTTTGAAGAAAAAAGAAAAAGGAAATTTGGAAGTAGTACCAAATCCAATACTGTCCAGATTATGTTTTGTTGCTGTTGTAATGAAATGAGTGTGACTCTGATCCTGACCTTCTGCTGCATCCTCAGCGGACGATGGGGGCAACACTATTTCCTTATCTCATTCCTTCTTCAACGATATCCTTGGCCATGGGATTTAACCCTTCAAAGGGGGCATTAAGCCTACGTTCAAGTTCGAATTTCAATATTTATATTATTGATATTTAATCCTTTTATAGGCAAAAAAATTGATTTTAAAATTTAATACGATCATATTTGATGCATTGTTGTTGTATAAATCTTATGCACTAACGATATATTACAGTCCGCTAATTTAATAATGAATAAAATAATAAAATTTTTACGAGGTTTGTAAGTAAATATACTTAATTTTTTTGACAATAGCAACTGAATTGTATTAAAAACCATAGAAAATATTACAAATACAACGCATCCAGAAGGAAGCATAATGAGACTAGTCCACCAATATTTCATACAAAAACTTAAAGAAGCAAAGAAAAATAAATACTTCCATAGATATTAGCATACCGTTAAAATCTAGAAACCTTCATGAATCTCCTTTTCTCTAATCCAAACAAGATGTTTTACGGGGTGAAAAAGAGTGGTAACGAACCAAACTATCAGGCAGATTGTTCCGCTACCCAAGTCTGATTACATCGTCATACCAACCATCAACCCAGTAGGGATCTATCTTTCTATGACCACCAACAGAATCTTAATCAGAGATTAGCGACATGAAGATCTCTGTACGAGCATTAAACTAGCGCTAAGGTATGATAAATCATGCCAAAACGACAGATGAAATAAACCACAAAAAATAAAGAAAAATGTCACAAGGACATAGGAAACGCGTGCCACAAAAACATAATTTTTTTTAAAAATATAAAAAACAAGAAAATAATAAACCTCGATGGTCGACAACCAATACTAAAATTAGTTGCTGGCCACCGACCAATAAAACTAAAAAACACTTAAATTTATTTAAACATAATTAAAAAATAATTGTTAGCTTTAGTTGGGCAACCGTGTCATCCTTCCAGAGCTATTATTATTAAATGAATAGAAATTCTTTATCTTTTTAGTGTCTATTTTATGTCTCACGCTAAAAAATTAAGGTTTAAGGTTTAATGTTAGGGTTTAGGAAATTAGATGTAGGGTGTATTTTATAGGGTTTAGAGTTAAGGCTTAAAATTTAATTTTTAGTGTTGAGGCATAGAAAGGGACACTGAAAAGGGGCATAAAATTTTTGTCCATTAGAAACGGTTGACCCATAGGTTCTTATTGGAATATAAATCATATGTCCTTTTTTGATGCCCCTATTTATGCTTTCACTCTATAAAATTAGGTTTAGGGATTGAGATTTACATTTTAAGGAATTGGAGATATGGTGTATTTTTAAGGTTTATGATTTAAAATTTAGGATTAGAGTCTATGTTTAAAATTTAATTTTTTAAAGTTAGGTATAAAAAAGATACCGAAAAAGTGTAGATGATTTTTGTTATTCTTATTCTTTCTAGACTTGTTCTTGTTTGAAGGTTGTACCTCTTACATAGAATGTTGTATCCGTCTTTACTCGTTTGATGGTTTGAGATTTCTTTTTTGAACCATTTCTACCCAGGGGAGGGAGATTTACTCCTATTGGGTTTTAAACCCGCAACCTAAGGAGAGGAAATAGTGTCAACTGAGAGCTTTAACCACCTGCTCTTAGGGCTGAGCATGGTTAACTGTAAAACCGAAAATCGATCCGAACTGAGGCGTTTGGACGGTTTATGGTTCATAAGTTTACGAACTGTGGTTAATCGAATCAAACCGAATCGAGCCGAATTTGGTTTTTTATTTAATTTATAATTATTTTTATAATGTAAAAATAAGTATTTTATACTTAAAATACTATAAATACATTTTAATTATTACTTAAAAATTAAGTTTTTAATAAATATTTATGATTTTTTTTCAAACTTTACCTTTTTAATGTTTAAAAGTCATGAAATAAAGTTATTTTGTCAAAATAAAATAATTTTTTAAAAAAACTAATGTTAATATGAAAAATCAAAAATCGAGGTTATCTTAACTTAAAAACCGATAATTACTAAAATAGCTTACTAAATTAAACCAAAATCGAACCGTATACACCCTTATATCTAGAGATTGTCGACCGATGCTTTGAGAGTTGACTTCTACTGCTCTTTGACATCTAATTCCATTACCCAATCCTCGGTAACAAACGCAATACCAAATGATATACGTTCGAACAATTGTAACTTTTGTCACTCTATTAACTCCTTTAAAATATTTCAATCTCTTTATGAATACGAATAGTGCACCTTGTATTTGTGAATAAATGGTAATAATCTTTCGCCCTAATATTTAATGTTATTTCCCTTTAGTACAATGATTCCTTGGTGCAATCAATGTATACACCTCCTCTTTGATCTCTCTTTTTGAAAATTTCTCTCTGCTCTCTTAATCTTGATTCTTTAATATTTCATTGAATAACGTACGATTTAAAGGTTAGGTCATTTTGTAAAGATATCAGATTCTTTTTCTATATCCATTAGCTGTAATACTTTTTACACAAACCTTTTAATTTTAGGTTTAAGGTTTTAGGTTAGGGTTTAGGAGTTTAGTATGTATAGTGTAAAATTTAAGGTTTATGGTTAGAATTTAGAGTTTAGCGTTTAAGGTTTAGGTTTTAAGGTGCTAGAGTTTGGGATTTATGTTTTAAATTTTATAGAAGGATTCTGTAATTTTTTACACAGCTTGTATATCAAAATAACACATATATATATATATATATATATATATATATATATATGAAAATACTTTGATACACAAGCTTGTGTTCAATTTTAAGGTTTAGGGTTTTAGGTTAGGGTCTAGGGTTTAGAGGTTTAGTGTGTAGGGTGTAAAATTTAAAGTTTATGGTTAAAACTTAGAGTTTAAGGTTTAAGTTTTAAGGTGCCAGGGTTTGAGATTTAGGTTTTAAATTTTATAGAAGGGTTGTATAAATTTCTTTTAGACATCTTGTGTATCAAAATATAGCTCATATATATATATAACGTAATGATAAGAATTTCATAATTACAAGGAGTAAATCTGTAAGGAAACATAAAGTTTCATATGATTTGGTATAAAATGAGTGATGTTCGAATGATGAAGCCAAAACGGGAAACATATAGTGTTTTACAAACAAAATTAATCTATTTTTTGTGTCATTTATATTTTCTACTAATAATTTTATGTCACAGTATTGATGATTGTTTTCTACTGTTTTATTGATTATTTTTGTTTTATTGATAATAAATATGACATAAAATTATTGGTGGGGCATATAAAACAACACAGAAAAGAGAGACGAATTATATTCGTGTTGTACCATGTGGAGGGGTTTTGATTATCTTTGACAAGGGGGAGTCATGGACCCTATCACAGTTGGATTTCCAAAGGGTTTTTCAACAATAAAACAACAATCGACAGTGTTCAGCAATGGCTGCTGCTGATGAGGCAAGTTATCTTAGTTGTAAATAGGAAGAGAGTTTACTGTGCTTTCTTATTTGTAAATAATAATGGTAAAAAAAAGGCTGAGAGATGAGATACTGCATTCATTTCATGTAGGATGGGATTTTGGAATGCGAGAAGCATCCATTTGATTTGAAATATATTTTTAACGCCTCTCGGTTGATCTTTGATGATAGTTTTGATTAACTGCTCCCTATGATCTGCTATATCGTGTTTATCGATAATTATGATACTCAAGAAATCAAACTAATCGAAGCTCTAGACATACATTTTTCTATAGCTGACGTATGTAATTTTAGTCATCCATTTCATTTGTCTAATGATCAGAAATTAGTGTAAGTTGTTTTTTTTGTTACTGGCTCTGTGCTTGGCTCCGGCCTTTGTGTTTTAGACCACCTTTGTGTAAAACTTTGCTTTGCAAACAACAGAAAGAAAGAAATTAGTGTAAAACTAATTGAGTTTTATATAGTGTAAGTTGATCATATTCCTATGTATATCTAGAAACTATAATTTCGTAAGCCTTATACCTCTATTCAAGGTCATCTCAACCGATCACGAGTCCATGAATTGATGGGAAGAAAGAGTTGAAGTTACACAAGTACTCTAAAGTAATTGAAGAACATGTGATTCAAATTTAGTAGGAATGAGTTTAAAACAAATGAAGAACTGAATAAACAAGAAAAATTAAGGATTAAATCACAAAACAACCAAATTACTTAGCTACGAACCAAAAATGAAGTAATTTTAATATTTTTTTGGTATTCAAAATTTTTAATTTCTAATTCAAATTGAAATCCAAATCCGAACCACTAAGTTGAATGATTCGAAAAACTAGGAAAAAAAAGAACCATGTTTTTTAGTCGGAGTAAGTTTTACTCACCCTTATGCCAAACCCTTCTTTTCCGCCCACAAAATTCAAATAAACTTTTACATTGTATTTGGTTCTTATAATATAAAATTAATAATGTAAGATTTCGAAATAAGATCACATTGTTTGCTCTAACAATATTACCCGACCACGAAAACGTAAGATTTATATAAATATAACCACGAATTGTATACATACCACGTGTTAAAATTTATTTTAAAAATAATTTCTTTAATTATAGGCAACATATCATAATATTACTTACGCTAAGAATTTTCGGTATAAACTTAAAAATATAACTTCTAACCAACCACTTTAAGCATCTCGATATCGTTTAATCAGGTCTCGAGTTCGAAATTTTATGCATATAAAAAGATTTTGTTAGGAGATTTATCCACCAAAATTAGGTGTACGACGTGACTCGATCTAAATTAATCAAGATTATACCCTTATAAGTGAGAATACGGAGAGCAACAAAAAAATATAACTTATAAGTCGACTACTAGAATTTAATTACCTCATATAGAATTAAATGGATGTAGAAAGAGACAAATCAATTTTAAAAAATCAACAAAATAATTGAAAATGGATACAAAATTAAGAAGATGGGAGACAGAAAATTATTGGGATATATTTCTTTGTCAACATAGGCAAGTTGATCGATAATATAAGGTGAGCAATGCTTGTTAGGGTCGAGTCGCTTTCCATGTCTGCTGCAATAAATAATCATCGGTTTTTAAGAGTTAGAAATCATTTACAGTGTAAAATTATTTAATTATATATTGATTTATAATTATTAGATTAATTAAATTTAGTTAATACAACTTAAAGTAGATAGTTAAAGATTCCTGTTAACATTTAACCTCTTTCTCTAAGTTTTGGGTTATAATATCAGTAAGAACAATCCTCCCTTCCCCTTCCTCTTAAGTAGAATATGTTCAAAAAAGATTAATTAAATTTAATAATTGAGATTAAAAATTTTAAATTAAAGAGAATCATTTTTTATTTTTCGTAAAATTCTCTCCATTTATCTTTGTTAATTTCAATAATTCTTTTTTACTTATCCAATAATCTTAAAAGATAAAATAAAATAATTTTACATTGTGTCAACAGATCTTACTCTACTCACCTATAAATGATACTAAATATATGTCACAAGTACGTTGTGTCTAAATAAATGTTATAATATGTTTATTTGTTATTTTAAATAGTTTTCATTGAGTAAGCACATTTTGCCGGTTGGCCAAGTTGTTCATCATTGTATTTTAAACCTTCAACCCTAAACTCTAACCTAAACTTAAAATCTAACTCATAAACTATAAACCTTAAACCCTAACCTAAACTTCAAACCTAACTCATAAACCTTAAACCCTAACCTAAACTTCAAACCTAACTCGTAAACCTCAAGCCTTAAACTCTATATTTTAATGTTAGGACATACATAGGAACACCAAAAAGGCAGAAATTTTTTGTTCATTAACTAATATTATTTAAATTCAACTTTATATTTGTCAATAATCTCTAAAGTAGGTGATTAGAGCTCTCAGTTGACACCATCTTCTTTCCCTAAGTTGTGAGTTCAAAATTTATTATGAATAAAATTCCTTTTCTCTTCTTTTAGGTAAAAATTATTCAAAAAAAACTTTATACTTAAGTTCCCTAAATAGAATTGGCTTTTGTTAAACCTACCGATTAACATTATGCGACTCACCTACAAGTAGAGAAGCATTGAAAAGTGAAATGACATTGAAAGTAATTAATTTGCTTGGAAAAACAGCAACCTCTAAACCTTCTAAGTTTCCCTGTCTTCATCTGGTTTTAAGAGGACAATAACACCAGTCCCATAATCTTTAGTCCGTGGGTCTGTCTGATTTCTAATACATTTTGGTTTGAGAAAAAGTTTGATATACGGTCCGTGTAAACAAACATTTACACGTGCTTTTCAAATTTAAGAGTTAGGGGTTTAGTTTATGGTTAAAAGTTTAGGAGTTTAAGTTGTAGGGTTTAGAATTTAAGGTTAGTGTTTAGAATTTAGGGTTTAGGGTATCAAGGTTAAGAATTTAAAATTTGTGTTTTATAAGGTAAAAACACAGACTTATGTAAAATTAGTTTTGTAAAATTAATTTTACACAGCTCGTGTATCAAAGTTTTACATTTTTGGTTTTCATTTGAATAGACTCATCTCTAATGCGCCACCAAAATATAATTTTATGTAAGCTATATTCTAATAAAAATACGGCTTAATATCTTAAGCCGGTCTTTAATTCATGTATATGTTATTTTAGAAATTATTAGATTATCATTGTTTGAAATAAATGGATTATCATTATTTAAAAAGAGATGAACTCGAGACTAAAATTCGAACAATTTTATTTACAAAGTATGCGTAAATTTTATTAAAGATTAAAAATTGATATAAACCAAAAGAAAAATTGTTAACAAAAGTAAGTTTACCCTTGAAAATCACATTTTTAGCTTTTCTGAATTATAAGAAAATGTAATTATTGTTACACTTTTTAATTATGAGAAATAATATCTTCCTATATATGTTTGGTACTGTATTAATTTTTATATACTTGATTTTTCAAACGCACTTAAATGTTATAGATATTCTCATTTATTTATTAAAAATGATTATTAATTTTTCCTTTTCCATCTTTAATCAACATATCAACATGTGATTTGAATAAAGTTTTAACTTATTATAAATAAAGTTTTAACTTATTATAAAAAAAGTAATCCAATGACTTTGTTAAGAGTGAAAAAATATTAATTAAATAATATTTAACTTCAAAAAATATTTTTAAATACAAATTTAAAAATATTTAATAAATAATTGAAGTTTAATTTTATATTAATTAAAGATAAATTTAAAATAATTAAGTTCTCAATTTTTATAACTAGAAAATCAGAGTCAAGTAAAAAATAAAAATAAAGATTAAATTATATGTTTACTAATCAAATTATATATAAACTAATCTTCATAATAAATTTAAATTAAACCCGCTCGTATTTCTATTTGTATTACAAATTTCAAAATAATTAAAACAACTTTTTTGTCATAATTATATTTTGTTGTCTTATGTTATTTATAGATATTATTATTCGAACTTAAATCAGTAAAAAATAAATTATTTATGAATATTATTTGTTTTTCTACTGTGATATTTGCTGGGTTCCTATGCTCGAATTAACGACATTATTATTATTACACAAAATGCAAATAAATTATATATATTTCTTTGCGTTATCAATGTTCTTTTTTATGTACAATTTCGTTTTTAATAATAATTGGGTAATGATGAAATTGAATTAATGTTAGTGTAAGAAATTAGATGGTACCATAAATTTCAGATATTATTTTTGTCTTCAATAGTATTATATATTTCTTTCTTTTATTGTCCGTTTCTTTTGTTATATCTTTCTCTTAAATGTATAGTATTTATTTTCCTTTAAGGCATTTATTTATTTTTTGAACAACTTTAGAGGCATTTATACAAATATGACAAAAGTATAACCTTTTTAAGTTTCACTACCTAATTCTTTAAATGTAGTATCTATATGTAGTTGTAAATGTATTAAAATATCCCTTGTATAAGAAGAACAATAAAAATGCTTATAATTGCTTTTAGTAAATTTATTAAGTTAATGTTTGAGAACTTGGATTTCAGAATTTAGATTTGAATATTAAAAATATAATGTGAGTTGAGTAACAAAATACTTAGAAATGTAACAGTTGTGACTATTTTTCGAGTTCGTAGATTTGTTAATAGATGTCTATTTAATAATGGATATGAAATTCCTAGTATAATTTTGGATTTGAAAATGCATGTTTTTATACATTTCTTTTTAATGAGAGCATCTATGAACACTCAAAGTTTTATATAAGCAAATTTTTAAGAATCTGCTCGAGTTTTAGCCAAAATGGCTTTGTGGGGTCGCATTGATCAGTTGAAAGGCCTAAAAGAGAACATTGTATTAGTAGGATTGTTACCCGCTAGTACCAGATTCAAGGGATTAGTGCACTGGTCACAGCAACATAACAACATTATTTTGGAAACAAAAAATAATAATTTATTCGGGGGGAGAAATGAGAGATATTTTCTTCCACCACAAAAAATTATTTGACTATTGCATTTCAAACAATTTACATGATACATCGGGCCTCTCTTTTATAGGTGTAGAATTTAATGATTCTTAAAATAAGAGGAGTTGATTCGTTCTTTTAAGTATTTATTTTGTTCTGGTCATTTGAGTTGTTAAGATTCACAAGGTAAATGTTGATATTTGAACTCATACGAGATAAGACAACATGAACATTCTTGGTCACTGAGCCAATTAGTAGATCTTCATATTTTGTATATTTTTAATCATACATTATATTGAATCTTGACTATTTATTCGTTACATATGCATTTCATTCTTACTATTTGCATTGCAAATGAAATTTAAATCCAAAATTTCAAATTCATATTTCCAAACCTAACATAAATATAAGTAATAGACTTCAAAAATTAAAAGGAAATATATGAGTTTCCCTTATAGTCACTCAATAATGGATTAATGTTACATTATGGACACTCATGTTATTAACTTATAACATTATGGTCACTTAACTATGAGATGTAACATTTTAAGTTGGTCAAATTCTATCATTAGTATATGTATCATATACTCCCTTCATCCTAATTAAACCGTCACTTGTTGGCTTTTTACATAATTTTAGAAAGAAAAAGTTTTTGCAAGAGATGAGATGTAAAAAAAATCAAATGACAATAAACCCAACAAGTGGTCTATGTGGAAAAGCATATTATATTCATCCTAGGAGACCCGAGTTCAATTGATTTGTATGCAAGGTGTATGTGCATTGTCAAAGGGTTAAGAATATCTATGAACAGATACTACCTTGTAATCACCTTTAGGCTATTAAAAAAATTCAAATGACAAATTATCCTTGAAAAGTTAACTTTTATTTTTTGGGAAACTAAAACAAAAGGTAGAAAAGGAAATATAAGTTTTAATAACTGTTGATTTTTTTTCAAGGTGACAACTTAGTTGGGACAATTTTAAAATACAAAAATGATAACTATATTGGGACAAAGAGAGTATAAGTTATGAATTTGACAATTGTTCTCTATTTTGGTTAATTTTAGTTTCTATACTTTTCGAATTTTGAAATGACCCAATAATGAACAATATGACTCTACATAGAATAAAATGTTCAAATTGTATAATAGGAACTAAATCTAAAACTTAAACATAATACAAGGACTAATAGCAGAATTTGACTTTATTTTACATCTATTATTTTGATCATGACTGAAATTTTAATATTTGAAAAGTATAGGGACTAAAGATGGTCAAATTAGAATAGCGGGACTAAATTCACAATTGAAGGAGTTCCCCTTGAGTTCTGAGAAACAATCCAGATTTTGTTTTTGGGTAAAACTTTGATAAACATGCTGTGTAAAATTAATTTTACACAAGCCTATGTATTTGCACTATAAAAATTCAAATCATAAATTCCTAACCCTAATCCTAAAAACCTAAATCCTAAACCTTAAACCCTATACACTAAATTATAAACACTAACCTTAAATTCTAAACCACACAACCTAAATCCCTAAACTTTAAACGCTAAACTAAAACACTAACCCCTAAAACTAAAAGGCATGTGTAAACTAAAGTTTACACGGCCTGTGTATCAAAGTTTTTTCCTTTGTTTTTGATAAAATAGAATTAAGGCGATGAGCTTGTAAAAGAATTTTAAACTTTGATTTTTAAGGGAACTAAAATAAGTAAATGGTAGTAGTAATGGAGTTATTAAAAAGTGAGAAGGGACAATTGTTCTTTCACTCCTAATTTTTTTTTATCTTTATCTTTCTATATGTATATTTTTTTAAAAAATAATATATTTATAAATTTGCTCCTATTTTTTCACATTTATATTTTGTTCTTATTTTTAAATCTTGATTCCGTCCCTAACTTGTATGTTATATCCATGGCGGCAATGCACAAAAGGAAATGACCAGCTGCCTAATCAATAGTACCTAGTGGAGTCTCATGCTGATCTTCTTCATAACTCTTGTTTGTTTTTTTTTATAACTATTGATATCCGACTCATTGATCGACTAATTTAAATTCAATTTTAGATAAAGTCATGACCTTGTTTAAGACACCTAAACGCCTCATCCTGCTAGACATACTGATTGTTAGTAAGTCTAGTATTTTTTACAACCACATGAATCTGATCTCACACGATATACATAGAGTACTGTATAATTGAAGTTTACATATATCAACAAAGGAGATCATAAAGTATAGTCACAGGTGATGATATAATAAATGATACATTTTTTATGAATCTGATTCACCGATAATATTTAAGAATTCAATGTATTATCAACGGGATAATACATATAAATGGAATGTAGCCGAATGAAAATAGTTGGGAAATGTTAGGGAACAGAGAATCTTTTGGCCTTGTTCACTGCAACAAGTCAAAAATGGTAGTATCTAGAAAAGTGTGCTGTTTATCTTCTCTTTTCACCTTAACGAAGCTTGCTGCCTCGTCACTGTTGCATGTTGTGTACGTACAGTTTGGATGTAAAGTCATCAACATTTTATATTACATTAGAAAATAAAAAAACGAAATTTAAAAAGTGCATCTGCATGCCATTTAAATTAGGGCTACGACTCTGCAACTCTCTGCCCTGCGCCTGCCTACTTCGTTGGCCGTGGGCACGACTTTCTCCTCCCCCATTTCCATATGTCTCAGCGTAGTAACCGGTTTATAATTTATGGTTCTTAATTTCCGTCCTGTTTTTATTATTAGCGTGACTTGACATTCAATTTTGAGGGATCAATTAATTTTTTATTAGATTGTATATATGCAATACAAAAATTCAATGTTAAGTTTTTTCACGTATATTTTTTAATATTCAAACATTAATATTTGTTTTTAGAATATTATTGTAACACTATTTAATTAAAAAATATTTAAATATTTGAAGGGCTCTAATGAAATTCTTAAAATTTTCAAGTGACCAAGTCATGAACTTTCAAAATTTTGGGGGCCGGGCCCCTACATATTCCCATCAAGTTGCCTCTGGTCCTTTATTCAAATGGTGTGGTAGTCAAAAACAGACACAAAATTTCATGGTGCAAATTTTTATATTTAATAAAATTATATGAGAATTTAAATATTTTAGGAGTATGAAATTAGATTATTAATATAAAATAAGAAAATATAGGAATTTAAATTTTTTAGGAGGTGCGGCTCTCCCTTTGCATCTATCAGTCCATTCCTAGTAGTAGATCTGGGTTACGAATAGGAGTGATAACGATTCGAGCTGAGCCTGGACAAGCTAAGCTCGAAAATAGTATTAGTAAGCTCGGCTTGAACTCAAAATTTTAGACTTGAACTCGGTTCGGCTCGTGACTTCTCAAAGTGGCAAGCCTGCGGCAACATTATATTGCCTAATTTGCTTTAGTGCTTTTTATTTGCTAAGCATACTGCTTTAATTCGTATGGAATATATATATATATATATATATAATTATTTCGAGACTGTTCACGAATTTTTCAAACTTAGATCAGCTCAACTTATTAAGGTCTCGAGCCAAACTTTGACAGAACAAAGCTTGAATAACTTGCGAGCTGGTCAGACTCATTATCACCCCTAATTGCGAATAAGAATGGTAGGTGTGGGTGAATATGATGAGTTTCGTCTTCATGTGGAATGTTGTGTTATATAATGTAAGGTCAAATCTCACGTGACTACGTCTTCTGATTTAGATAGTTCCTCAGAGGAGGTTCAGGTTGCTTTTAAGCTTCGCCATGGCAGCCGATCAATCCAGAAATGAAAATACTAAATAAATAATTGCATAAAGCACAAAACGACATTTTTCTTAATAATAATATGAATGTAATAATGTTAATTTTTTATAATAAATTTATTATCGTATTTATAATTGTACTTGACTTAACAAAATAATTTTATATTTAAACCGTTAAATAAATAGATGAAACACTCGTAGTTCATAAAAGAATAGCCTGGTTCATAAATTTAATGTTAAAAGCATCGGCTTCAGGCAAGATAAGCTCAACATGGGAGGATGACAAATTACTAACATCTAAACATTGAAACATTTATCCACTAATTGAAAACGTAAACCCACTTGCTACTCCTAACAAAAGAAAGAATGCAATCAATTAACACCGTTAAAACTAACAACAAATCAGTCTAATAGTACGAGACCCCTTAAACAAGGTTAGAAGATGTTGTGAATAGTCATTTTATTATACTTTAATTTGATATTTTGTTATTGTTTTTTTAAATTTGGTATAGTTTTGTAGGATCCACTTATACACAATATAAAACTCATAGTTCTATAAGTTTTTTGGATTGTTAAATAAGTAAAATAGATGACTGAGATTAACTCTTTACTTTTTTTTTCAGTGATGATATTTATATTTCTTATTGTTAATCTCAGCTATCCACTTTACTCTTTCAACTAGGAATGTAAATGAGATGAGACAGATCGCGAGCTACTCGAGCTCGACTTGGTCAAAGCTTGACTCTATTGAACTTGACTTGAGTTCTTAATGAGCCGAGCCGAGCTACTTGATACCCGACTCGAAAAGCTCGCGAGCTACTCGAAAATATAATATACTAATTTTTTTATAATTAAATATCTAAATTCCTAAACTTAAAACCCTAAAATATAAACCTTAAACATAAGTCTTAAACCCTAAAATCTAAATCCTAAACCTCTAAACCCAACAACCTAAACCTCTAAACCTTAAATTAACACCTAAACCCTAAAATTAACAAGCTTGAGTTTACACAACTTGTGTATCAAAGTTTTTTCTTGATAGGGCTGTAAATGAGACGTGACAGATGGCGAGCTACTCGAGTCCGACACGGTCAAAGATCGGTCAACATTTGACTCGATTGAGCTCGAATCAAGTTCGAACTCGACTTGAGTTCTTAACGAGTCGAGCTCAGATTTCTCAGGCTCGTTAAAATTTACTCGAACTCGACTCAAAATCTTACACCCATACTTCCAACGATCCAAAAAACGTGTAAAACTTAAAAACTCTTACACTGTATAAATGGATACTATCTCATTTCTATATGTTAGATTAGGAATGCTTTTGAGAAGTGGTTTTAAAAAATGACGTGAAAAAATTTTAAAAAAGTGATTTTGAAAAGTTAGTTGTAAGATTTTAGTATTTGATATTGCTGTAAAAAAATATTTTTAAAAAGATAAAACGTCCATTTTAAACATGATATTATAAAGTAAAAATAAATGAACGTATGTGATGTTTTATTATTTATTTTATTTAAAATATTAAATTCTTAATACTATTTTAATATTAATGTTTAATATATTATTTTAATATATCATTTATCCCAATATTAATATATTAATTTAAAATACTTCTAAGTGATTAATATAATTTATTTGTGGTAAAATTTTAAAAATAAAATAGTATTCAATGATTGCAATTGTAAATAATAAATATATAAACACTTCACCTAGAAAAAAAAATTATTGAAAGTATTTAGAGTGCAAAGACAATAGAAGTGTTGAAAACGTGATATAAAATACTATGGGTCAAGGACAAAAGTGTAATTTCATTCAAAACTAGCTTTTGGAAATGTAGAAGCTGAAAAAATCAGCTTCAGCTGTTGGTTCAGAACCATGGTTGTAAAAGCAGTTTTACTTCTAAAAGTTGCTTTTCAGCATAATATTTGCGGTTGAAACTGAGCTTTTGAGCAAAAATTGGTTTTGAACGCATTCCTAAACGAAGATAATTAACAAACCACTTCTTCTAACGCACCAATCTGAGGTGTTCATGGCTGGGTTAAGTTGAGTTTATATATGAGATAAACACACTTTATGTTTATTTAAATCCGGTCTAAAATACGAGTCAAATTTTGTCAAAGTCCGTACATATTTTTAAATGTCATATCAATAAATATAACATAAAATTTTAACGGTGTTAACAATTGAACTTGAATTTTTAAAATTGAAAAGTAGAGACTAATTTCTTGGAAATAAAAGTAGAAGGACCAGATTTCAATGTAGAAAGAGTACATGAACTTAAAAGTATTTCGACTTTTTTTTAAATAGTCTTAGAGTGGTTTTAACCTTTCTAAAACTAGTGCTTAGGGTGAATTTTTCTACCCTTTTAAAGACTTATCTGTTTTGCTTTTATAATTACGATCTTTTTAATTGAAATTGTTTTTTTAATAGTCTAATTGTAATTATGATGTAGTATTTGTTTATACATATTCTTAATCATTTGACAAAGTACATACACCTTGCAGACAAAGCGATTGAACCTGGATCTCTTAAGATGAACATAATCCGTTTTTTTACTAGTTAATAATTGTTCCACGTACATCAGCTATGTTTTTATAATCGATTTATACTCGCACACCAGAATATTTTAAAAAATAATCGACTTATACAAATATTCTTTAAAAGATGATATTCAATAGATTTATATTCGAACCTAGCCTGCATTCTCTTCCATTATTGTCACTTGCCATTTCCCTCTCCTGGTATTAAAAACTGTACCAAAAGAATCTGAGGATTCTTACAACTAAATGCAGGTTCCTTTAAGCCCGGGGTGTTGTGCCTACAGAAATGGCTTCTGGGTCTTTGTTTTCACCAAGCATGGTGTTTTAGTTGCCAATATAATCCAATGTACATATAGGAGAGGAACTAGAAATTTATAAAAAGGACTATAATGAGATTTTAAAAAGATTGAAGGGGTTATAAAATTAATTTTACCATTTTTCTTAAAAAAAAGCTATTCTATTATTATAAAGGGGACCATAATGAGATTTTAAAAATATGCATGGTAAATGGTAATAGCAAGTTTGAGACTTTTAATAATTCATATTCGAAAATCCACTAAGTGTGAGTTCTTAGATACAATTTTTATTGTGATCTAAGTTTCGGTATATGCAAGTTTTGTTCGCATATATATATATATATATATATATTGATTATCAGACTGATTATATTTTGTAATGGTTAATTCAGATAATAATTATTTAGATATATTTATTCAAAAAATATTCAGATATACGTTATGTGTAATTGAAATTATAACTGTTGTATTTTTTAAATTTTTTTAAAAAATAACTTTGAAGTTTACTATCTTGTGTTTATAATAACTGGAGGTGTGCATTATTCGGTTTTAACCGAAATAACCGACCGAATCAAATTTTTTTCGGTTAATCAGTCAGTTAATTTTAGGTAAAATCGGTTAAAGGTTAAGAGTTTTTTTTTTCAAACTTCGGTTATCAGTTAATTCGGGTCGAAACCGGTTAATTAACTGAAATAACCAAAATTATTATATATTAAATATTATATGTATATTATATATATTAATTTATTTTTGGTCATTAAACTTTTAAAAATTATAAAATGATCATTAAATTTTTTGATATATTATAAAATGATTATTAAACTTTTATCAAATTAGCATAAAATGAAGGTTCGTAAACTAAAAAGATCATTTAATCATAATTTAGTGATTAATTGTGTAATTTACCCAAAATGTATAACAAATTTCGGTTAATTCGAAAACCGGCCGAATTAACCGAATTTTTTTCGGTTTAGTTAAAAATTTTGAAAAAATTTCGGTTCAATTAATAGTTAAAAACAAAAAAAAATCGGTTTGGTCGGTTAACTGAATGCACACCCCTAATTATCGTAACATAAATATATTATTTGAAAAGCTCGAATTAAGCTGCTATGAGTTGGTTTATCGAGAGACTTCTAAACAAAGTTCATGGTTTGAATACTAATATCAAGAACGAAGTTGAGTTGAAAAGAACATTTTTATAATAATTTTTGTATTATTTGACTCGAATTAATTTGTCAATAAATTATATATTAATAATTATAAAACGAGCTAAAATGAAGAAAAAAAAAGTCACCCACTATTTGTGGGAGTGTGAATATTTAACAAACAATACTGAAAATGGTCCCCCAGGGACATTCCCATTCGGCTGATTCCAAAACAAGCACCATGAAGAAGGAGGCCCAAAAATTAAATGGATTAAACAGACAATCCACATTAATCTTGGGCTTCCATATTAAATGGTTGTCTTTTATCTGGTAATTAAATTAAGAAAAATAATTTAATACATTAGGTAAACAAATAAGTTTGTCAATTTTAGAGTTTATTAGTTTAATTTAAGGTTTATGATTTTATATTTTATATTTAAAATTTACTGCTTAAAGTTGAGAGTTTTAAAGTTCGAGTAAGATTTAAAATTTAAATTTTATAGTTTAAACACGAAGAATTATGTAAAAAAAAAAACAATTGTATCAAAAATAAAACTTTCATAATCAACAATCAGTTGCTCAAGTGGGATGAGACACCAGATCTCTTAGCAAGATCAGAAGTTTGAATCTGGGCATTGTGAATAAAGCAAATTGAGTTGGGAAGATCACCCCATAATAAGCTTCTGTAGTACCTGGTCCGAATTAATCAGTCAATGATTTAATACTAATGGTTAAGCAAAAAAATATATAACTTTTATAATAAATATAATATTTTGAGTGTATGTGGCCCAAGTAATCAATTAAATCAAAATAGATAAATTTTGGCTTAGTTTAAAAATTGTTAGAAATCAAAACTTAAACTTAAATATAAATAATAAAACGCTCTCCATCCAGAACCGAGACGAAGACCCAAAGATTTAAAAATAAGTTTAATGAAACATGTTTTAACTGAATATTAATTTCAAATTTGAATTTAAAAATCAACCACAAATTAAATTTCAAAACCCAAATTTCCAAGCTCAAGCTTCGTTTAATTGAAGATGGACTCAACTTGGTTACGCCCTACCTTAGTAGTGTGGAATATAAACGTTTCCATAAAAAGAAAATCAAGGTTTAATTGATATTTTTTTATACTAAGTTTGATTATTAGTTTGATCATTGTTCTATTTTTTATTTCTTCATTATTATAATTCTATTACTTTACTTTATCCCTTATTATTTAATTTAAAGATAGTTAATATCTTTTATGGCTTAATTATAAAATAAATCCAAGTTATGTCTCTTTTTGTAATATGTGTTTAAAGTTTTGTTTTTGGCTGAAATGGGTGTCTAAAATTTCATTTTTAGTTGAAATAAATGTCAAAGTAAGTGCCTCAATTGGCTTTAAAACAAATAAAAATAAAACTTTACGCACATATTTCAGCAAAAAAATACTTTAAGTACATATTTCAGCCAAAAATGAAACTTAAGACACTTATTTCAATTAAAAAAATACTTTATGCACCTATTACAAAAAAAAGATATAGTTTGGAAACTAATTTTATAGTTGAACCATTTATTAATGAAAATTATAGACTTTTTTAGGTTTTTTTTATTTTAATGGTTTTCTTTTAAAAATCTTTATTCATAAGATTTTTTAAAAAAATTATTACACATACATTTTACTGAAGTCAAGTGATTTTTGAAAATAATAATAATACGAATGATAAATAAAATAAGGGTAAAAGTTTTATACATATATGTGTAAAATTTATTTTACAAATGCTTGTATTTTTGCCTTACAAAATATAAATCATAAATTTCTAACCCTAACACCCTAAATTATAAATTCTAAATACTAATCATGAATAAAAATATAACAAAATAATATTAAAAAACTAATTTATATAAAAATTTAAAAATGTTTTGAGGTGGATATAATACCCTCGATTCATCCCTATATAAAAGTTTAAATATGTTAGTTGGCGTGGTTTCGTAGTCGTACCGTACTCTACTGCACCAATACTCACCCAACTATTAAGCCCTAAAATAATTAGAAAAAAATTACTCAAATAGTACTTCAGCTATTGCCGAAATATCATTTTAGTACCTCAGTTATTTTCTTGGCAAAATAATACTTAACATTATGTTTCGTTTTTAAAATAGTACCCCGCAGTTAAAAATTAACAGCATGCTATGAGAGAGAAAAATCACACATAACAGCTTACCACATTATTTTCTCTCTCCTAATCAGCATGTCATGTGTATTTTTTATGATTTTAATTGACGTGGCATGCTGACTAGGAGAGAAAAAATGACATGGCAAGCTGCCACATGTAATTTTTTCTCTCCTAGTCGACACACGGTTAATTTTTTAACGGTAACGTTAAATACTATTTTGCTAAAAAAATGACTAGATACTAAAACAATATTTCAGCAATAGCCGGAATACTAGGTAGTTTTCCCAAATAAAAACTGTTAATTCTGGTCACTTGTGGAGCGTGTAAACCAATTCAGAGGAAGCGAGTGGGTAAATACTAAATACCCAGAAAATCAAAGCTTCCAAATTGGAGAATAAGCATGACCAATGGCGATGGCAACAGTTTGAAGACCAAACCAAACCCAAATATTATAATATTTCCAAGATTATTTTTTTTAAAAAAAATTGTAAATTGCATTAACAAGCTAGTAATTTCCATGGTAGAAATCAATCAAAGAGGCCAGGCCAAGGCCGTAGACCCAGCAAAGAGTCACACAGAAAACGACCGCCAAAAAAAGCTTTTCTTTTCCATCTTAAAATTCACTTCACAATCTTCCTCCCCACTCCTATATTTTACTTGAAGGAAAAAAGAAGCTGAGATTCTAAAGAATGGAGCTTGAATACTGCGTGATATAAAGAGAAAGTGTGAATTATCCAAAGGATTTTTTTTTTGGTTTTCTTATTAATGTTATGGCATGCCGGAGTTACAACGAGCTTTGCATTGAAGGTGTTTGTTCAATTTCCGGTTTCGGTTTTACTTTCTTGTCTTTCCCTTATAAAGACGGTTTCCATAGTTGAATATTTTGATTCTTTCATTGAAGAAAAAAGAAAGAAAAATAGGCAATGAAAAGTCTTGGGGTTCAGCTGTTCTTCTTGGCCTTTCTTGCTCCAATTGGTACTTTCTTCTCTACTGTTTCTTTCTTTTCTTATGGTTTAGAGTTCAATTAATTTGTTGGTTTTTATTGGTCATTTCGTTTGTTGTCAGAATTGGGTTGATCTCAGAATTGTTGACTTCTACTGTTTTGATCATTGCATAAAGTTTACCTTGTTTTAGAATTGAGGTCTTGCTATCTTAATGGTGAATTTTTTAGGGTCGTTCTTAAATTTTGATAGTTTCAGGAAGAAATAAAGAAAAGATGTAACTGAGGAATTGCTGTTTTGATTGTTTTTATTAAAGTCTTGAACTAAATTTACAGTTTTTTTGGATATCATGATTATATATTAAGTATATTTTTTCATAAATTAAAGGATTTTGATTTGCTATATGTTTTTAGTTGGATTTGGGATTTGAATCCTGCTCTTCTCTTGTGAGGGTTGCTGAATATAGAGAAATTTACTTTGGTGGATAATGTTCGATTGAAGCTTCATCGAAATATGAGAGTTTTCTTTAGTATGGCTTCATCGATAAGGGTGGTTTTCACTACTTAATAACTTTATTAAAATTGTTTTGTTGATTGTTGAGATGATTTCTAAGTATGTGTGTAAGCGTTCATCAGTTCGCTATTAGCTAGCCAATCCTCGAGATAGTTTAGAAGTCGAAATTTGCTCGCTTTATGCTACAAATCCTTTCATGGTTTAAGCTCTTAACGATGCAATATAAGTTATTAAAATGACAGTAATAATTCAAAATGAAAATTAACATAAAGAACCAATTATTTGATAATCACCTATAATCCAACTTTCCCTTCAGCTTTTGGCTTATGCAATATTAGTGTGTGTTTATCTCTTGAACCTTGATAGCTTCTTCCTTCTACCTTGCCCGTCTATCAGTTTGAGAACTTGCTTTTTTATTCAGTCTGAATGGTGCATCAGATAAATTTACCTACAACTTATGATGGACATCATAGTTTCTAGAGATCTTACCATAAAAAAAAGAATTCTGTTTGATTCGTTGATGCACGAAAGATTTATGTTATTGTATAATTCGCAGGCCGTGGGATGCACTTTCCCAAACTCATTGCAGAAATCTCTTCTGCTTTTGACAAATGATAGTATTGTTATTATGATTGTTTTCCGGTTTATTATGGTGCTTGCAAATAAAGTGTCATTAATTAAAAACTATTTTGTTTTTTTTTTCTCCAGCATCTGTGACTGTGCAAGCTTTCACCGGAACATATGGTATTAATTATGGGAAATTGGCAAATAACATCCCTTCACCGAATGAAGTAGTCACTCTTCTTAAGGGAGCGAAGATAAGGAATGTTCGAATTTATGATGCTGATCCTAGTGTCCTCAAAGCATTTAGTGGAACAGGGCTGGAAATTGTGGTTGGACTCCCAAATGGAAATCTGCAAGACATGAGTGCCAATGCAGATCACGCAATGAATTGGGTCAAGGACAATGTGCTGGCATATCTTCCTGATACACATATACGTGGGATCGCTGTAGGTAATGAAGTCTTAGTATCAAATGATGAATTTTCAGGATTTCTTCTGGGAGCTGTGAAGAATGTTTACAATGCATTAAATGAGCTTAAGTTAAGTGACGTAGTTCAGGTTACCACGGCACATTCACAGGCTGTTTTTGCTAATTCTTTCCCTCCTTCCTCATGTGTATTCCGAGACAATGTTGTTCAGAACATGAAGCCACTGTTAGAGTTCTTTTCACAAATTGGCTCCCCTTTCTGTTTAAATGCTTACCCATTCCTAGCCTACATGTCTGATCCGGAGCATATTGATATTAATTATGCTCTCTTCTTACCAACAGAGGGAGCAAATGATCCGAAAACTAAGTTGCATTATGATAACATGCTTGATGCACAGATCGATGCAGCCTATGCTGCATTAGAAGATGCCGGATTTAAAAAGATGGAAATCATAGTCACAGAGACCGGGTGGGCTTCACTCGGAGATGAAAATGAATCTGCAGCAACCGTAGAAAATGCAAGGACATATAATTACAATTTGCGAAAAAGACTTGCAAAGATGAAAGGAACTCCATTGAGGCCAAAAAACGTGGTGAAGGCATATGTTTTTGCAATGTTCAACGAAAATTTGAAAACTGGGCCAACTTCTGAGAGAAATTTTGGACTGTTTAAACCCGATGGGAGCATTTCATACGATATTGGATTTCATGGTCTTAAATCTTCATCTGGAGATTCATTACTTTTGTCTTTGAAGGTATGAGATTCTCTCCCACCCATGACATATGTCATGTGAGCTATGTTAACCTTTTGCGGATTAGATTCGAGTGTTCTCATACAGAAGATGCATATTCTTGGAACAATATAAATCTGTCGTGCCAATTATGTTGTTTTCACTTGCATCAGTTTCCACTTATGAGTTTGATTTATCTTCTCATTAACTATCAGCTTAGACATATCACCTTCTTGATTGCATTGAATAGCTTCACAATACCCCTTTTCACCATTTTTATGTTGTCCTCGTCATGCTCTTGAAACTCTAAAACAGGTTTGTATATGGTTTTTATGTAAATGCATTTTCTTCTTTTTTTATGTTTGAAGGCACATAAGATCGAATACTTTTTTAGTCTGAATGACTAATTTCCACTAAGAAATATTTGGCAACTAGTCACTTCCTAAAACAACTTGAAGAGAATGAAAACAATGTGGATAGAGCAGAGAGACTGAGAGAGCGAGAGTTAGATGAACAATAAAGAGCATATAGAGAGTTTCTAAATTTTAAATTGCTGTAATCAAGTCTAAATTCAACAGATCATAATAACATGTTTTTATAGAAAAACCTCAGAAAGCAATGGTGCAAGTCATAAAATAATCCCATGTTCTTTGCCTAAAGTTCTTAGGTAGTGATCGTCATGTATTGCTTCCCTTCTCCGACCTGTGTGAAAGCAAGGTTCTGTAATTTATATAACCGATGAGGAAGCAAATCCTAGCAAGTGACAGTAATGCAGTTGAAAGATTGGGTATGCCCCTCCTAGTTATGGTTAATCTCCTTTTATGTAATGCAACGGTTCTCCAATTTTCTTTCTTTTTTTTCGTCCAGTCCCGCTACTGGACCAAAACCGATTAATGTTCATACGATGCTCGAACTGGAAGGATTCCAAGTACCCGTAGAGGGATGAATTTAGTGGCAGGAATGCTAGTATCCCTTGATAAACCATTACAGCCAAACTGTTTCGAGAATTTACCTGCTAACAGAGTTGCTAATTTGTTTCTGTTTGCCGTGTAAAAGGTTAATCCGTCATCATACACCACTTATTTATCAGTACTTCAAATGTGTACGAATGATCCCTCTTTACAATGCTGTAGCATTTTCTTCAAGCACAGCTAAAAAATCATACCATTGCACCTTTGCTACATAGGAAAGCATTTTCTTCTGTATAAGCATCTGTTTCGATACATGTTGCATTATCTTTAATTTACTAGCACTGTATTCGTACTTGTTACCTTGCTCGATCTGATTTCGTGACAAAATGAACATCTTCCTCCAATTGTTGAGTCAATAAAATAATTGGAAACAAGTAAAGGGGCAAACCAGAATTGAGTTTAGTTGTACACCTGTAGCTTCTTTTTCCTGTACTACCGGAAAGATGAAATGCAAATCAGCCTATCGGTATCATTTTGATTTAGACCTCGTCCCGACGCAGCAAATCTAAAAAGGGAATATAATACGAAAACTACTGAAACCATGAGGATAAATTCTGTTCCCCACCCCTGATACTATTAGATTATCAGACAAAAAAGACGGTCTTTTGGTGACTTATCTGCAATTCTGTGTTCTTTGTTAATGAAAACAATAAAAGGATGTTGCTTGAATGTAGTTTAGTGATTCGCTTGTTTGCAATAACTTGCTCTTTCAATATAACAGCAAAAGTAAAAGATGATGCAGTTCTCCTTTATCCTATTTCATCGAATATTTGCATGCACTTTTGCAGGATTATGGAGGTCGCGGTTGGTGCGGATGCTGTTCCATAATATTAACAATGGCTACTGCATTCCTGCTTGTTTTCTCAAGATAGTGATTAAAATTGGGCGGGGGGTTCATTCAGTTGATGCCTAAGCCAGCACCCATTAATTCTATACTTGTAGAGTTGTTAACGATTTACTTAACTGCATGTTATACTTCAAAAAACAAACCAATACTACACCTGATTTTTGTATCTTTAGAAACACGTGATTAGCTCTTTATAAATATCAGGAAATGTGTTTCTTGTGCGTGAAGAATTCTCTCTTATAATTTTGGTTTATGTACATATAAATACGGCATGTACTAGGGGTGTTCATAATTGGCCTAATGGATATCTCGAGGCCTAATTTATCACTACCATAGTATTATTATTTTTCATCCTCCCTCTCACCTTATTAACTTACATTACGAGTTTATTAGGCTTCTGGGTATCTATTAGGCCAGTTATGAACACCCCTAGCGTGAACTACTCAAATTATAATTTGATTTTTTTTAGTTTTAAAAATATTCTATATTTATATATTTAAATTATATTTACATGAAATAAAAAATTATTAAATGATAAAAACAAACATTTATATACATATACAATGCACGTGTTGAAGGAACTAGATTTACAAAAAAGAAGTTTACTTAATTTAGAAATTTCATGTTGATTATAAGTTGAAACTCTGATATATTGACGAGGGATCCCATATCTTTTGAGATTATTCTTATAATAATTTATTGATCGATAAGAGTTTATTTTAAAAACCATGTATATGTGAAATTATTATTTTTTTGTTCTCTTTCTGATTTTTCAAGGCTTTGCCTTAATTAAATTGGATTCAAGGTCGGTGTTAGGCTTTTGGTGGCCCAGAGCGAATATAAAAAATAGACCCAAAATTAGAAATTTAAATTGAGATTGCGGTCATATTTATAGTCATGTTAGGTTTTATTGTGATTGCGGACATTATAGATGCTATTTCGGTCACTGCGAGTATCGCAGTTATGAAATCTCTTAATAACATATATTATTGTGGACATAACAGTTGTGGATATCGCGGTTTCAGATGGTGCCGCTACCCATAGGCGGATGTAGCATATAAATTAGGGGTGCAATTGACCCCACTTGATTTATTGGGGTATGGGCTTTTTAAAGAGGTAATATAGATTTTTTCATAAGAAATATTAGATTTGACCCCACTTAATTTGTTGGGATATGTGGTCAACAATGCTTATTCTAATGGTATAGAAATCCTCAATACCTCATACTTCACTCATGACCCAACTATAAGAAAATCATGACTCCGCCACTATCGTTATTGTCATGTAATGGTCGTTGTTGCGGTTACATATTGTTATTTAAATCTCTGTCATTAATATAAAGTAATAAAAAAAATTAATTTTATGAGTAGGTCCATAATAACAAGTATTGAAAATTAAGCCCCTAATAATAAAAATTGAAAAAAAATTAAATTTTAAGAGTATTCTCAAAATAACAAATATTCTAAAAAATTGGGCCCAAATAACAAGTATTAGAAAAAGTTAAATTTTAAGAGTAGGCACCTAATAATAAATATTAGAAAAAAATCAAACATGTATTAACAAATATTGAAAAAACTAGGCCCCTAATAACAAATATTAAAAAAATTATACCATTAAAAATAAATATAATTCGAATAAAATTAGAAACATGTAACTTTCTTGGGTAGTGGGCCTTGGGCAGGCGCCCTTGCCCAGGGCTGGGCCTTATTGGATCGATTCGCGTCGTATATTTTTAATTTTGGTGGGTAAATCTTTTAGCGAATTTTTTTTACATACGCGATTTCAAACTCGATGTTACTTAAACAGTACCAAGCTGTTTACACTTAGACCTCTTTGGTATTTATCACTTATACTTTAATTATCATTTTGTTTCCATTAATAAAAGTTTGTTTTGTAAAGAAAAAAGTCTATTTATTCGGTCCTTCAACCAAAAAAAAATCAAGTAGATGCCTTGCCAACCGACTCTAGAAACCATAGCAAATTGTTAAAAGAAAACAAAATGAAACTGAAAATGTCAGAGCATTAGGTAAATGCTAATTAGCCTACTACGGAAAATATTAATAAACATAGACCTTTTCTTTAAATTATTTTACCTATTTTTATTTAATTGATACCATTTCAATAAAATAAGTCATAGAAAGTAAAAAAAAATAGTTTATTTAAAAAAAACTAACATTTTAATAAAAAAGAATTCAAATATCAGTTAATTAAGGCTTAAATATATTACGGGATATTTTACCATTTAAATTATTCTCTTTATATTTTATTTTTGTGAAGTTGAATTTCTCTGTTATATTTTATTTGGAAATTACGGTCCATCCTTTAATTTCTAATTTAACGATCTGGTACAGAAAATGTAAAATGCAAATTAACTTTTAGTCTTATATACGTTTATAGTTTTTATTAATTTGGCTTGTAACTTTAAAATAGATAGAAAAGTTATCATTAATAGAACAATATGATTTCTCAATCATCTACATTTATATTTTTAAGGACTAAATTGATAAAAATTATAAACACATGAGATTAAAAAGGTTACTTTGCTTTTTCCTAGCTATTGGGTCAATGGTAAAATTGAACAGGAATTAGGAGAGACCAAAAGTTTCAAATAAGAATATTAGCATAATACCAAAAAATGCTCATAGCGTTTAACTAAATTATCATTTTGGTTCTAATTTTTTTAAGCAATTTAGCCATTAGCGTTTTATTTTAGGTCAAAATGATCCTGCTACAGATGAAAATTATTAGTCAACCAACGATAAATGGCTTGAAATGATATGAAAAACCTACATAGCAGTGCTCGTCGCGATAGTAGTGTCATATAGGCAAATATATTGACTTTATAGAATGACACATCAATCAAAAAATAATTTTATAAAATTGTATAAAATATAAAAAAAATCTTTTGACGTTTTATTCTGCCAAGTCATTTTAAGTTGTTTATTGTCAGTTAACTAATAGTTTTCATCCGCAGAGGGGTTATTTTGACCCAAAAAAAATATTGAGAGTTAAATTACTTTAAAAAAGAATAGAGACAAAAATGACAATTTAATTAAACGTGAGAGAAATTCTTTAATATTATGCCAAGAATATTCAACTCAATTTCGTAAAAAGATAAAGTAACCGCGAATTGAATAAGGTAATCAAATAGTTCTTGTCAGAGACTTAGCATACGAAGATATATTGTGTGAAAAAAATAATGACAAAGAACATGTGATATATGAGTAGGGTTCTTCAGACATAGCCCCCACTACAAATTGACTTGCACTATATATACTGCACAAAAAGAGACACAGATCGTGGGGCGACCGAGTGCAAGCAGAGAACGCAGCACACGCACAAAAAGAGAGGAAAAATGGCTAAGCAAATCAACATGGCAACAGCTGTTCTAGTTTTGGTTTCAACCCTAACCCTGTTACAAAACACGCACGCCACGACAACTTATACCGTGGGAGACTCATTCGGATGGCAAATCTCAACCTCTAATCCTAATTTCTACGACGACTGGGCCGACAACAAAACCTTTGTCCTCAATGATGTTCTTGGTGAGTTTCTTAATTTCCTCAAAGAAATCACTTGTTTTTGAAACACAGACTCAGTTTCCGATTGTTTGGTTTGCACTTTGCAGTGTTCAATTTTACTACAGGGCAACATAATGTTTTGGAGGTGACGGAGCCAGGTTACGACGCCTGCACCACGTCGGACACCGTCGTAACCGAGGACAAAGGACCGGCAAGAATCACACTTAAAAGGACCGGCGAGCATTACTTCATCTGCGCTTACCTCGGTCATTGTTTCGCCGGCCAAAAGCTCAAGGTCGATGTCCAAGATGGTCGCGGGAAGACGCCCGGAGTTCTTAGTCCTCCCGGCGCAGCGGCTTCGTCCCTTGTTGCCACCACGTCTATTATCTTTATGTTCATCGCCTTTGCTTTGTTGTGCTAATTGTGTTAATCCCTTTACATATTCCTTTGGTTACGACAGTGATCAATGATCAAGGAATGACATTTGGTGTTGTAATAAAAAATTCGATCCACTCAATTCGATTATTTTTACAATATTTATTACGTTCACAATCATGATAACTACAATATAATTAAAATCATATATTTCATTGTTGAGACCCAGCCTTTCTGAACTCTGCATATTATTTGTAATCGGCTTACCGTCCAATTTGAATGGCTGGTGAGAGTATACAGTTACCGTGAAGTGATATAAATATTCTATTGATTTGAAAAAATAAAACATATATTGAAAGTATATTTATGTTGAACAATTAAGTATCAAGATTCGACAACTTTGTAAAGCAAGACTTTGAGCATGCACCGGGTAACCCAAACGTTAAAGCTAAATATTCATAGACGTAGCGATAAAACACATTGTATTCTTAAAAATAGAACTCAGGTTAAAATTTTAAATACGACATTATTAGAAGAGTCAGGTTGTCTAACCGTATATTTCATAAAATTTTCAATGTTTACTTTCTTAGAACTGAAACCCTTTGCTAGGCCTACCCGGAGTTTTAGGTACCATATGGTCCCTTTGGTCTAATCTTTGTTGAATTCAAAAGGCACAGTTACTGCTATGCATGGAGTAGAGAATAGAGATGCCCCAACTCTTTTTACATGCAAAGGTCCAGAACCAAGTGAGCCTATGCCAATCCACACTACTAGGTTTGTTCATTTCAAAAAGTGCTGAATTTTGCAGACTTTTGAAGTTATTCAAGCTACTTTATCATTAAATCATTAATGATTATTGAAATCTAGTAATTAATCGAGTGGTTAAAGATACTCGTATTTTTTTATCTTATATGAATTTAAATTCTAATATAAAAATATAATATTTCTACTTAATTAAAGATCATTAATAGGCTATGGTGGCCTGAGAAGATAGTTTGTTATTTTGCCTAAGGGAAAAGATGAAGTCTATTGAAGACGGAAACGAATTACAGAAAATTATCTATTGACCCATTACAATACTTCTATATTTAAAGCCCAATACTAACGCCATAACAATTGTATAACAGCCCCAACAGATTAACGGTTTAACCCAACTAATTGGTCGAAAGTGTTCTACTTATTCTCGTTTATCATTTCTAACTTATAATTTTAATTTACAACATCACATCTAAACTTGAAATTTAATCTTTTCATAATGAACGTCTTTGAAAGACAATATTAAACTAGTCTTAAATTTAATATTAATAAAATAAGAGTAATTATTTCATGCCCAAACGTTTGTGAAAATTTTGTTTCTATAGATACCTTAATTTTTAAGGTTTCAGAATTTTTCTTTAGGGTCTAGTGTTTAGAGGTTTAAGTGGATGAGTTTTGAATTTGGAGGTGTGGTTAGGGTTTAGGGTTAAATTTTAAAGTTTATAGGTTAAAACTTAAATCCTTAACCGGATTACCCCAAAACTCAACTCTAACATATAAACCCTAAATTCTAACCCTAGACCCTAAATCGTAACCGTTCCGTTCAAATCGATTAAATAGTTAACCGGTTTATTTAATGCAATTATCCGATTAAACATGAACAGCTTTCGCAAAATCAAATAGTTGTATTGTATGAACAACCTAGCAATAACTAAGTACAATTATTACATCTAGTATTACTACTTATTTTTATTCGATTATTCGGTACAATTAATTTTAGTGTTTATTTACTAAGTTACCATCGATTTGAGTTTTTATGAACAACTTAATAATAACTCTATGATACGTTGAAATGAGTTTATGTATAGGGTTCTTGTCTCTTATATTTGAACATGAATTTTCTCTTTGATTAAGTGTAAGGCCACAGCAGTTTAATTATTTTAGATTTAACAAATAACAAATACATTATATATTTTTTATATAAAAAATGCCGAGCACATTTTTGTGTTCTTAAACTTCAAAATGGTTCGATTGATTTTAACCCCATGAAATAAAAATAAAAAGGTGGCAGAACCTGTGGTGGTAAATGGGGAGGAGCTCCACCTTATTTTCCTTAAACATTCAACTGATATTACTGTGGTAAAAACATAAGGTGAAGGTGAAAATAGAAGAAGAATAAATATCCACAGAAGAGGGAGACGAACTCCCCACATTGGCATCGTCTTTTTCACAAAATTGGGAGAATGCGATGGCTTATCAACCACATCTTTAAAAGCTTGGTGGAGTCGGTCACCCCACATGGGAAAGTGTTCAGCTTCAGACTCTCTACTCTTTTGAGAGGAATCTCCCTCCTATTTAAAAGCTTACAAAGCTCCAAAATGGGAAAATAGTAATAAAAAAAAAGAAGAAGCCAACATACCTTGTCTGAGAACATAGTAAAAGTGAACCACCAACTGTAATTTCTGGTTCGAAGGGTTCTTTAAACGTGGACGGAGAGAGCTGGACACTAACATTTGCCTTGTTCAAAACAATCAGAACCTATAATTGAATAATCCTCAAAGCAAGCAAGCACTCGTCTTTCTACATTTGTTGATCACAGAGGCTACCAAAGAATCCTTCTAGGCTGCATCTGTACTACCTGACAAACCTATTAAGTTGAATGTTACACAAGAAGAGCATCTAATTACTGAAGTTGTCATCTTCACACCACAAAGACATGCATGTGACCCTTGCTCCCGACCGTGCCCCTTTCCTTCCCACAAACTATCTCCAGTTCTTATAACACTCAGACTCAGGTGCTTTCAGCCATCCTGATCCCTAAAACAAGAAGTGACAAAATGTAATGGATTATCCCTCACCTAATGCCAATAACTAAAAAGTTCCCTCCCGTGGCTAACTTAAGAAGCATTCAATCCAACAAGAAGTTCTTGTACGAACATGCTAAGCTAAGACCAATCCGTACCCGTTAAGGTGACAAGGAACATGAAATCTGAAAGTTGGATATATAGTTCATGGTCAACACTTCACAGTTTCAAATAGCTAATTAATTTGTCTAAAACCCCTTTCATTTGTTTCCTCAGCTTTGTGCATGTAGAAACCTACAAATCATTCCACATATGTTCTGATGGTAAATTTTCCTTATATGGTTCTCAACTGATCAAAAATTATTTTTATTAAAATGTTCAAGTAAGTAGATGTGTCTTGAGAATTAGATCATCCAACTATTAGATATTAATCAGGCTAAAATTTTTATTTACAGTTCACTCTCTGCTGCACTCCAAAAATGCAACTCATGGCAAAGCATTTAAATTACAAGCACATCTACTAGAAAATAAATATCGCAAGAGATTCACTAATTCGCTCAAAAGGCCACTAGTTTTGAAGGACAAACTACAATTAAAACTATTGTCTACAAACCTGGCCCATTTCTTCTATTATTAGTCGACGACCCTGGTTGCCTGCAAAATTGTTCATCTTCTGAGTTGCCTCCAAATGTTGCCTTACGTTTTCTCACCGCTGCCCCAAAATTGTTATCTTCATTTTCCATGAAGCACTTTCTTGAAGATGAATCAAAAAGATCATTAAAAGTCCTCTCTGGGAAAAAACAGAACTCTTTACTCGTTTGTTGAAAAGCATCATTAGGTTTGCCCCCACCTTGAGTGCAGCTTGGACCGACATCTTTGGCTTCACAAATTGAATTCTTTCCTACTTGCATACAAGGATCAGAAAATAGACCCAATCGCAAGGACAAATCACATTCTTTTGCAAATGACTTCTCATGGGTGTGCCCGATATCCTGCTGTCCAATTCTCTTACCACCAACATCGACATCAGAAGAAAAAAAATTCTGCAAGGAACCCCATTCAGCTGGCTCTAAAATAGATGTACCAATAGGTCTCCCAACAATTATCCTATCAGGCACTATATTTTCCTGAACTGGGGAACCTGTCTGGGACTCTGCATTTTGATAATGAGCTCCATAGTAAAGGGGGTAAACTTGACCCAAGTTTGGCGGGGTGTTAGTTTCTGTCCTCATCAATTGGTCACGGCCAGATGGACAATTTTCAGACAGAAATGGATAACCATGACAGTTAGTTTGTGAAACCGAAACATTTGAATTCACATTGGTTGCCATTCTTGCAAATTGACTGTCAGACTGAACCGGCGACAACTGAGGACACTGTTCCTCACTGCCTTTATCCAAAATCCTAGGCGGCGCAGGGACGGGTTCGGGTGCTCTTGGCATAAGATAAGTCCTAGGATTACAGTGTCGTTGGCTCCTTGAAGCTCTCACCGGATAGCACCCCAGATTAAGGGCAGCTAAAACAACATATGTACTACAATCTTTCAGTTCAAATTGTTCTTGAAACTAGTTTCAATTCGAAAAGATCGTAAAGGTGCAGCTAATATAGATCAAAACGAGACAAACCGATAAATTATAATAAACTCAAAAGTACCTTCAACACAAGGTGGCAAAAGCTCTCCCGTTTCAGTGCTCTCATCTCGCCGGATAATCGTGTTGATGGCATCATTAACACGGTCCCATAGGTTTTCCGGGTTAGTGTATTCAGCCTAAAAACAACATTAAGAGAAGAGCCAAATTAAGTTCAAAAGTAAATACAGAATACAAAAAGATCCACAAAGCTGAAAGGAGAAGAGAACCTCAGAATTGGCTTTGGAATACATAATCTCCTCAGCTTTGACGATGACAGTAATGATTTTATCTTGCCATTCCTTGTTCTTCTTAGTAGCCGTGCTATGAGTTTCCATAGCTAGCCTAAAATCAAACACATGGTGGGCATGGAATTAAAACCCAAATAATGGTTGTTAAAATGTAAGGAAATGAAAGACCCAGAACCTTAAAATCTGCTGAATGACGGAACCTCTCATGGGTTGGTGTCTTTCGCTGTGCCAAGCTCTTCTTATACACTCGTAAGGTCTAGGGCCTGGCCTTGGCATCTTTGATCTTTCTACTTCGACAATGGGAAAAGAAAAGAAAATTCCAGTACGGTGAAGCAGGAGAGAAGGGGGGAAAGAGGAGATGTTTAGAGGGTTACCCAGAAAACAAAGTGATAAAAGATAGTAGTAGGAAGATTAGACAGCAGTGTTTTTAGATGGGGGTTGATGGAAAAGATTGGTCAATTTGTTTATGATGGGGGGTTGGCCTTTCTTCTTTGTTTTCAATTCATGGAGGGGGTTTTGGCTGGGAGTGGGGAGCAGTACAAGGAGAGTGAAAGAAATGGTTTTGTCCCCAATAATTTAAGAGAGTTTACCATTGTAATTGTTAATCTTCAACACACTTTACTGTCAGCTTTTGGGGGTCATTTTATGCTCACTTTACCCTCCCCTGCCTTGCCAATTGCCACTACCAATTTCCTCCTCCTCCCCCAATTCTCTTTTCAAACCTACTCATATCTATAAGCGGTTATTCCATACAAAATGGTAGAAACTAACAAATGTCTTAGTTTTAGCGTCCTGAAATTTAGTACTTTAATTTTAGGATTTAGGTTTGTATATTAGAATTTAAGGTTTAAAGTTAGAATTTAATGTTTATATGTTAAAATTTAAATCTCTGGTCAGTATATTACCCTAAAATTTAAACCCTAACATATAAACCCTAAAAACTCTAATCACTATACCTAATTTCTAAACCCTTAGACCTAAACCTATAAACAATAAACCCTAATTTAATCTATAAACTCTAAAATTAAAGCACTTGTATAAACTTTTAATTTCCAACGCAATGTATTGAACATAAATCCATTTATAAAATTGCCTATATTTTTTAGTTTTACTTAATATTTAATAAATAGATAAACTACAGCAGATTCCACTAAACTTTAAGTTTAGTATTAATTATACCACTAAACTAAAATTCGATATTATTTTAACATTGAACTTTAGTTTAGGCTTCGATTTTACAACTAGATTGTTAAAGTTTTTCCATGTTCTTACATGCAAACCTTTAAGTCCGTTCACGTTATCGATTTTAATGGCTCAATAATATAATTGAAGCTTAAACTAAAATATTATCTTTTTTTATCTAATAATATAATCGATATTAAGTTTAAAATTTAATGATATATGGTGTAGTTTAAGTTTAATAAATCAGCAAAAGAGATTAAGATTTGAATGGGGAAAACAGGAAGGATTTGGACCATTGGGATTGTGAATCAAAAGGAGAGAAGTGTTGCAAGTCCCCATTAACTTGTCCCTCACAATTGTCATTGCCCCATCATTATGGCCGTTGCCCCCCCCCCCTTCCCTGAGCAATTGGCACGTCGTTTTCCCTGCATTCCCACTTAGTGAAGTTGTCATCCCTATCCTCTTAATTTTATTCTTCAATTCTCTAAATTTGTTGGTTCACCTAATTACGAGCAATACTTTATCCTTAGACCTAAGTTGAGGGATCAAAGTCACAAGGTTGAGATATTGTAGTAAAAAATTCTTTAAATTTTTATTTTTTCTTTAAGAGTGTAATGTCACGTGACTAGTAATATCATAATTATCTTTGATAACTTTATTTTATGACTAACGTTTTAATAATCAGAAGATGTCGAAAAGAACTAATTTTGATAGGAGCATCATAAAATTTGTATTCAATTGCATTAATTAAATTCTCGTAAAAATGCATTAAATTGTTTAAGGTAGTAGAGAATGGGCATTCAAACTTTTGAATGTCACATTAACTGTTGGATCTATCATATTGATTGAAAGCAAAGTTACTCTCTAAGGTATATATATATATATATATATATATATATATATATATATATATATATATAATTCCTTTGCTCCCACTCTTCCATCTAACCATAAAAAAAAAAAGATTAAATTCAAACATGGCATCCGTACATTTGATGCAATAATCAATCTTTACTCGAAAGGTAAAAATCAAACAGGAAACCAGACGAATTGATGGAAAGGACATGTCTTGTTGGGTCCAAGACAAGAAAAACATTGAAATCAGAAGGCTAAGAAAGGGGGGCAGAGGGCAGTGAAAGCGAGCGGGAGAGTGGAGTTAGCATAAAAGCAGAGGAGGGTGAGGTCAGGAAATTCTCCATTACGATGTGGGAATGGGAATGGGCTGACATGTTAGCTTTTATCGTCCCCCCTGACATTTGTGGTTCCCCACTGCACAGTTGCGGTTATGTCCACTTTCCACTATCTGGAAACTCATGTGCTAAAGGGATGCCCTAATCTTGACCCTTTTCTCTGTTTTTGGCACAAACTCTTTTATTTTGGTTCCACACAGTTAATGGTATCCGATAAGCTCCATGGACCTAAATACAAGCTCGAGGTTGCCCGGCAGGGTCGATAAGAAAAACTGGAAAGTTGGTTCAAACAGTGGCTTGTCAGTTCTGTCGTCGCACGTTCAGTTTTGGAGCCGGCAACTCTCGTTCAGATACAAGTTCAAAATGTGTTTAAAGTTTAACTCGATTTAGAAAAAAAAATAGTTTAATTTGATTTGAATCGTAATTTTATCAATTCGTCTAGAAAAAAAATTTAAAGGACAGTTATTCCATGCACATGCGGTGTAAAGTTTTTTTTTTTTTTACAAAAGCGTGCCTAAACTTAGGCTAAAATCTAAAATTAAAATCCTTAACTCTAAACTCATGATTATTAAACCATAAATTATAACTATAAACCCTAAATTCAATACCTTTCAATCTAAATCTCTAACCTTTAAACCCTACACCCCTAAACTTTCCCCACAAACTTTCCCCACTTGTGGAAACTAAAGTTTCCACCACCAATGTATGTGATAATAATCCTTTAAATAAAGAGAAACTTCAATACACAAGTTAGGTTGCACAAGACTTTTAGTTTTAGGGTTAAGGGTTTAGTTAAGGATTTGGAGTTTAGGGGTTTGGGTTGTATTGTTTAGAATTTAAGGTCAACATTTAGAATTAGTGTTTAAGGGTTAGAGTTTATTATTTATTTTTTTGGGTTTAGGGTTACTAATTTAAGATTTGAGTTTATAGTATAAATATGCAAGCCTGTGTTACACAGACCGTGTATCAAAATTAAACCCATAAATAAGCCTGAGTTGTTAAATGAAATTCGACCGACTCGAATTTTTTAGTAAATGAAATTATTTCATACACTAGCGGTGCAAACAAAAAAATTTCACAAATACTTTAGTTTTAGGGTTTAGAGATTCAATTTAGGGTGTATGATTTAGGGGTTATAGTTTAGGGGTAATGATTAGAATTTAAGATTTATATGTTAAAACTTAAATCCTTCATCATATTATCTCGAACCTAAACTCTAAATTATAACTATTATCCTTAAATTATAAATCTTAAACTTTAAACTAAATCCCTAAACACTAAAATTAAGACACCTATAAAAACTTTTAGTTTCTACCGTAAGTGTGTTGAATACAAATCCATAAAAATATTAAAAATATATATGCATATCGTATATGGTTATAAAAAAATATTTAAATTGAAACTAATTAATATTGTAACATTATAAATTTTAACTCGACTCGAATTCTATAAACTCGTCTCAACACGACTTTAAAAAACTTTAAGTAAAGTGTGAATTATAAAATACTCGTCAATTCGACTAGCTCAATTTATTTTTACTCGATTCGATCAAATGTTCAACCCTAACGGATGGAACACCCGGTGGATCCCTCCATTATGTTTATTTCATATTATTAAATATACTAGGAACAACAAGTTCATTCAATTTTATTGAGTTTGATCGGTTTCGGTTTAAATTTATTCGATTAAATTTTTTATTTACAAGTTAAAAGTGTGTTTTTTTATCAGCAATATATTAGTTCATTAATAAAGTTAGGAGCACTATCAATTGGAAATTATAAATAAATAAAAACCCACCACAAACAGTGGATAGAACATATTAAATAACAAATCCACCTACACTTACCTAACACCATTCTTTAACTAGTTATGATTCTTTATATAACTTTTTATTAATTATTGTTGAAATGATAATTTAATTGGTTAAACTAATTAATTGATCGATCAAACCAATTAAATTAATAACCTGTAATTTAACCGATCCGATTTACTATTACGATATTGTACTTAATTTTACTTTACCTAAAATATTTTTGGCTGAAATAAGTGTTTAAAGTTTTATTTTTAGCTTATGTTAAAATCAATTAAAGCACCTACTTGGACACTTATTTCAACCAAAAATGAAACTTTAGGCACCAATTTTAAATAAAAATACTTTAGGCACTTATTTCAGCCTAAAATAAAATTTTAAGCATTTATTTCAGCTAAAAAATACTTTAAACACCTATTATAAAAAATATAATTTGACCACTTATTTTATAATTAAGCCTTAAATAAAAGTTTTAGAGGTACCAAATCTTATATGTAAATTAAGTACAAGAATTGGGCGGTAGGAACTAGGGGTGGGCATTGTCGGGTACCTGAAACCCGGGTACTCAAAAAATCGAGTACCTGGTTCATTCGAGTACCTCATTGCTCGACCCGTGTCCCGACCCATCACATCCGAGTACCCGCTACTCGAGTACCCTTGAAACTCAGGTATCCGAAAAATCGGGTACCGGGTACTCGACTCATATTTTTTTATTTTTTTATTCTAATTTTTTTTTAAAAAAAATCACATATTAAATACACAAAAAAATAATTTTTTTAAAAAGTATATAATACAAACATATAAAGAATTTAGAGATTTAAACTTAGTTTTAGAGTAAAAATATTAAGAAACTTAAAATAAAAATATAAGAAACTTAAAATAAAAATATAATTTAAAATATAAAAAATATATATTAAAATTTATTGAGTCGGGTCGAGTACCCGGTAAGAAAAAACTTCCGGCCCGTGTCCTGGCCGGAAAAATTACCGGGTATGGTATCCAGCCCGATTGGGTATTTTTTTTATAAAATTACTCGGTATTTTAGGTTTAGGTTATCGAGTCATCGGGTCGAGTCAACCAGGTGTAATATTTTTACTGACCCCTGGTAAGAACTACACCTAACATTCGTCTGAATCCTAAACTGCCACATTATTTGATCAAAGAATGATAATAAAAAGTTTGACAAAAAAACAAATGAGCTCAAAGTAATATGGTTTTGAGTACGGATTGAAGTTGATTTGATTGGATTTGACTCGCCCTCCCAAAACATTCTTGTAATCAAGGGAACAAGTTTTATCCTATCATTTATCAAATATCAATATCAACTTAATTTATAACAAGGTATAATGTTAAAAAAATTTACTTTCGACGGTTGATTAAATTATTATTTTGGCTCTTTTTAGATAATTTAGTTATTAACATTTTATTTTGGTTAAAATATTTTTTTACAGATAAAAATTATTAAAAAATTAAAGATAAATGACTTGAAATAACGTAATAAATTTATATGGCAGTGCACGTCGGGATAGCAGTGTCATATAAACAAATGTGATGACTTTATAGAATGACACACCAGACAAAAAGTAAATTTAAAAAATTGTATAAAATATAAAATATTTTTTTCTTCTGACGTATTATTCTATCAAATCATTTCAAGTTGTTTATCGTCAGTTGTCTAACGGTATTCATCTGCAGATGGGCCATTTTGACCCAAATTGAAATGTTAAGGGCTAAATTGCTTAAAAAAGAATATAGGCCAAAGTGACTATTCAGTCAAACGTTAAAAGTATTTTTTTGGCATTATGCCTAACAACAATTGTAGTTGGTCTAAATAGTGGATCCTGATAAGAAGAAGCAGCATGAGCGACCGCTCATGATGTCCACATTCTACCTTTATAACTTCATAGGTTTTTCAAGTGACAATCTAGTAAGTTGGTAATTGTCCTTATCTTTTAATTGTATTTATGGTGTTTTTTTAACAAAACAATAAAAATAATATGTTTGATAAATTTTTATCATATTTATGTGGTTTATTAATGAAATATAAAATTAATTGTTCAAAGTAATAAACATATTTTCGTTCCGTGGAGGACTATTTTTGAGTTTTTGCTCAGTACTCCGAAAATATCCGAAACAGCTCTATATTTAATAAAGTAAGACTATAATTTTTTAAATAAAATCAAATATTTTAATTTTATCGTTATAAATAAAGTATATTAGATTAGAAAGATCCTCATATAATTATAAAAAATATCAACTTAACTTCAGGAATGAAATGTCCTCCTTATTTTCACCAAAAACAAAAAAAAAGTTCTACTTATTAGAACATGATATATTGTGAAAACATTTTTTTTATTTTTAAAGAAAACAATTTATCTAAAGTTTCTAATTGAATTGTTATCCTGAAAATAATGATTCTAAATATAAACAAAACCGGTCAAAACAAAAATGATTTCTCACTACGAATCAGATGTTAATATATGGCATAAGGGTGCTTGAATCTTTTAATTTTTTGAAGAAAAAAATCAGTAAGATTTTTAAATTTTTTTCATTTAATTAAATATTTGAATTAATAAATCAGATCAATTAAAATTTTTGAACAATTTTGACCATCAATGTTTGACGATATATTTTTTTAATATTACTGTCACGTGACACATTACAGTTATGTCATGCGACATTTATATATTTTTTAGAAAATTATTTTAAATAATTTTTATAAATTTTTTTTAGAATTTTTAGAAAATATAAAGAATTTTTTAAATAACATGAAAATTCTAAAAATATCAAGTTCTAATATTGTAACACGAGACATTACACCAACTAATGCAAAAAAACATTAAATTTAACAGTTAACGTTGATCAAATTGGTGAATTGATGAAATTTTGGAGTATAAAACTTTAATTTGGGTGTAAAAATTTAGAGACTTAGTTGATTTTTTTACTCTCAAAGTTCAAAGGCTTATAATACCCTTAAGCTTTAATATATCTAGTGTGAGTAGTTTGAATACAAATAATGAGTAATTTATAAAATAAATATATTTTTTTTACATAATAGATATAGTTTTTTTTAAAGATAATATATATTACAAGTAAAATTAAAAGACAAATAATTTAAAATATGCGATAGTTTGTTTAAAAATGTCATGTTGTGCCATCTTGTATTTTTTTTAATCTCAACGTTTATTTTGAGAATGTAAATATCTTTTTGCTTAATCAAAAAAATATTATGTTATTATAAGATTCACTAATTGACGAATAAACAAAAATACTCGTATTACCTCTGTATTGAGTAAGTTTGAATTTTTAACGTTTATTTTGAGTATGTAATACCTTATTGGTTTATTAAAAAAAAGACATGTTGCTCTTTTACACAATTAGTTTAATGAATCCCAAAGATTTCCACTCGGATGATGTATTTCGGATCAGAGTGGACTACTTATTCTCAATTTAATCGCATGTTTACGATGTTAGAAAAATATGATAAATTAGTAATTTTGAGTCATATTTTTATAGATAAAAGTAGAGATTCGAATGATGAATTTATTAGTTTATATATACTTAATGAGACTTTTACAACAGTATTTTATATGCTCAAAATGATTGAGTGATGAATGGGGAATTGATGCTCAAAGTAAAGTACTTGTGAATTGTATAAGGAAAATAAAAAGATTCTTATGCCATTTTGGCAGGATAATAAGCATGAAAAATGTTTATATACACTAGTCCACTTGTTAATTAATGAATGTCTTGAGTTAAATTGTGCCTTGCGTGTAGGTACAGAGTTTATGAATTGAAGTTTGTTGAATCCATCAAAATTTGGGGGTGTACGCCCACGACGTGGGCCATGTCAATGAAGGAAATTTTGTAGCCTGAAGGCCTCAACACTTTTTTTTGTTATTATGATTAATTAAATATTATTTTATTTTTTTATCGACTCAGATTGTTATTATTGTAATATATAATACTATAGGTGACTTTTTATGTTGTCAAACAAAAAATATATTTAATATTAAAATAATTATATCATATACTGACAGTGAAAATAAAAAATTTATTCAATCGACATTTATGTTGTACAAATTTTTTATTGGATTGCATATATAGTGTCCAAATTATCCATACTCTTTGATTGGATGAAAATATATATTTCAAGACTTCAACAACTATGTTAACCAAACTAAAACTACGACATATATATATGCAAGTCAATCTTTTTTTCTCTGAGTTATACTAAATCTATTTATCGGCAAAGTAGTATGATAGTAATAAAAGATATCATACATATTGAAACAGATGATCATGAGCCTCGTTAAAATTTCTTTATTTTTAGGTAGAAGAAAAGAGCACCCATAACCATAGAGTAAAAGAAGAGACCACTCATCTACTAAGCAAAGTGAAATCAGTATCCAAAATAACCCCCTCCATTGAGCTATAAATGCCAAGTAAAACCATCCTTAGCAACAACCAGCGCATCCTAGCTATATCGAATAATCTAAGACCCAAGGCTCAACTCTCATGCTACTCCACCACCCCCAGGCGAGTAAAATACACTATAAAAACCTAGATTCTAGTTGAAACTCCATGTAGAACCAAACTCCCCATACCATACCATGACAAGACAAAACTGCCCCAATTCTTTAAGCGAATGACCTGCACGTCATGGCCCTCAGCAGATACATCAATTCGAACATAACATGTTAAAACATCGCTTGAAACTAGAAAGTACGCTCTCAACCCATCCTCGTCATTGCATCTGCAACTCTCCACACCATGGTAAAAACAAATAGCTTGACATGACCTTATATTAAACCTACAACTTTATTAACGAAATATCCAACGAACTCCTGCTTAAGCTGCTTGCAATCTCCAAATTTCCAACTCAAAAACGCGCACGTAGAATACCATAAGCCAGCTCAAGTTAAAATCCAACAATATAACACAGTATCTAGCATTCAAATACAACAAGAGGCAAAACAATCGATGTTGTCTTTTACGTTTTGCCGCATAATCTGTACCTCGAACATTTCAAGGCACCACCCTCATCTCGAGCTATTGTGCGTGCTCTTACTGATCCCCAAACCTCTAATATTCCAAGCCAGCATCTGCATCTCGTAGTCACTAATGTCCTCTTTCAATAATTCGAGCGATATCTTTAATAATTACCTCTTCGTTCCCTATCGTCTTTACTCCAATTAGTTTCCCTATCCTCTTGCAATATCACTTGTCTTCTGTACACAAAATTTGAATCTGACATCGATCCATTTGCTATGTCTTGGGAGGTATTCGAACTCTTCTTTTGGCAGCCTTGCCCCTTCTTCTGCGCCACTAAACGTTGTAGTACTTGATTATTCTCTGATTCTGCCCTCTGATACCAACCCCACAACAATCTTCCTCCGCACGGAACACAAGACCGACATCCTGATCTGCCATCGCACCTGTTGATTCTACCTGAATGTCCATCACCCTCAAATCCTCACGTTTATCTTCCTCCCATCCTAAGGTATCCTTTTTGCCTATCTCATAATCTGTGTTGTAGTCATCCAAGTTAGACTGCGTATCTCTCTTCGTCGATATCCAATTCTACCTCAGATATGCAAATTTGGTAACACTGCTCTCGTATCTGTAGATCCATAAATCCAAGCCCCATTCAATCGTTCGTTGTGCGTCAATTGTATTCATTCGCACAAAACTAAATCTGCACCCTGTCATAGATCTCTTCTTTGGTATGAAAACATCTAAAACCTGCCCAAGTCATTTGCAGTCTAACTGTTCTGGTATGTTCGACACAAAAATTGTTCGCTGATTGGGATGTGTCGTTATTTGCTATCGCCATTTTGTTTTCAGTGTATCACTGGTTTCCACTAGGGTTGTGAACGTTTTTGTTTTAGTTATATCTTAGAAAATACTTTAATCTATTAGAAGTTTGAATTGTAGGGTTAAGAATTTATGAATCAAGGTTAATAATTATAGTTTAGGGTGGAAGATTAGTGTAGTTTTTTACGTATTTATTCATATAATGTCTTATCGGATATGGATTTTGGAGAAAATAATTTCTTAACAAGTTTATCAGGAAAAAAAAGTTAATTTAGAACCCAAAAAACATAAGGAAAAAATGAACAGTTGTGCTCGAGTAAAAAAAAAATGAGGAGATTAAATAATTAATAGTTTCCTGCCAAGGTTCCTAGTTATAAACCAACAGAAATTGTCTCTGGTGTTCTTTGTTTCAAATGTCTATAGTCAGACCCACCTTCTAAGGCGACAACTCCTACATTTACACCAAAATCCTGAATAATGGAAACACTATATGCTGCAAAAAGGACGGATGTCATGCCATTTATATCAACCTATTTGTAATTTTGTGCAGCTTGCCCTTCATTTTTTTTTACTTTAACATGGGACCAGGGAGCAAGATTAAAATGCATGCAAGAGATGTATCCTTTCTGAGGATACCTGCACATGGACCGGTCACCGCTGGGGTGGTTCTGAGCCGGTTGCGGCTGAAGTGGTACTTGGTCCAGCAGCACCGTTTTCAGCTGGAGGAGATGTGCCCCATTTTCCTTCGGACTCTGAAGGCTCGACGATTTGGACTCCACCATCTGTTAGCCCCAATGCAAATTGATTCGGGTCTGATGGATGTGCCGCGATGACGAGGGGATAAACTCTCAAACTGTTCAATGTTGTATTGTTAGAAAGTTAAAATGGAAAACTAACAACAAATATCGGATGGAATTGAGTTTTCACAATGGACTCGATTTGTGTTTATGATTGTTTTAACAAGAAAAGGTACCTTGGATTGGGAGGTAAATATGCAGCAGGACTAATTCGACATCTCAATCTGAGTGTTGAAGCAGTGAGAACACCAACACTTCCATCTTCGAAGCTCACATATATCGATTGGCTGTCACAGGAGTATGTTGCATGCGTGATGGGACCGCTTGCTTCTCTAGGGACCCACTGTTTGAGAAAATAATTCCAAAACAATATCAATAACCTTAGAACAAATCCCAAATAACATAGGTGCAGTTGACAAAATAGCAATATACAGCGGCAAAGCAATTTCTAAAAGGTCAAATTTGGCATTGCCAGCACACTCCATAGCTCCTTACCACATGCATGAAAATACATAAATTTTAAGATATAATAATCTAGAAAACATTAATTATATGGCAAGTGCGATTGGACACCTGCTTTAGGCATTCTAGTTTTGGTGCTTCATATATTGCTATCTGTGTTTCATGAACTGCCAGCAAATGTATCTGATCTAGGTGAAACTGAACACGAGTCTCGGCATGAGGAGATGCTGCCCGACCATTAGGTGTTTGCAAGAACTTACTAGTTTGCTTCTCCCATCCATCTGTGCTCCATACACAGAGCTGTAGAGAAAAACAAATGTGGAATGATTAGCACACATAAATTGAAAGTTAATTCCATAAGTAATATAAATCATTTTATAGGAGATGATAATGCATGGTAAGTCCTACGAAATTATGCGTGTAGTGTTTAATATGATAACGAACCATGTAGGAACGACCTCATATAAGCATAAAAAATTAATATGCTTTCACAAGCATCCTCATATAAGCATAAAAAATTAATATGCTTTCACAAGCATAAATTCACGAGAATCATTCCCTAGCCAAGCTTTCTGCATGGTCCTTAACAAGATTAACTCAATAAGCCAATGGCTTTAAACTTCAGCTTTAACCATATCTCGAACCATCAGTTTTCTAGCTTTTTCAAAGTGGGTTGTTAAACTGCTTTAGTATACACGAAGCACGTGTGGGAAAGACACTAATAATATGTACCTGGCTGTCAGCTCCGGATGATACAAGCACGTTCAGAGTATGAGAGAAGGCAAGACCTGTTATTCTTTTCTGATGACCTTTTAACTTTGTTTTCACCTGTTAAAATAGAGCACATTGTTAATCAAATAATTCCCGCTTATTTATCAGCAACTATCAAAGTTTTAAGTTGATTAAAAGGACCTCATCCACCCGAACATTGTAAATTTGGATCGATGAATCATCCATGCCTATGGCAATGATATTATTGTCCTGAGGATGAAATGCAAGAAATGTAGCTGCTGGTGGTGGGGGCATGAATGTTGTCATTGTCTGCATATTAAGAAAGCACAAAGAAAACTATGAAATTAAATTATGCAAACTAAAGACAAAAAATAACCTCATTGTCAGTCGGTTTCAACCTAAGATTCTAACTAATCAAATACTCTCAGTATTTTAGTCAAAATTCCTTAATCTTCATGGCTATAGTATGAAAGGTTATACTTTTAAATGGCCTGTTTACATAAAAATCCAGAGCTTGTCAAAAGAATGAAACAAGTGGAGAAAGGACCAACCTTAAATGTCATCATATTGAAGAGTGAAATTTTACCCCCTGATGCTGACATCACGTAAGAATCATTCTTCGAAAGTGCAAAGCATGGAACAGCTTCTTCAGGATTTGTATCACTTATATCATTAGTCATTAATATTCCACTTGAAGGCTGCCATAATTGGGGTGCTACACTAGTTGTGGCCTACAAAAGACAGGACTTAGTTAATACCCAGCTTAAAATAACATTAAGGGAAAAAAAAAACTAAAAATAGAATTAGGAAACCAAGTATGCGACCTGGCAGAGAGTTGTTAAAGAAATTATAACACACCTTGCCAGTTAAGTTGCGATCATTCCTCTGCCATTTCCAGAGCTTGTGGACAGCATTAGATGCTAATGCCAATATGGCAACCCCAGAATTTGTATATATTAGTCTAGAAACCTGAAGTCAAACACAAAAAATAAATGATTGTCCTTATTCTATAAAGAAATAAATAAGTATATATTGTCAACAAAACTTCCTTAAAGTTTAAATCACCAACTGGCTAAAGACAAAAATAATCTCTCAGGGTATTTTAAGCGTCCATATTATAAAATTGAGTATTTCTTATGTTGATTATCATACTCTACTCATAGTGTATAATCGCAGCCATAGATAATCCGAACCGCAAATATTTCTATTGGTATATTAGGTCCCCAATTGTCAACATAACCTGAAAAACACTAGCTGTCTACCACACAGCAGAGGATAACATTTTTCATGAACAGCTGAATTTAGAAGGGGCACAAAAAAGCAGATTCACGCACAATTATTACTAAGTTCAATGAAGTTGTACAGCAAGAGACTGATCTTACCCTCATTGCTGTCAAACTATCAGGAAGCCTTAAGGTGTGACACTGTGATGGTTCATTGATTTCTGTAAGTTTCCAGATCCTAGATTTTTCCACCGACTCATCTGTAATTCTGGGCTTTACATCAGCCAAACTTCGAGCATCATTATTCTGGAGAGAGACATAACAAAAAAAAGGTCAGATCACAATAGGTCATAAGTCTTTTTCATGCATAAATTACAATTTGTTAGAGAGATTATACTCAAAAGATAATTTAGATTTCTGCCACATGCATTAGGGTATGATTATGAGAGGTAACTCACTGTTCCAACTATCGCAGCTACAGGTGCAGTCCGATCAGCAATGGTTGTTCCGATAATTGCATTGTTAGAACCAAATGGACCAGTATTAGGTGCCTGTTACATAAATCAAGCACTTAGGAAACATATTATTATAGAACATATATACATAAATGATCGTATAGTTGTATGTAAGTGTAAATTTTACCTTTACTGTAGCAACAGGAGCAACCCTAGAAGCATCAAATGAACGATTCTCCACTGTCCGTAACAACCTAACCCCATCTGAATTTGCTAGAATTTTAACTCCATTATCATCAGTTGAAACAGCTAACAATGTTCCTTCCTTGTTAAATCTAATGCAAGGGGAAGGCTGCATTTTGTTATAACAAAGACAGTTAGCAGGGATATAGCAAGCCTCAAACAGCCTAACATGAAATAAGGCATATGGTTATGTACCGGCAATCCACCATCAGCTGGAGTACTTGTTAATAGATTAAGATTGTCCATGTCCCAGAATTTGACAGTGTACTCATCACCTGCAGCCAAGAACCTATTCTTTGTCGTATCAAATTGAACAACTCCCACAGATCGCTTTCCAAGACCAAAATATGTGCGTTTGACAGCTCCTTCACTTTCATTCCATTCCACCAAGAATGATTCCCCTTCTTTGTTTGTCCCGCATGAGAACAACCTACAAGTGGCCAATATAAATCAAAAGATTAATGGTGCTGTTAAAGAATAGAAAGATAGGAAAAAAACAATCCCAAAAAAAGGAAGACCAGAATTATAGAGTACAAATAAGACATATGAACCTTGTTCCATCAGCACTGTATGCCATTGTTGTAGATGACTGACCAGGGGCATTATAGTCAACTCTTGAACCCATATTATCATACAACCAAGCCTTTATTTTCCCGTCAGTTGCTGTTGAGAAAATGAACTGAAAAACAGAAGAAAACAAGTCTTTAAGCATAACAGTAAAATAAACATGCCACTTACAGTATACCAATGGTTAAAAATATATAATTTAAAATTAATAATACATGAGTAACATCACCAAAAGAAGAGGTACATAAATTCTTAAGGAAATAAAAAGAGCCCAGAAGGTAGTTTAGGTTCTATAGTTGAAAGAAAGACTGCACTAAGTCCTAAACAGATTGTTCCATACAAGCTCCATATCCCAGTACTTAAAAATCTTCTTGACATGTCCTGTACTAATCTTCAGAGAAGATTTCTCTTAAATTATAATTTTAACACCGCCATTTATTTAAATATGACTTGAGCAGAAAGAAGTGGCCATTGGAGGTAAAACCACTGAATTTACAAACATAAACAGCAGTTTTCAAGATAGAAGAACTCAAGCAAGAAAATTTTCCACAAGGAAAGTTCCAGAACATTGTAAGACAATCCACTCCAAAATAAGCAATCAAGGAAAAGCTAAAAGCAGACTTGATTAAACATAAATTTGATGTCCAATGGTTGTGTTTTGACATTAAATGCATAATTTTCTAATGTTATGCATTCCATCTGTTAAGATTCTGTGAATAAACTGGTTAAAACTTTTGAACTTAGTTCCCTAAACAAATTATTGGTTCTTTTTATAAACTAAGGGAAATGGTTCTACTTTTTTTTCCCTTGCTGATGAAATGGAAAAGAAATCTAAACAAAGGAACAAACGAGTATCAGTCTCCAAGCTATTGTTTGCTACCTGAATATTTTCCTTGTGATGAGGGCATACAGAATAGACAGGTGCTTCATGACCCTCAAACGTATGCAGTTTAGCCCCAGAGACCGCATCCCAAACCTACAAGATATGAGACTGTTAGAAAGAAATATCAAACAGAAAAAATAAAATACAATAAAATAAGAGAGAGAGAGAGAGAGAGAGAGAGAGAGAGAGAGAGAGAACAAGCAACCTTAATAGCCTTGTCCTCGCCACAAGTTACAACACACAATTGTTTGTTTGGGTAGGAGAATGCAAGATCATTAACACTTCCAACATGAGCATCAATCTAAAATACAAAATAATTTAGTGAATATAATTAGGTGAAGCAAGGGAAAATATCAGCTTAAAACTAGATGAACCTAATCAAATTGACCAATCACACAAACCTCTAAGCGGTTACGTAGATCATCACCGCCATGGTAGGAGTATATGTGCACAATATGCTTGGAGTATGCAACACCTGAAATCAGGAGAAAATCTCAAACCTAGTGTTCAGTTGAGATAAATAACCTCCAATGTACAGGAGTAAACTATCAGAAGTCCAATTGCTATAGCTACAAGATTTACCAAAAAGAGCTCCATCAGAGCTCCACACAACACGGTTGACTGAGACTGTATAATCATTTGCCAAAGATGCCTATGAGAATCGGAAGGTTAACAACAATTCAATTTTAAGAAGCACTGAATAACTACTTCGTGTTCAATAAATCTTGTTACCGGTGAAAGAAAACAATACCTGCAGAGGCATTGAACACGTTGAAAGGTCCCAGACCTTAAATCTTTTATGAGCTATCCTTTCACCACTACCTACTTCCCACACCATGATATCACCAATGTTTGTTCCCACTGAAATTATAAAACAAAATACAGAGAACACAATTAGAACACAGCATGAAAGATAAATAAAAACCAGAATATGAAAACCTACTCAATTCAGAGGAAATGAAATCTGAGCAGGCATGAGAACTTTTATATGCCAGTGGGGTTGCTCACCAAGAAGTAGAATTTGTTGCACTGGATGGAAATCCATGCTCTTGACAGCAGACCCCTGACTTAGAGCCATAACAACAGTCTTGGGCAAGTCATCAGGAGAGTAAGAACTCTGACCATGGGTCCGGCCAGCATATGGAGCAGGCAAAATATTTACCGATAGATTATTGACCTGGTGAAGGAGCAGCTGATCAGATACCCTTCATTTATTAATATCATTTCAAAGAAAGCAGGAAGGATGATCAACGCTACAAGATGGAGCAGATCTCATGCTTCCCAGACTAATGGCAGGGAAACCTTTAAGGTCAAAACTGTATATTTACCCTTTTTCTCTTTTCAAGTGGTAAAGAGAAACCAAAGACAAGGAGTTAATGACAGGAAAGTATAGTGACTTAAAATGTCACACAAGCACAAAGCAAATAAATTTTTCCATTCTGCCTCACTGACACTGCTATAATACATTTCCTTCATAACCCATCATTTAGGTCACAAAGGGGAAGCAGCAAAAGCCTTTTGCTACCAATTAACAAAGACTTTCGACCTAGTGATAAACTGGTTTATACAAAACTAAATCACTAGATGAATTAATTAATGTCCACTAAACCTCAATAAATGTGCATCACTAGCATCTCAAAGCCATACTATTTGACGGATATGGATGCATATGTTACACAGAGGTCATGAAGTAAATCCAATTGTAAACAAGAACAAAAGGTATTATTAGTAAGTGATACCTCCTCTGCCATTCCGAAGGGCCTTGATCTCTTCAGAACATGTTCAGAATCTGCTGACTGATAGTCCAGAGCAGGGTTATTGGTTGGAGGAGTTCTAGGGTGTTTCAATATTGCAGCTACCATGAGAAAGAAATATAGAAGGTGAGATGATAATCCATCAAGATATGCATTTAACTAAAAGAACAACTCGGCCTATCCGAAAATCTTCATGCTCTAGCGAATTCTCAGTGTTTCTTGGTCTTATATCTTAATAACATATTAGAAAAAAGTATACCTTTACCTTAATAGGTTTCATATGTTGTGTCCTGTCTGAGGCCACATATGTATTTCTAAATACAAATATAGCTTCACATCTATCCTCCACATAAATGTGGTACTTCCTAAAGCAAAAGCACTTTGAACTCAATGAAAAGATTCTATGAATAATCACCTGCATTGTTAGGTGTAGTAAGTCCTAATGGTCCAACAGAAGCCACAGCGTGAGGCACAGGAGTTGGGTTAGCCATCCATCCCGCAAGAGAGGTTGGAAGTGCAGCAGGTGTGGGCTGAAAGGGCTGCAAATACATGTATGATGTATATGAAATCAAAGGAAATACTCACTCCAGAAACAGCTTAATTATTATGACTTCTATAAACTTACACCATGAGCACCCAGTGGAGGAAAACCCCCTGCCTTTGGAACAGTACTCATTAAAGGATTGGTGACAGGGGATGGAGCTCGTGCGCCATTTGGTTGTCCACAACTGTGGTCTACAAATAGGGTCTTTATGTCCGGATTAGGCCTTGGATTCTTACAAAGCTGATGCTGCCAGTTCAAACTGCATTATAATGATAATAAATAACTGTTTGGAAGCTCACAAAAGAAAGGAAGGAATCAACTATAGAATTTACACACAAGAATATGAGACCTCTGATTTATTAGAGTCCGCAATCTTGAATTCTTCAAGGTAGGAAACTGAAGCTTATCACGGAAAAGGGGGTTAGCCTCTATTAACTTCTTTAATTCAGCAAGCATTATACCCCTAGCAGATTTTGTGTCTCCATATTTTGATAGTTGCTCATTTTCTCTGTGTATTAACATAAGCCATAAAATCTCATGAACACATGCGTAAAGAAGCCAAAGTAATGCCACATTAGACGTGCATAAGCTGAGAAGTAATATTTAATTCATACCTGAAGTTGTCCAACGTCAACAGATGTGTAATTTCCTTAAAAAGTTCCTCATTAAATGCGGAAAACACTTTTAGGTCCTTAGCTAAAATCTCCACGGCTTTGGTGCGATCTCGCCTGCATTTATTTTAGGAAAATACAGATGAGCTTACAATCATTCCCTTTATATGGCAACTAAATTAACTCCCAAATAGGACAAACCAACTCACGAGACTTGTAAAAAATGAAGCTTAAGAAAATAACTTACTTGTCTAGAGCTTCAAGGTACTTCTGTTTTCGAATCTCGAAGAAAATTTTCATGGAATATCTATTATCATCAACTTTTGTAAACCCTGAAAGATACTTCTCTACTTCATCCCATTCTCCATTTGTCACCATTTCCTCAAAATATCTCAAATTGAAGAAAAATCCTGACTCTTGCTCCAATCTATTTACACATCAATCAACAAATACACAAAAATAAAATAAAAAAATATACATATATGCATCAACACATTAATAAATTCAAATTGAAGTCATTGAAAAAAAATCCAATGATTAAAGCATACCTGTGAACAGTGTCTTTAAATTTCTCCTCGTCAAGGAATTGAAGTATAAGGAACACAAGTTCTCTGCTAAGCGAGGACATGATTGTAATACTGTAAAAAGAAATCAACAAGACAATAAAAACACAAAGAGATCTGAGCTTCTCACAATCAATTATACTTCGAAATATAACCCCCAAAAAACCCTAACAAATTCATAAAATTCAACAACTCAACAATAATATCAAAAAATATATATATTAAAAACTACAGAAATGAAAATAAAAATTACCAGATTAATTGCACAGATCGAAAGAAATTTCTGGGGAAAAAAAACGAAGAGAACGGTAGGTCGCTTCACTGCTTTCTCTTTTTTTTCTCGATTTTCTTCTCTTTTTTTAAAGAGTTGTTTGTCTCTCTCTCTTTCCTTCGTTGCTGTTTCTGGTGAAGTATTTATACAGAAGAGAGAAAGGGTTCGGATTTGAAAGATGAAAAAGAAAAAAAGAATAACAAACAATAAAATAAAATAAAATTTGAACATGCCAGCATCAGACAAATTGATTAAATACCGTGAACGAGACGATATGAGATGAGAATTTAGATCTCTTGATATGAATGATAAGTTAACTCAGAATATAAGTTAATGAAGTTATAGTCTGATAAGTCACAGTACTTATAGGCGTTTTTTTAATACGCTGGATTATTAGCATGGTTACTAAATTTAGATTTTGTAATTAAGTACTAGTTTTTAAGTAACATTTTTACGTTATTACTAGAACTAGTGCCCGCGTTTAAATTAAATAATTAGTTATCTATTTAAATAATAATTCAGTATTATTATATGAATTTACATTCGAAATACAAGGTAAAACTAAAAGTTTTAACAAGCGTTTTAGTTTTAAGGTTTACGATAAAATATAGGGTTTAGAAGTTAGGGCTTAGGCTTTAGAATAATACGGTTGGATATTTAGATTTTAACCACAAACCCTAAATTCTAAACCACTAAACCTAAGCACTAACCTATAAACCCTAAAACTAAGACGCGAATACTTTTTATTTCCCCTACATATGTATGAAATAGTTGCATTTATTATATTTCATCAATTATTTAAGATAATTATCACCCACAAAGAGGGTGCAACATAGAAAAAATAAATATTTCGAAATTTTAGTTTTTAATCATCGAAAATGTTCGGTATATTATTTAAATTTATTTTTTATCACCCACAAAGGGATGCAACATAATTTAATTTGATAAACTGTTGACATCGATATAAATATTAATTAGCTTTAGAAGGATTTAAAATACTTATTATAAACTAAACTTAAATAGTTTTTTCTCTTTGTATAAAACTTACTAACAAAAGTAGCTTGTAGTTGTGTAATGGAGAGATTATGGAAAGTAAAATAGATTAATAGGGTTTGGTGAGTTAATTTAATGAATGGAATTCTTCTGCCCTTGATTTGTGTTTTTTTAGTGTGTCCATCCCGTATTCTTTTGACACGTGTATTAATCAATTAGGATAAAATAATTAAAACTTATGGTTAATATCTATTGTCGATGTCTTCTTCTTGAATAGTTTTAAGGTGATTACAGACCAAACGAATTTTTCTTGAATAGTATTTATTCATATTTTTCTTAAGCCTTTGATGTGCCACACACTTTGCAGACAAAACGAATTGAACCAAAATCTCTTAAAATAAATAGCATCATTGTTTTTACTAGAACCACTCGTTAGTTCAAGTATAACTTTTTTTTTAAAAAAAGTAAGAAAACAATTTATAATTATCTCATGAAATTTTCAAACTTATTATATGAATTAAAGGCTCTATTTTTAATCCTACGTATTTTACAGCAAAGTAATCACCCCCAATAAATCTAGCATCAAAGTTAAGAATAAAATAAAAGAATCATTCGTGGGGTAATATAGTAGAAATCATTTTTTCTTTTTTTCTTTTTTTCATTTTATTTAATCGAAACGGCACTAATTTTAATATTGGTTGTCGACCGTCGAATCTGTTTTTCTTATTTTTTTATAGAAATAACTCTACTTTTGTAGCACGTTTATTTATGTATTTTGGCATGTTTTTGTTCTTCCTTGGTCGTTTGATCGTTCTTTTATTTTATCTTTTTCTCACGGTTAGATTTGACGACGCAACGACTGATCAAGATGACGCTTATTTATAATCCTGTTGATCTTCCTTGCTTCGGAATTGAATTTGGATACACGGTTTGCGCTCGTGGATAGTTTCTCACGACACTTGGCTCTGATCTACGATTCTCAGTGGTATTTCAATAGCTTAATCCCATTTTGTGGTTCATTTGCCGATGCAATCAGATTTGTTCGTGTCTATTTTTCGTTCGAGCCTTTTAGATGAGTTTTTAACCTTTTCGTGTATGGTCCTTGTATGATTTAAAGTGGCTACTTTTAGGAAAATATCCAAATTATGTATTTAGTTTACGATGATAATTGTAAACCCTTATTGTAATTTTGGGTATTTTTTACTTTAATAAAACTAGCGGCTTCTATTAAAAAATCATCTTTTTCTTTTTTAGTGTCTTTATTTATGTCGTACACTAAAAAATAAGTTTAGGATTAAAGTTTAAAATTAAGGTTTAAGATTAAAATTTTAAAAAATTAGAGGTATAATGTATTTTTTAAGTTTTAGTGTTTACAGTTTAAGATTTAGAATTTAAAGTTTAATATTCTTTTAATATTAAACATAGAAAGAAGCATTGAAAAAGGAACGAAATATTTTTATTTGTAATTTAATGGGCACAAATGAAGAAGGAAAGAAAAAAAGTTGATGAGAGAGATTTTTTATGAAAGAAAGAGAGTTAATGATAGATATTAACAAGTTTCAATTATTTTACATCAATATACTAATACATGTGTCAACTAAATATTAGTGTTGGAGCTGATAGTAGTTAATTAGTTTGCATTATGTTATTGTAACTAACTATTAGTTACTTAGTTGGTTAGCTTGTAAATACAAGTTAAGGTTTCTCAATGGGAGCTGCAAACGTGAGAGCTTCGATGATTCTTTGCATGCTCAGTGTAATGCCATTGCTCTTTCGTGGATTCTTAATAGTGTTTCCAAGGAGCTTTCCGCTGGCATCGTCTTTGCCTTCAGTGCCGCCGCCGTGTGGAAGGACCTGAAGGACTGCTTCGATAAGGTTGATGGTTCCCGCATTTATTTTCTTCATTGTGCGATTGCCACACTTGTTCAAGGTGATCTTTAGATTTCTACCTATTTCAATAAATTGAAGCTTCTCTGGGATGAGTATAGTTCTCTTGTGCCATTTTCCTCTTCTGAGTGCCCGGATTCTGAAGTGAATCTGGAGTCTTTTACAACAACGTTCGTTCCAGTTTTTGATGGGACTTAATGAGATGTTTGCTGCGATTCGTAGCCAAATCCTCCTTATGCAACCCCTTCCTTCTGTCAACAAGGCTTATTCTATGCTTATTCAGTAAGAGTCTCAGCGTATTCATTTGTTTGGGGTCTCTCCTCTTCATGATTCTGCTGTGGCCGTGTCTGATGTCTTTGGGGTCTTTTCTTCTTCTCGGCGTAAGTTTAATGGCACATGTGATCACTGCAAAGTTCGTGGGCACAAGAAAGATCAGTGCTATCGCCTTATTGGCTTTCCTCCAGACTTTCGTTTCTCTAAGAAGTAAGATGCTCCTCTAGTGATGCAAACTACTTCAGATGTTCCTTTGATGTCTTCTGCTGCCAGTTTTGTTGGGTCTTCTGTTTCTGGTGATACTCATGTTTTTACACAGTCCCCAGTATCAACAGATACTAGAGCTCTTGCATCAGGCTTCTCCTTCTGTTGCTGCATCTATTTCGGTTGTAAATATGGCAGGTATTGTTGCTAGTTGTTACTCTGCTACTCAATCTGTATTATGGATATTAGACACAGGTGCCACTGATCATATATGTTCTATTTTTTCTAGCTTGATTCATCCTCGTGTTTGTGCCTTAAACTATAGGTTTTTGTATCTCCCAAATGGTAAACAAGTACCCATTACTCACACTGGTTCCTTTGCTTATTCCTCTGACTGTATTTTACATGATGTTCTGTTTGTCTCTGAGTTTCACCATAATCTTCTTTCAGTTTCTAAACTGACTCAAGAATTACACTGTGCTGTTCAATTTTACCCTAATTTTTGCCCTTTTCAGGATCTCTCAACTGGGCGGATCAAGGGGATTGGTAAAAGGACTGGTGGTTTATATGAGCTTGTATCAACAGGTTTCTTTTCTGTTTCTTCTCCAAAAACTTCTAGTTCAGCTTTGAATTCTGTAATTCCTCATTGTATGGCATCTTGCAATAATAATGAAGCCTTATGGCATGCTCGATTGGGGCATCCTCCTTTGTCTACTATTTCAAAATTTTCCAGTATACCTTTGGTTAAATCTGATACTGTTTCTCATTGTGATATCTATCCTTTAGCTAAACAGACTAGAGTCCATTTTCCTTTAAGTACTTCTAAACCTTCTAGTGTTTTTGAGTTAGTTCATTTGGATTTGTGGGATCCTTATCGAACTTCAACCCACAGTGGTCATAGGTTCTTTCTTACAATTGTAGATGACTTTAATAGGATGACATGAATTTACTTGATGAGACTAAATCTGATACGATTCTTTATCTTAAACAGTTCTTGTCTTTTGTTCAAACTCAGTTTTCCACATCGGTTAAAATTTTACTCAGTGACAATGGCACTGAATTCTTTAATTTAGAGTGTTCTTCTCTCATTTCTTTTTTAGGAATCATACATCAAAGTAGCTGTGTTTCTACCCCACATCAGAATGGGGTAGCTGAAAGAAAACATAGGCATTTGCTTGAAATTGCTAGGGCCCTTCGTTTTCAGTCACAAGTCCCTATGAAATTTTGGGGTGAATGTGTCCAAACTGCTTGTTATATTCTAAATCGACTTCCTTTTTCTGTTTTGAATTGGCAGACTCCTTTTACTATTCTGTATAAGAAGGACCCTGACTTTTCTCGCTTTAAAACCTTTAGTTGCCTTTGTTATGCTACTTCTCTTCATCCTCAGGATAAGTTCTCTCCAAGTGCTATTCCTTCTATCTTTATGGGTTATTCTTCTACCCAGAAAGGCTATGTTCTGTTCAATTTAAATACTAAATCTTTTTTTGTTCATAGAGATGTTGTGTTTCATGATTCCATTTTTCCTTTTAAATTTCTTCAACCTCAACTTTCTTCTTTTTTTTCTCCTCCGCCTAATGTGATAGATGCTGATTTTCTGTCTCCTTTATCCTCTTCTCCAGTCTCATCAGGTAATTCCTCTAGTCAGTCTCGAGTCTTTCCATAATTCTTCTTTTGTTGAATCTTTGCATTCTGGTTCACCTGCAAGTCAATCTTCTAGCCAATCTCCTTTAATTGGTTCTTTTGTTCCTCCTGATATTTCTAGTCAATCTTCTATACCTGTTGTGCAAGCTTCATCTTTGGAACCTAGAAAATCAACTCGAGTTTCTAGGCCTCCATGATGGTTGAATGATTTTGAATGTACTTATCAGTCTCTTAATCCCTCCAGTAAGTATCATATTGCTAATTACATTTGTTATTCTTAATTTCCTTCACATACACAATCTTTTTTAGCCTCTATTGATGCCACTACCAAACCTAAAACCTTTTCTCAAGCCATCACAAATCATGTGTGGGTTAAGGCCATGCAAGGGGAGATTCAAGCTTTGGAAAACAATCATACTTGGTCTTTTGTGCCTCTTCCATCTGATAAAACTCTCATTGGTTGTAAATGAGTGTTTAAAATCAAGTATAACGCTGATGGTGTTGTTGAAAGATACAAAGCACGTCTTTTGGCCAAAGGTTATAATCAAAGGGAGGGTATTGATTATACTGAAACCTTCTCTCATGTTGTCAAGTTGGTTATGGTTCGAACCATTCTTGCATTAGCTGCTGCTTTTGCTTGGCCACTTTATCAGATGGATGTCTTTAATGCTTTCCTCCAAGGTGATTTGAATGAGGAGGTTTACATGGATTTACCCCAAGGATCCTGCAGCCAGGGGGAGAATGTTGTCTGTCGGTTGCAGAAATCCATATATGGCCTGAAGCAAGCATCTCGGCAATGGAATATGAAGCTGACTGAGGCTTTGTTGGCTGCTGGTTTCCAACAAGTAAATCTGATTATTCCATGTTCACGAAGATAAAAGGGTATAGCTTGGTGATAATGCTGATATATGTGGATGACCTTTTGATTACAGGGAATGACGAGATGTTGATAGCATAATTAAAAGGAATTCTTAATAGAAGCTTCAAAATGAAGGATTTGGGCAACTTGAAGTATTTTCTTGGTTTCGAAGTGTTAAGGACAAAAGAGGGAATTATTGTCAATCAAAGGAAATATGCTATGGAACTTATTCAAGACACTGGATTAGGAGGATCTAGACCTGCATCTACTTCATTAGAACAGAACCTGAAGCTCAACACTGTAGAGGTTGATGAAGGCACACAACAAGATTCTTGTGATATTTTGGTAAATGATAAAGCTGTCTATCAAAGATTAATTGGCATATTGTTATATCTTACTCATACTAGGCCGGATATAACCTTTATTGTGCAACACCTCAGTCAGTTCATGCAGCAACCAAAAGAGTCGCATCTACAAGCAGCTTTGAGGGTGGTAAGATATGTGAAAAAGGATCCAAGGCAAGGTCTTTTCTTTGCAGCATCACAAAATGTTCAATTGGTGGCTTATTGTGACTCAGATTGGGCATCATGCCCAATGTCAAGGAAGTTTGTTACAGGCTTTTGTATCAAACTGGGAGATTCTTTGATATCTTGGAAGTCAAAGAAGCAAAGTATAATAGCAAGGTCATCGGCTGAAGCTGAATATCGAAGCATGGCTATGACAGTGGCAGAAATTGTTTGGTTAACTGGAATCTTAAAAGTGTTTAGTGACAGTAAGTCAGCTATTCAGATTGCAGCAAATCCAATTTTTCACGAAAGGACTAAGCATATTGAAATAAATTGCCATTTCGTATGGAAAAAGTTACAAGCAAGACTGATACAAACAGAATATATATCTACAACAAATCAGCTAGCAGACATCTCCACTAAAGCCATGGGGATACGGCAACATGAGTTTCTGCTTGGAAAGCTGGGAGTCAAAGATGTTTTCAAGCCACCAACTTGAGGGGGAGTGTTGGAGCTGATAGTAGTTAATTAGTTTGCATTCTGTTATTGTAACTAACTATTAGTTACTTAGTTGGTTAGCTTGTAAATATAGTATATAAACAGGCATTGTAACTTAATGAGATGAGATGCATTTTTAATAAAAATACACTTTCTTAACAAGTGAGCACAAATGAGAGGCAACAATATTCTGTTTTAATTTAATATAGGTAAAAATTAAATATTATCATTATTAATATTATTATTATTTCAATTATTAGTTTCTATTATATGTTTTAAATTACCATTTATTTCGAAATCTACTAATTGACCGAATGGTCAACTGGACAAACATATTGTGTCATCTTATATAAATTCGAATCTTGACATTAGCGTTGGAATATAATATATCTTTATTTAATAAAAAAAATTATCACCGGTTTTTTTAAGGATAAACTTTAGATTTATTATCGAAAAAGAAGAAAAATAACAAGACATGAGGCAACTAAAAATCCTAAGCTAAGATGCTTACTCATCAGATTTGATTGTAACTCCCCACTAGACAACGAATTCATAACATCAGAAGTAATCAAGTCTCTAATACAAAGGAAAAAAACTTTGATATACAGGCCGTGTAAACTTTAGTTTACACGTGCATTTTAGTTTTAAGGGTTAGGATTTTAGTTTAGTGTTGTAGAGTTTAGAATTTAAGGTTAGTGTTTAGAATTTAGCGTATATGGTTAAGGTTTAGGGTTTAGTTTTTTAGGGTTAGAGTTAGGAATTTAGGATTTGGGTTTTTATAGTGTAAATACGCAGACTTATATAAAATTAATTTTACACAGCATGTGTATCAAAATTTTACCCTAATACAAAATAATATCAAAACAAAATTAAAACAATCAACATATAACAAAGCCGCCCTAAGGCGGACCCACCTAGGTGGTTTGGTTTGAGAGGGCTGGGGTAGTGGGTAGCCGTTGTCTCTCGTTTTCTTCCTTTTGGTGTTTGGGTCGAGAATGTTGGGGTGGGCCGCGGTATTATTTGTAAGATTTAAAGTTTAAAATTTAAAATTAAAATTTAATTTTTTTTAATGTTAATACATAAAAAATAACACCGAAAAGGGACATAAAATTTTATTCTCTTGTGAAGTATGAGTTGCTTTGTTTGCCATTTGAGATGTCCATTAAAAGGACGCTTGTAAAAACTTATCTTTCAACTTAAAGTAAATCTTTAAGAACTAAACTAAACTTAGAATAAACAAGAAATTTCATTATTGAGAGCACATATAACTTACGAACAATCCGTCTCAATAATAATTCTCCTTTAACCAATATAATCTCTTTAAAGATTTAAGGTTTAATCGGAAAATTTAGAAATTTATAAAGTAAACGAGTGTTTACTGGGATAAAGTTATTTAAGCATCTCCAACTAAAAGAAGACTTATCCTTTGGAGGCAAATTAGAGTTCCAAATCCGTTGCCATTTCCAGTAGAGAAAAAAGATAAAATTATTTGCAAACATACTCATATTCAAGATAAACTTTTGGGAAGAAGGTAATAGCTTCGTGATAAGTGATATTAGAGCAATTTTTTTACTATCGATTTTACGTCAAGAACCCATGAGTGGGGTAAATAGGGTAAACAACTGTGATAATGGCCCATCACGAGCGTGATTGACTCGTGAAGAGGGCATCACGAGATTAAGTGGGGGAGAATGTCACGCTTAGAAAAGACGGGGACATTATTCCCACATCGAAAAAAGGAAGTTTTTACATATATAAACACTGACGACGCACATCCTATTAGATATGTATTTTTGATAAGAGAGTAATGGAATCTATAAAATTAACATATAAAATTTTAGGCGATAAAAATAGATTTTCAATAAAAATATATTAAAATTTTTTAAAATCTTTAAAATTATATACAAATTTTAAGTTTTTAATAAGACGACCGCATCTTCCAGTTCCCTCGGTCTATTATTGCTCATATCAATTTTTGTATTCAGACTTGATCGAGTATTTCCCATCAGTTAAAAAACACCATACCAAATTGTTATCAAAAATTTATTCTGATATTAATATCATCTTTAAAACGATCCAACACGTGCCACGTACGTTTGAAAACTCTTTTCTTTTGTTTTATATCTGTGCATATCATTATTTTCTTTTATATGATTTAATTATAAGTTATATTTTGATATACAAGTTATGTAAAAAAAATTATACAACCCTACTATAAAATTTAAAACTTAAATCTCAAACCCTAGCACCCTAAAACCTAAACCTCAAACCCTATAATCTAACCTAAAACCTTAAATTCTACACCCTACAAATTAAACCCCTAAATCCTAACCTAAAACCCTAAACCCTACAATTGAAGGTCTTATGTAAACTCTTGTGTATCAAAGTATTTTCCTTTAATTATACCAATTTATTATTTCAAAGTAAAAGTCCAATATTAGTATAAGATATGAGTGCTCAAAAATATCCAACCTGGTTGACCTGCTGATCTGAACCTTAAAAGATCGAGTATTTCTTTAAAAAAAAATTACCTGAGCGTGTCGGCTACTTGACCCGGGATTTTCCTCGAACAATTTTACATTTTTTTAATTTAAAAAAATTAAAAAATATGAACCTGGTACCCAGTACCTGATTTTGCGGGTACTCGAATTTTACGGGTATCCATTAGCTACCCGATAATAATGGGCAGGGCACGGGCCGACAAATGTGCTACTCGAGGAATTGGGTATCCGGCACTTCGAGTACCGAAAGTTCAGGTACACGGTTTTGAACCCCCTAGTATAAGACTATTATGGATAAATATTGAATTGATACACGAACTTTATTTTTTTTGAAATATATTGGATTATATTTAAAATGAAAAGATTACAAATGAAATACACAACAAACATTGAAAAATCAATGCTTAAAAATAAATACAATCAAATTATAAGGGTGTGAAAGACATTAAAATACCAAACCTATCATTTTCAGAAGGACTTGAACAATCTTCTAAATGAAATCCAGCAAACAACTACTTTGACAAGAGTGCTCTAAGAAGAAAACAAATTCTTTAGCTACTTGTTATTGGCATATCGGCAAAACCACAAAAGAGAATGAAAAGCATCATAGACCACTGATCTTCGCTGCTATAAACGCTCGATTGATATTCGCCATACAAATGTTAAACTGTTAAAAAGCATGCAACACTGTCACAAAGACATACTAAAATTGTCATAAAAGCAGACAAATGAACTGTCATAAAAGCAGACGAAAAAACTACAAAAAAAAAACAAATATGATATAAATCTGTCAAAACAAATAAAAAACAACAAAATAAACTTAAAAAATATGAAATGAGTATTCATCAACAAGAATGAATATTTATTTTATTTACAAACAAAAGCACAACAAACGGCTAAAGCCGCCGCCGACAACAAAGAAAAGAAAATTTCTTCAATAGCTTTTTAAAAACTGCTAAAAACTGTTGCAGAGTAAAAAAGTGGAGAAAGTATGTGCAAATGATATTTTCACGAACTCTGATTTAAACATGTAAACTAATATATGAATTTTAATTTGGTATAATTATACACATGAAAGTTTGATTTTGATTCAATTATATACATTAAAGAAAAATATAATGATTTTATTTTTTTATATTGGGTAAACCTAATTATTGCAATTGCTATGTATAAAAATTAAACAATGATACTCATGGATGGACCGAGAGGGCTGGAGAAGACAATTATCCTCTGAAAATTTGAAATTCATAAATAATTTCAAAATTTTCTATATATTCTCTGTTGCAAATCTATAATGATTTCATAAATGATATCTTCATGAACTCTGATTTAAACATGTAAATTAATATATGAATTTTAATTTGGTATAATTATACACATGAAAGTTTGATTTTGATTCAATTATATACATTAAAGAAAAATATAATGATTTTATTTTTTTATATTGGGTAAACCTAATTATTGCAATTGCTATGTATAAAAGTCAAACAATGATACTCATAGATGGACCGAGAGGGCTGGAGAGGACAATTGTCCTTTGAAAATTTGAAATTTATAAATGATTTTAAAATTTTCTATACATTCTCTGTTGAAAATCTATGTTCGCCCCCTAAAATTTTATAAGTTTGTTCTCTTAAAATTTTATAGGTTCGCCTCTAACATGAAATATTGCGTTTGTCACTAGTGATGCATGGGTAATAGTGTTAGTGATTTATAAAAAGTAAAATCAAATTAAAAGTCCAAGCATAAAATTATACAAAATCAAAGTTCACATCACATTTCATCAAAGTTTATTTTTAATTTTTCAGACTATTATCAATATCTATATTTTAAAGTAAAAATGTGAAGAACAACAAATAAAAAGACCAATAAGACATTAAAAAAACTTAAATTACAAAAATAAAACATTATTAGGTTTAAGAATATTTAATCTTTCCAATAACTATCCTAAAATTAATTGTTTAATTATAAAGTTATTTATTTAGTTTTTAATCCAATAATATGAGGCACATGAGTGGTCAAACTTTTGGCAAAGAAAATGAAAAGGGAAAGACATACCTTTGGAATAAGAAAAAGTATCAAACATGTGTCAACTTTCTTTTTCATTCTCCTTTCAAATTTTAAAATCGTATAATATATTTTATTAATATCTTATTTATAATTAAACCAAAAGAATTGATTTTTTATTGACCGGTTGGTCTAAGTGGTAGCAACTTGATGTTGTTTAAGCAGATATTAAATTCGAGGTCTTGTATATATAGAAATTTTTTATTGAGAACAATGATGAAACTTAGAGTAAAAGTTTTGAGGAGAAAAGCTTAATTTTTTTAAAAAATAGTATAAAAAATAAGTGTAACTAAAATTTTTAATAATTTTGAGAGATTTAACAAAAAAAATTAATAAAATCGAAAGAGAATTTAATTAAAAATATTCAAAATTTTAAAACTTAATATGAATTTTCTAAATTTTGGAGATTGTAGCCCCCACTAATCCCTTTAACGATTCGTCCTTGATTGAAAAATTTATCTATCAAATTTAAATGTGCGATATTAAATAATTTAATTTAATCATAAAAAGTCTCGAAGAACAAGAAAGACAACAAAAAAAAATTAATTTTTAAGCGCCGAAATATATGTGTTTTATTTTGGTTGTTAAGCTCTGAAAAAGTTATCCAAACAAGAGACGCAGCACTCATGGCGAGCGAGTACGGGAATACCTTCTCATACTCGAGCGCGTGAGAGCAGTTTCGAGGGGAGCAATACATGAACATGTTTGAAAAAAAACAAATTGAACGAAAAAATAAATAAACAAGGAAAAAAAAATAAAGTTATAAACTCAATGCTATATATATCGCGATATGAGAGATTTTGAATTTTATCTGAATATATCGTTTTCTCTTTCTCTTTCAAAATCACATCAATTTCTCTCCTTTAACGAAAAGAAAAACAAGCGTACGTCAATTCACCGTGACGCAACGCATTTTTTTAAAGAAAAAAAAGAAAAGAAAAGAAATTAGAATCACATGAGAGGCCCCTCTTCATAAATTCGGTGTGGTTTCCCGTACATCTAATAAAATAAAATAATTTAAATATATAATATAAATTAAAAAACTTATAATTACTCTTGAATTTTATTTTAATGAGTGGAAAAATTTGTATGAACCTATAATAATTGTAATCACCCAAAGAAATAAAAAATATATATAATTTTTTTTTCAATTATAAATATTTTACAAAACTAAAGATATTTGTCTGTAACTAAAAAAATATCCCTAATGTAAATATATAAATATTCTATAAATTATTAACATGTTTAATTTATATGAATAAATAATAATATTTTTTGATACAAATATTGTGTAGAAATTTAAACAAGTCTACATATTAAAACTAAAATCTAAATATCTAACGCTAAATCATAAACTTGAACTCTAAATTTTAAATATTACAAACTAAATATAAACTATTTGACAAAGCACATGCACCTTGCAGACATTGTGATTGAACCCGTGTCTCATGAGACAAATGTCATTCGTTTTTTTTCTGGAACACTTGTTGGGTTTAACAAATCTCTAATCCTAAAAATAAAAAAATATGTAGTCTAAAGAATATACGAGATATGTATTGAAAATTTTCAATATATAATGACTTGGTATAATATGGAAAATATAAATATTTTTTGTGTACTTTGCTAAAAAAGGAAATAGAACTGACATGTGATTTTTCTTGAAAGAAATTAGCTGTATTCATGCACGTAAATGGAGAAATGACTTGGTGTGTAAATTATTTTAATCACATCAAATGTCCAATCATGATTTGTTTCATTAAGGTACCTAAAGATAAGATAAGAAGAAAGGATTTTGCCATAATCTATTGAGAAACTTATACCAATAAGTAATTTGCCTAATTAAAAAACGAGTTCTTAAATTATGTCTTTTTTTACAATAAGTGTTTAAAGTATTATTTGGTTGAAATATGTGCTTAAAATTTTATTTTTGACTAAAATATATACTTAAAGTATTTTTGGATGAAATAAGTGCTTAAGTTTTATTTTTGGTTAAAATATGTGTCAAAATAAGTACTTTAATTAACTTTAAAACAAACTAAAAAAAATAAAATTTTAGACATATATTTCAGAAAAAAAATATTTTAAGTACATATTATAAAAAAAACATAGCTTGAGCACTTTCTTTTTGTAGTTAAGCCTAAATAATTTCCATATCTTGGGTAGGTAGGTTAACATGTCACCTCTAAAGTGGGAAATTTACCTTATAGTCCCTCAATAAATCATAAAATTTCAATGTAGTCCAATGGGAAAAAATCATATCTTACCCTAAAAAATTTATGATATCATTATGGTCCTCTTGAAAAATTATGGATTTGCTCCTGGTCGAGTTTATTATACAATTCTCTATGTTTACGAGTTCAGCTTTAAAGCAGTTCTAATAGTTTCTTTACTTCGTTAATTTGATACGATATCATTCGATTTAGCAACGGTGTATGAAATTACATATTGTTATACCCAACATTTCCGCTATCAATTTCGGAAATAATCCTCAATGTCTCCGCGTTTGATGACTCTGAAAATATCCCACAATAATAGCCTTGCGGAGGCTTGAATGACTTTGGGGACATACATTGTCATACACTACAGCACTTCACTCACTTGACTGAACTGCAAGCCTAACACTTGAAAGTTGAGTCTATCTATATCTATTCATCCATAAATTATCACTAAGCCTAATATCGTCCAATCATCAACAAGACCGAAGTCTATAAATACTCATACAACCGAAAAAAGGGCACGGCTGTAAAAAAAAGGCCAACACCCCTCTCTTCTCTCTCCTATCTTATCGATATCGTATTACCATATTGTTTACGACTCTCTCTAAATTAATTAAGGTAAATCGCCAATCACGGAAATTTTTTTCTCCACCTCTCTTCTTTGGTGTGGACCACTTTTAGTCATCAACGCAAATTGTTAGCACGACACATGCCAATTTCTTAAATATATAATAATATAATGATTAGAAGGGAAAAAATGTGGCAAACAAAGTGGTATGAAAAGGCAAGAGAAAGAGTGCAAACTTGTAGAATAAAATAAAAGCAAGATTTGGTAGAAGAAGTGACTAAAGGGGGGATAAAAGAAAGATTTGGTAGAAGAAGTGACTAATGGGGGGGGCTAGGAAATTGCCAGGCACATTAGCCTTGGTTGGCCACTAATGCCAATGCCATTGTTCATATTTTGTAACTTTCTGCTTTTAATAAATTGCTTTCTCCATCACATTATGTACTTGTTGTGCTTATCATCATAGTGTATGGATTGGACGGTAATAATACTTTCAAAATAAAAAGAAATGTATAAGAAAATAATAAAAATATATTGGATCCTAGTCCCGAAAAATTGGTAAATATGTGACCATAATTTTTTTTTATATTTACTAGTATTTGATTTATTAGTTAATTAATTTTAAAAAAAATTTTACAACGTGCGACAAACATCGTTGAATATCACTAACACTGAACATCACTGAACATTATTAAATTAAGTGATAAAAATTAAAAATATGAAAAACTCAACATACAATTTAATCATTATTTAAAATAAAATAAAATATGAATTTAAATTAAATTATTTTTCATATTTTTACTATACAGTTAACAAATAACTTTTTTAATTTTGATTTTCAAATAATTGGATCTATAGTGAATTCCTAAATAAAAAAACCTAAATCCTTTTCTCCTTCTTCTATTACAATCGCCGCCGTCCAACCTTCAGCCGGCTGCCGTCCATACCAGTTGCCACGCCGTGCCTCCGTCCCTGGTGCAGCCTAACGCGTTCGCGCAGCAAGGTAAGGTTTCTGACTCTCTTTTTTTGATTTCGTGTTGCCGCCGTCACCGGCCAGTCGCGGCGTCTACAGGTTCGTCATCGACCCAATTTTGGCATCCCCAAATACTCACCGACAAAAATATTCCCATGCCTAATCTTCAAATTCCTAAACCCTAACCACCACCCAAACCCTATTTTTTCAAAATTTCCTAAATTGAGAACCCTAATTCAAAAATCCCTAACCCCAATTTCTAAATTATCTGAATCCCTATCTTAATTCCAAAAACCATAAACTCTAATTTTGAAATTTCCCCAATATCAAAACCCTAATTGAAAATTTTCCCGAAATAAAAGCATTGATTTTAAAATTTCCAAATTCATAACCCTGATTCTAAAAACTAGCAAATTAGGAAGTAGATAAAATTTTTAGATTAAATTGGGACCTTAGGATATGTTTAAAGTCATTGGTGAGCTTGAATTGGGACCTTAGGAGAAAGATCGGTTTTATGATATCTTCAAGTCTAACTCTTTAAATTTTGTGGGTAAGTTTTAAGCTCAAATTGCTTCTATTCTAGTTCCTACCGTCATAATGTTTAGGGTTAAGAGATGGTGAATTTTTAAGGTAATCTTTGTTTTATGAGCATGATATGAATGTTGTCCTCAAGTTAAACTTTTGAATGTTGTGCTGGAATTTTTAATATGAAATGAAAAGAATTTCAGCTTGTGTTTTGGAGATTACCGAATGTTTTATGAGTAGAGGGAGATTTGAACATTTGGTACTTTGCTTTGGAATGCTTATAGGTCATGGTTTAAGTGGAAAGTGATGAATGCATAATTTGATTTATGGGTAATATGGAAAAATCTGTTAAAGTTATAATGAGTTTCGAATGGCTAAACATTTGAAAAGAAATTCACGCTTACAATTGATAGAATGTTCCATGAAACTCTTGTGATAATGACATAGGCTTAGCTATGATTAAATCATATTGTATTGTAGTTAAGTGTCATGCAGCTCTTCTTATGATTAGAGTTTTGAATTCTGGAAATGAATTTATAAGGGAATTGAATTATTTATCTTGTTAGTTGCTATGAAGCTTGTTAGTGCTTTGAACATGTGATTGAAACATGAGAATTTGTCTTGATGAATTTTAAAATCATGCTGAAATTTCAGTCTTGAAATGTGGAATGCTTGGCTGGAACCGTAATTAGTTTCTGTAGCGATGTCCCTCTCGCTAAAAAAATGTTTTCGAAGTATTTGTTATCTTTCGTATATAAAAATGTTTATTCCGTGAGTTTTTTTTTATAAAAAAACCGCATCTTATTTAGAAAATGGAGTCGCCACCGGCCACTTAGGTAGGCCGGACACCGTAAAACCAGAGATTTAAAAATTGTTGGGTTCGGGAGTCGGTTACGGATGGGGAAGGATTAGCACCCCACACCGCCCAAAATTGGTACTTTAATAATTACCGCTTTATTAACATTAGACTTTCCGGATTAAAGTGACGATTAATTTAAAATTTGGTTACAAGTACGAGTAAATTTTAAAGGCCCCATTATCCGAGAGTAAACGCCCAACCACTATCACTACGCCTGATACTGACCCCGTTTATGTCCGGATAAAAGGGCTCCGCATTGACAATTTATATTCCATTATGCAAACTTAACCAAAACAAATATAAACAAACAAACAATAACCTTAACATGGTACTAAACCTAAAAAGCATGGACATCACAATATTAAACGAAAATAATAAAATACATGAGCAACAAAAAACATATCATATTGGGTAAAAATAGAGTAACAACATAAACCCAAAAAAGAAAAATATGCTTCCAAGAAATAATTAATCGATTACAACATGCCCGAACTCATAAAGAAAACACCAATACAAAATATGTATGACATACATATAACATGGCACGGTATTAACAAATCTAAGCAAAAAAGCGAACATGTATTTAGTACTCGACACGTGACGTAATTTACATACATAAAATAAAAACATGATATTATACGTGACGAAATGAAACACTCTAATATATAGCCTAAAAAGCGAGTAGGGATATGGAAGTTCATGTTAACATACAAAACATGTTACATACAAAGAAACTAAGACAACACCTAAAACATACATAGATATACTATGAACAAAAGAATTAAAAGACAAAAAAGCATGATATCACGAAAAAACGAAACAAACAAAAAGCATGTTATCATGTGGACATGATACACAAATAAAATTAAAACATATAAAAGGCATATATACGAACAAACTAAATTAAAATACGAAGGCATGACATCACAAAAAAAATACATGTTGTAAAACATAAATACATATGTAATACGAGAAAAACATACTAAAAAATGCAAACATACTAAAAGAGAATAAAACATGCTAAAACATTTAGAATATGAGTAAACAAGCTAAAGATCATGTTAACATAATGATACACAAAAAAAGAGCATGAAATAAAGAGGTGACAAGAACATATCTAATACCTATGTAAAAAAACAACAAATCATATTAATGCAAAAACATTAAAACATAACTACTTAAAACAAAATAATAAACAAAAATAGGGGACTGGAATAGAATAAAATCAAAACAGAAAGCTTATAAATTAAATAATAAAAAAACGACATTTAGGGATCTAATCAAGAACCGGCTAAAACTTATGGGGACCGATGCTGTAAAAAGCCCATGCAGCAAGCTCGAAATGGAAAGTTTGAAAACGCAGAGTGACTGAAGGAGTGATTTTACCATTTAAAAATGGATTTCGGGACGAAATTGGAAAATTTGGAAATATAAGAGGGACTAGGTTTGTAATTAGCCCAAGGGGCGAGATCGTTTTGAAAAATCCCAAAACGCGGGATGGTTTATGATGCAAATAGACCATTTTTGAAAGAGATGATCGCTTATATATCCCCTTAACCGGCCTCCCATTTCTCTTTCTCTCATTTTTTAAGCTCTAAGATAATAACCCCCACTCTCTAAAAAACAAACCCTAAACCATTGATACACCCAGAAACCGGCAGCCAACCGCCGTTCCCTCTACCGTCGGCTGCCGCTAATCGGCGTCGGCGAACCTAAAAAAAACACCAAAACAAACCTTGCTTCAACCCGAACCCGAATCTAAACTTAGATTTACACAAAGACTCCCCCCTTTTGCCTAGATCTAAGAAAATTCGGAAGCGAAAACCACCCTTTTAAGAAAACCGAGACCGAAAGAACGTCTTCCTCCTTAGCCGGCTCACCATATTTAGGCTTGTCGCCGGTGGGGGAACCGACGACCGAAGGTAAATCACTCACTATTTTCCCCCTTTTTTGTTATTTCTAGAGTATATACATGCATGTAACACTAAAGACGAATATATACCTTTGTATTTTTTTGTGTTCGAAAGATGAACAAGAGGGTGAGATCTTTTTTTTTTTAATTTCTGAGAAACTGGTTACAACTCCTCTATTGCCTCCCTCTTTCTGTCTGATACATATATCTGATACATATATTTTGTTCCTCTCCTTTTTGTTTGGTAGGAATAAAAAATAAAATACATATATGTTGTCTGGTTTGGTACTGATAACCCATTCTTCTCTGGTTTTTGCACGCCAACTGAGCACGGTGGTACGGTAGAGCATGGCAGAGGTGTCATTTGGCCAGACCGAATCCTGGCCGTTGGATCAGATTTGATCCAACGGCTGGGATCACTTGAGGCGCGAATGGTCATGATCGCTTCTGATGGTTGATGGAGATGATGACACGTGGCGTATGATTATCTGAAAGGTCAGCTCGTGTACGCCACGTGTGCGTGGAAGTCCGACAGCCCCTGGAGTGAGCTACACGCGCCAGCTGAAGAGTCCTCTTGATTGATCTGGAGCCGTTGGATCAAGATCTAATCCAACGGCTCAGATTGGGCTGCGCAAAGGATAAAAATTATTAGGGTTTAGATAATTGATATGTATTAAGGCTCTATTAGGCTTTTGGGTTTGGGCCGATCAGGCCTTGCAATGTATTTTTTGGGTTTTATAATGGAATGTAGACTCTGTTTATATGGGTTTAATATTTTTTGGATTTTCATTTTAATTTAGCCCAATAATATTAATGTTGATGTTAATAATAATAATGACAGCAATACATGCGCATATAATATACACATGTACAAACATACATACGAATATTAATATATTACACATTTTTAATTAATATCATATACGAACATACATACATATACAATCATACACATAATCAACATAAATATCCACACATACATATATTACGTATACATTAATCACATGTACACACATACATATATGTCAACACGCAATAATAATATTAACTGATTATTATATTAGTACGGCACAATATTAACAAACACAGATAAAAATGAGTGATTACAATTTCTAGAAACTTAGAGAGCTAAAATGCAGTTTTGTATAAAATGCAGTCTAGTATAAAATGCAGTTTGATATAAAATACAGTTTGGTATAACATGCAGTCTAGTAAAAAGATGCAGTTTGGTATGTGTATGTTGCAACATAGTTTAGTGTATGCTGTAAAAAAACAGTTTGGTGTATGTATATAAAACAGTTCGGGTATAATGAAAATAGTTTGGTTTAAGGTATGAAAGTTTTGGAACATGAAAGCATGAAAATTCTGTTGTATGTATCAAGTATGTATGTTGTGTTTTGAAAGCATGAAAATATGCATGTTGTTTTTGTGGACTGTTCGAATGATTAGAATGAGGGAGTTTCTTTCAAATGTTTTTATAGAGAAGGATTAGTATGCAAAGGTATGGATGGTTGTTGCATTGAAGGTAAACTGAGTTAATGAATTATGAATCATGTTACACACTAAGACTTGGATTTAGTTATACGTTTGAATGTTATGGTCTTTGTATGTATTATCTAATGGTTTTAAAGTGGTACTGGTTTGAATATTATTTTCTAACTCATTATACCCATGTTTTGTAATGAACAAACGTGAGACTATGTCCTCAAGTGGAAAGCAAAGCTACGTTCCTGGTAAGTTGAAATGCATTATGTTTTCCAACCTTGACCACACGTTTTTTTCTAATAAACTACCGCACCTTTATTCTATATACAATATCAAAACATAAATAGCATATCCAGATAATCAACCCAACTATAAGGCATACATATTAGTCTGTCAGCATGATTGTGTATGAACATGTAAACCAATATTCAGATTAATTCACTCATTGTGAGCTGAAGATAACTTAGATTGACATCAGATTAATAAGGTAGTTCCTTTTATGACTTGCATGATCTTTATATATATGGCTTCTTGGAATTTGCAGGTTGGAGTTGGCCTAATGTTTTTGCAACAACCGGGAGGAAGTATTTATATCGACAGCAATTTCTAAGAAACCGGTAAATTTACATCTTCTATGTTGGTTCCTATATAATAATTGTATCAGATTTTTTTTTTGTTGTCAATACAAGTTTAGCATGGTATTGGAAAAGAAAAATGAAGATGAAAACACAAGTTCTTGTTTGCAACAGGTATATCATGATTGAAATCTTCATCGTTGATTACATATAAAGCTTGTCCTAACATCTGGAAACAAGATATTCATTTGACTAAAACATTGTCCATATTCTTAGTCAGATAATTCCTATAAATGTTAAAGCTCAAGCTGGAAGCTTGTCGACTTTAGTCCACTGCTTAGATCATTACTTACAGATTCAATTTTATTATGGAATGGAGCTCGACAGATCATCCCTATTTCTCTAGTTATGCATCAGAGTAATTTAAACATTACATTTTTTTACCTAAAATGTATCAGCAAACATCATTGCAAGAGCATTTTTCATTTGCTAGGGAATCTCAGGCTTAACTGTTCTATTCGTGTCCAAGTTGGTACCAGAGACATGGGAGAACATTGGGAGAAATACAAGCATCGACCAGTCGCTTGTTTTCTGCAATAAAAGATTTGATCTTGCATGGCCATGAATGCACCGTGTTTACAAACAATACTCATAAGGCTTGCTTTCATTCTTATTTTTTAAGTGATCATTTTCGAGTTCGAATACTACGGTGAACCCTTTTTCATTTTCACATATTGGTCTTAAAAGACCATATATATATTTGTGTATTGTAAACTGTTCATTTTTTATATACATTTAAAGTTGGAATTTTAGTTCATTTTGGGCAATGGCAAGTATACTTGCCATTATATTTTGCAGGCTGCTCAGCTCACTTGAGTAATTGTATTTCATTTACTTCTATAACTATCCAAATATTATAGATTTTGGCTTTTTGAACATTGTAATACGGATTAGCCACAAATTCATATGAACAAATGAAAATCTTCACTCAATGTCACCAAATTCAGAGAAAACACATACAAATTTCTGAGAGGATAACTCAGCTTATAAAAAAAGGAAACTGATAAGAATCAAAGAGGGTATTGTTTATAAAGATAAACACAAATAGTTGCATATGTCAAGTTGCATGAAGTATCCAAACAATCCAAAAAATCATATTTTATGTGGGGACCCCTCATACCCAATTGATAACTCATACAATTTCTTTAAACTGACAAATAGTTCATATGCCAAATTGCATGAAATATGACTCAACTTTTACCTGTTGCTTATTCAATAAGAGATGAATAGAGAAAAATTAGAAGGGGAACTTCCAAGTTCTTTGATAGTTAAAGAGAAGCATCGGAATGGAGTTGGACATGATAGTTATGCAACAACTATGGTTGTTCTCAGCACCTTTGTGGCTGATTTTGGATCTTATGTTTTTGGGACTGCTGTAAGTATATTCTTTTCAACAATGAAATGATTAGTTTTACTTGTAATCTTAATCTGCAAAGTAAAGGGTTTCCCTTTACAATGGTTATTGAACGGCAAAGTCGGACATTAATTCTACAGTGTCTGGACTGTTCTTGTTCACCAGTTGAAAAGCAACAAGACTTAAGAAAGTTTGGGTTTTATTCTGATTCGCCAATGATAATAATAACAAAGAGGGATTTCCCATAACTCATTTACAATTTTAATAGAAAGTTCCCATTTACAAGCATTGCAAGGAGCCATAACTGATTCCATGAATTGAAAGAAAAAGGAAAGACAAGTACAGAATATGACAATAATACATATGGCTCTCTTATACCACAAATATAAGTCACTTGAATCTATTTACGTGACTAGGGGGGATGTGCTTCCCACTAAGCAAACCAAAGTGAATTTCTAAGAAGAACATCGGATTGAAACACAAAGGAAAAGAAGTCTTTTACTGGGAACACATACAAACCAATTATATGGAGAAACATTAGTAAGGACCAAAGTGAATTTCAGATATGAGTATCAAAGTAAATCCTTTACATTTGGACAAGCAGAAGAACAAAGTACAAGTAATTTTTGACGGTAAAAACTAACCACCAAAAATAAATCAAATAGCAAAGGAATTACCATTTCTTAGATACTCAGGCTAGGAGGCGTGTATGCAAGATTAATGCTATAACTTTTCCCATCCTGCTATTTTTATCAGGCCGAAACATTTAAAACGTGGACCACCATCCTACAAAATCCATCGAAAAGACACCAGTTACTGCTTTGAGTGGTAGTTAATGCTAGAGTAAGCGAGCAAAAAAAAAAAACATATAAATTATAAGAAACCTTGCATCCAAGAGACCAATACCTGTAATTTATTATATATGATTCTTCTTCAAAAAAATATTATATATATATATATATATATATATATATATATATATATATATATATATGATTCAGTAAGGGTTTCGGGAACTCAATAAATTAGCAAAAAATTAAAAGTTTTTTTTTTGGATAAACTGTTTATGGCATGAGCAATGAATCAAGAGTAAAGAGGCTAAGCTCGAGTTAAAAAAGGCATGTCCTCGGAAACAATTAGCAAAAACTAAAACTCAAGCCTGATTAAAATATGAGCAAGAAATTAGAAAAAATGGAAAAGAACAAAACAAAAAATAGATTCTCCAAGTTAAAAGAGAATGGAGAACTAACAATGGAACAAATGCTTAGCAAGTGTTAAAAGAAAATCCAGGGAAGGAGGCGCGAGGCGCGCGAACGAGGAAGGCGGTCACGCTGCAGCAGGGATGGAGGCGCCGCGGCAACAATCTCGCCGGCAGACGGTGGATAACGACGGCGGCTGGGATGGTAAAAGAAAGAGATTTAGGGTTTCTTAATTTAGGTATTGATTATAGTTGGTATTTGATTCAATTATTTGAAAATAAAGATTAAAAAATATAATATATATGAAAATAAATTAATTAATATTTTATTTTAAATAATTATTAATTGTATGTTGAACCTTTGTGTTTTTTAATATTTATTAATTAATTTAATGATGTTCAGTGGTGTTCAGCGTTAGTGGTGTTCGACGCACATAATAGACTCATCCTAATCTAAATCATGTACTACAAAATTGTATTATAGGACGACCCGCTCAATCCAGATCTTATTTAAGAGACTTAAGGTTTTATCCTACTAAATCATATGATAATTAGTATATGACCATCATTTTAACCAAGTCTTTTTAGGGAAATAATCTCCTTAAAATAAAAATTTAGGGAAATAGAGTGTGTCCAACATTATCCAGGGAAATGAGGGTTTTTTTTTACAATAATCACGAGTGTCGTCATATGCAGGTGGCGATCTGCTTATTTAATTTATATCTATCTTAAATTATACTTTTATTTTGATTTAAATTATTTAAATTTAAACATACAATTGCGTATAACAATGATGACTCGTTAAAAAACTAATATTTTATCACAACTCAACTGTGACCTATCTTTGGTTTATGTAATCGTCTATCGATATTCATTTGAATGTCCAAAGCATGGAAAATCGGTAATATAAGCAAATAAACGTCATCGGGAGAATTGTTAACGTCATATATGACCATAAGAAAAGAAAAGAAATATTCTACAAGAGCATTAAGATATTTTGTTACAAGAATAGAAAAATCATCCACCATTTTGATACGAAAAGGAGAAGAATTATTAAATAAAATTAAAACACATAATTCAGACCTGTAAAATTAAAATATGATCAAAATTATAAAAAAAATTAAAAAAGAGAAAAAAATAAAAAAAAAGATCGCTAGCAACGACAACTAATACAATATTGGTGTCGTCATCAGCAACACAAAAAATAAAAAAAGAGCAATACATGAAAACAAAGAATAAAAAAACAATTTAAATAATTAAAAAATATCTTTTATTTTTTAATATAAAAAATATCTTTTAGTTATAAAAATTATTACGTGAATATAAAAATATTTTTTTAATATATGAATAGTGGAAGAAACTGTTTTTTTAATAGTTTTAATGTATGGTTATAAAGTAGTATCTGCTTATACTTTTTTAAACTCTTTTATAAGACACATCTCATAGGTAAAACTACTCGAATCTATAATTTTTTAGAATATTCATTTTTATCTTTTTTCCCAAAAGGATGAACGGTTGAACCTAATAGAATATGAAGTTTAACATTAATTAAGAAAGAATCATATCATAATCCCACCCAAAAACATATATAGCCTTCCCTGCGATTCCTCTCATCTAAGCCGGGAAACATAGGTGGTGTTCATCCCTTTCTGAAAAAAAAGAAGAGGGGTTGAGAGAGGTTTAGGACTGAGATATATAACCAAAATAGCTAAAATGCTATAAAACATTGATATACATACTAAACCCATTTTATTTTTGGTCTATTAACATTATGAGTCCCTCTGCCCCGTTCTAATTGCACCAGGAGGGTCTCCGCATGGGCGAATAGCCCTTTTGGTCCCTCCGCCTGGCTAAATTGTGCTATATAGGCCATTCTGCCTTTTTTAATTGCCATTTGGGTCCTTAAGCTTCCTACCAGTTTGCAGTTACATCTCCGTGTTTTTCTTCTTTTACTTTTGTCCCTTCAATTTCATGGATTTTCATTTTAGTCCATTCCAGTGTGCAATTTCCCTTTTATTCTCATGCCTTTTTATTTGCCTATGTTGTTGCTATTTATTTATGTTTAATTTCAGCGTTTTAATGTTTCTGTTTGGTCTGCTAAATTATCGTTTGTCTTAATGTGCATAATTGTCCTATGTAATGCTTACGATATGTGAATTTTAATGCATAGTACCATGATTTCCTTAGAAAAAAAGAGGGCGACTTATAATATGTAGCTTTAGATATGTGGGTATAAAAGTTCTTTTTAATTCGCATGATATGAATTTTCTTTAAACACACGTAATTAGGCCTTTTAAATTCAAATATAGTATAGCCTTATAATATGCATATTTATATGTTTAGGACATTTCTATTTGGGCTTAGTTCAAAAAAGAGTTTTTTTGGTTAGTTGAGGTTTTAGATTAGACTAGGCAAGGTAATTTGGTTAATTCGGGATCGTGTGCTCGTCTTATAGGGGCACGATCACTAAATTAATCAAATTAATCTTAAGTTTTATTTTAAGAGCCTTAGTTAGGTTAGGCCTTCTTAGGGTGTATTAATTAATTTAAATTGTGCGCCCGGCTTATGGGGGCATAGGTTTCAAATTAATTAGAAGTAGGACTAGCCTCCGAAACCATAGTTAGGTTAAGGTTTGAACTAGCTTAATTAATTTAAGTTTATCCTTGGCTTATTGGGATAAATGTTAAATTCGTTAAATTAGCTAAACACCCTTTAATCACCCCTTTAGGATAAAATGGACAATCGGGCTTATGGACATTTAATTTAAAGTTGTGATTAATTAACTTGATTCATTTTAAAAAAGTATCCTTAGCTCATTGGGATGCTAGTTTAAAATTGATCAAATTAATTATCATCAATAATCTATTAGGGCTTTCTAGCTTTTCAGGCTTAATTAATTTAGGGTTAATACTAGAAGCACCTAATTAGTAACTAGATCACTAATTAAATTTCCATAATTTGAGCCTTTTAGGTTAGGACTTTTAATGGGCCTTCGTGTGTTTAATTTTCAAGTCTTTATTTGACATTCATTTTATTTGTTATCATTTGGCCCATTTGATTTACATGTTAATTAATTTAAATCATAAAAGGGAGGTATTCATTAATTCTGATATTTGTGTCGCAACAGTCCGAGCTTAAAGGATGTTGACCAAATATTTGAATTAATCCTTACCGACTCAAGGTAAAATTAAAACTTAACCATATCATTACATCATATTTTAAAATGCTTGCATCATGCATAAAGGTGAGGGATTCAAAATATAAATTAACACAACAGTCGGGCTTATTCGATGTCAGTTTAATCTATGGTCTGATGTATCGTCAACCTTATTAATTAAATGTCCAATTAATTTGAATTCACCAGTTTGATAAAGCCTGTTCAATTAAGGTTAATTTTCAATTAAGGTCACCGAATTAAATTCATTTCAAATTCTGACAATTTCCTTCGATTAAAAGAAACAAATATTTTGGTACCGATTTCTGAGTGTGATGGGGGTGCTAATCCTTCCCCACACGTAACCAACTCCCGAACCTTTTTCAAAATGAATCCCTGGTTTTGTGGTGTCCGGCCTACCTTCTCCAAATGGCCGGTGGCGACTCCCAGTTTTCAATCAGTTTTCCAAAGAAAAAGAATTTTCAAAAGAAATCCCTTTAAACCAAGATTACAAAGAAATGATTTTTGGGATAACCCGTAGCGCTGAACTTTTAATTTTTCTAGAGGTTTTTCCAAAAACAAAACGTCGCTACAAGTTTCCACCGATTGCAAATTTAATTTATTGGCCGTCAATAGAGCATGAAAAATGGTTACCGGATCCTACACTCCGTAGATCTCCAAATGACCGACCTAGATCGACTCACATCTATACCAGTATGGATCTTCATGATAGAGAGAAGGGACAGCGAAAGAGATGTACCATATGTAGGGCTGAATGACATTCCAGATTAAGCTGTCTAAATGAACCAAGATTTGTGTCAATGCCTCAGTGATTTCCAATGTTTGTATTTGAAAATATTATTAATGTGAATGTTATGTTATGTTGTGAAAAAATCCACGGATCTTAGTGATTTCTTGAAAATCCATGTTCTCTCCCAAGTTCGAGTAATTGGGTGACTGTGTCACAAGTGCTCTGAAAATTATAAACTGATACTAGCATAGTTAAAATTATAAACGCGATTTTATACCTATTTGCAATGTTAGATACAAAAAAAAACTTATTCAAACATTGCATTTTAACAAAGTCCACTAAAGTTATTAACTACTTGAAAAAAGCAAACGATGCCTATGTCCACCGGAACCACACCCTGGTGGATGACGAGGCCGATCGGGATTGCGTCGACCATGGGGCTGAAGTTGCTTCTCTTCATCGTCCTCATTCTCGGTTCTATCTCCAGCAGTACCACTCATTCCAACTGGCTCACCTGTGAAGAACAGGGACTGCAGTGGTGTTTGCTGAACATAGGGGGTACCAAAATCGGTTGCTAGCCGTTGATACGGATACAGAGGGATGTAGCCTAGAGGAACACTCGACGAGGCACTCATCATCGCCGAAAATACACCGTAGGGGTTGGCCACAATAGGAGTAAAAAATCCATGTTCTCGCCCAAGTTCGAGTAATTGGGTGACTGTGGCCGAATAAACTCGGGTCTGTATAAATTAGGATCATCAAACTCTATATTATCCAAAGATCTCGGGGCCACTTCTGGTTGTACACAAGTAGGAGCCGGTTCTTTTTCCCATATAGCCATTAGCGTTACTCTGCTCATATCTGGCTCCCATGTCGTTGGCCAACCTTCAAGGTCAATACTACAAATCTGTCACCCCTGTGATGAGCCCGCTAAAGCCTTCGATTATTTACCTTTGCCTTCATATTTTTTCCAGAACCTTTCGTATTCCTTCCGTTCAAGCTGATCTATTAAGTACGACATTCCATGACTATGATAATAGATCAAGTACTCTGAACTCTCGAAATCAAAATCGGCAGTTTCCATTGGATGACGTTCCGGCACTGACGAACCTCTGTTGTTCCACAAAGCAATATAGTCGCTATGTTTGACTTCCCAATCCGTATATGGCCTGCCACGTCCTTCATAGGCATGAAGATGGTAATGGTCACGTGGAATGCGCGGAATAGGCTGGTGGAAGCCAAATTGCCTCAACACTCTATCTGCAAAGTGGAACTCGACAGTAGAGAAATGGATTAAAGGTGTAACACTTCACCATAAAATTGAATCTTTCATCAAATATTCCGGTACAAATATATGGTAATCTTCGTAGACCTTCCAAGTAAATTGCAAAAAATATAATGGTTTAAAATAATACATCTAACTAACTAAGATGTGAAAAACACATTTAACGTCAAAAATTACTTTCCATTCATATACCTGCTCCTGACAATGAGAATCAATAAGAGATCTACAAACTCTGGCGTTGTTGTGTGCCAACCCCGTCTCATGCTTTTCCTTGCACCATTTGTATACAAATCACAATATATTTAAAGAACAAGTTAATTTAATTAATTTAAAGATTCAACTAAGAATAATGATATATATTTACTTTGCAACAAGAGGAAACTGTACATGTGTTCGAGTAAGCAGTGTAAAAAAGGGAAGCCGTTGCCAAGCCCACGCTTGCAACAATAACAGACAACCACCAATACCGCCTACCTTCTTACTCTTTTGCAGTATAGCGTCCTTGCACAACTCACAATACAAGAACGCTAATATAGCTGATCCCAAACTATATTTACAACCAGCTTTCCAAGAAGTATCCAAAAAATAAAGATACCTTACACTGACCATATTGCTAGATTTATCCGGCATCAGTATCCCTCCAATCATTTGTAGGATATATGCTCGACTGGCCATATAAATTTCATCAACTGTATTATACTCAGCGAGTTGAAATTCACTCTCTAGCCAACTCATTTTCACACGAGCCCCTCTCATATTACTTCCATAGGGTACCTTCCCAAGGTACCTTTCACAAATTTCAGCAGTTGAGCCCTCAGTACCCTCGACCACTGGCTTCCCGTTTACTGGGACCCCAATAAGATAAACCACGTCCTCTTGGGTGATCGTGCATTCTCCTCAAGGCATATAGAAGGTATGCGTTTTGGGTATCTAACACTCAATTAGAGCGGTAATCAATCCGGGCACCAACTTGTACCCACGGAGGAACGTGGCATGATAAAATCCTACCACATATAAGAAATTCAGGATTATGTGGTCTAGGGGTTTGTTTACCATACACACATGATGTTTAAATGTTTCCTTTGTATCCTATAAATAACACATTATTTAAACATAATTATCAACAAAAAACACAGAAGTGGCCGATTTCGTAATGAATTAATTTTAAAAAAATTATACCAGCTCATCAACTCTAAGGTTAGTGATGTGTCGATTCTGTAAATGCAACAATGGAGCTTGCTCAGCCATCCTACATGACAAGTAAAAAAATATTAGTAAATCGAGACTAAATCTACCACGTTAAAATATAACAATCATAATAAAATAAAAAAATAACTCGGATAATCTTACCATATCAAAGGGAAAAGATTTCAATACTTGAAATTTAATTTTTAGTGTAAAAAATATGTTTAATCAATCAATTTTACCAATCATTATTTCTTTCTTTCTTACTTCTTACTTACTTAGTTAGTTCATTTTTCCTATACCTCTAATAATATATGACTAATGAACCTAAATTAAAAATTAAAATATGTATTTTTTTATTTTCTATTAAATCATCAATTTAACGTCGTTTTTTATTCAAGTACCTATAAATAAATCTAAATAAATTAAAGAACTTAAATAAAATAATAAAATACAAATCAAATCAACTTACTATATTTTCTTCTCAAATATCTTCAACCATAAATTAAAAAAACGTTTTCTCTTATATTCAAACAATTTTTCCATATTCTTAAAATCTCTCCACCTCTTTAACACAAATATTTAAACTATATTCTCTCGAAATAACATCAAAAATTCAAACATCAAAATAAAAATTAAAAAAATAATGAACTTAAATTAAACAATAAAATATAAATTTACTTACTATATTTTCTTCTCAAATCTTCAGCTATTTAACACAAAATATTCAAACTATATTCTCTCGAAATAACATCAAAAATTCAAACATCAAAATAAAAAATAAGAACTTAAATTAAATAATAAAAATATAAATCTACTTACTATATTTTCTTCTCAAATCTCTACATATTTAACACAAAATATTCAAACTATATTCTCTCGAAATAACATCAAAAATTCAAACATCAAAATAAGAATTTAAAAAATAACGAACTTAAATTAAACAATAAAATACAACAAAGTATTACTATATTTTCTTCTCAAATCCACAACTATTTAACACAAAATATTCAAACAACAACTTCAAAATTAATCAAACAAATAACTTAACTTACTATATTTTCTTCAAAGTTCCTTCTCTTCAACCACCTATTCAACACAAAAAAATCACAAAATTTAACTTAAAAACATAAAAATCTGATTTTCTTCTCAAATCTCCACATATTTAACACAAAATATTCAAACTATATTCTCTCGAACTAACATCAAAAATTCAAATATCAAAAATAAAAATTAAAAAAATAACGAACTTAAATTAAACAATAAAATACAACAAAGTATTACTATATTTTCTTCTCAAATCCCCACCTATTTAACACAAAATATTCAAACAACAACTTCAAAATTAATCAAACCAATAACTTAACTTACTATATTTTCTTCAAAGTTTATTCTCTTCAACCACCTATTTAACATAAAAAATCACAATTTTTAACTTAAAAACACAAAAATCTGATTTTCGTAATTTCTATAAAATAAAATATACAAATAAATTACAAAAAATACTTACAAATAAATAAAATTATTCAAAACAATAATAATAAATTACAAAAATAAAATAGTCACTCTAAATAAAATAAAATCCTTCAAATCTCCAAAATCTTATTCTTCTTCAAAATATTTTCTCTACACTATCTACCTTCAACCCACCCCTATTTAACCTCACAAAAATTAAATCTCAATTACTCATGCCATCTACCCAATTAAATTCCACCATTCATCCAACCAATCCCAATTACACCCAATTTACGAGGCTTGTATTTTTTTTCTTTCCCACTTTTTTTTTCATGCATGCTGTGCATGCAGTCATTTCTCACTTTTCCTTTCATGCATGATGTGCATGCAGATTCATGGCAGAGTTTTAGCTTAAAGTCAGATTCAAATGGGATAGACTTTAGCTTAAAGTCGGATTCAAATGGGGTAGATTTCAAGGTAATTTTTTCCCTAAAGTCGGATTTAGGTGAGTAAGCCTTTGGATCAACCCCAAAGTTGAATTCTAATGCATGTGCCTTTGGACATTTTTTTTCACATTCGGGTTCATCAGAATCCGACTTCACCTGCATTGTTCAAACCACAATATTCGTGAAAATAATCTGGGCAGTGCAATATTTTTGGGGGAAAATCCCATCACAATATATCCGTAATTTTTTCAGTTTTTTTGTTTAGCCGTGTAGTCTTAGGGGTTGGGTACCTATTGGTTCGTAGTTGTTTGTTGCAACTTTCAGTCTGTTCGGGACCAGAGGGTTAGATGTTTCTTGGTTTTGGTTGTAGCATCTTAGCTCGGATAGGTTGCACTCTTTTTTCTCTAATTAAGATTTAAAGAGATTTTTTAACGAGGATTTTATCTGTATTGTATCATTAAAATATCAATCTCCCTCCCTTTCAAACAAAAAAAAACTCGATGTAATAGGATCAATTTTTTATATAAAAATGGGTTCGAGTCGAATTGTGTGGGAAATTGTTAAATGTTGAGTATGGTTTAGGGTGAAAATATTTGATCAGAATATTTATATATACTTTTTATATATTTAAGCGTAATTACTATAATGTCATTCTTTTTTATATATATTTTCAATTACATCCTTAGTTTCATCGAAAAAAAGAGAATAAAGATAATTACTATAAATACTCTTTTTTTTATAATTTTCTATTGTTCCCTTTATTTTTTAATAAAAAAGAAAAATATTTTTATTTGTTTCGGGTCGGGACGGGGCGAGTTTTAATCCTAAATTTCGAGTCAGATCTGGGTGTAAATTGACCACATGTCGGGTTAGGTCGGGTCAGGTTTAAGTAGAATTTTTACAATTTCAGGTCGAGTTCGAATTGATCAAAACTTACCTCTGACTCCACCAGACATAAATAACTTTTTTTCACTTTTATTCGGCGAAATAGAGAGATGATTGAAAAATACAGAGACAAGAGCATTATAATATTTCTCATTTTTATTTGGTAAAAATATGGTGATAATTAAAAAACAAGTATAAAAAGAGGTATATTACGATAATTATCTCTAAATATACAGAGAAAAATTAAACTATTATCCTATGTTAAAAAAATTCACCCTAATCCTGAATCCGCTTCGATCCAATTTTATCCTTAACAAGATTTAATCCAAACTCAAATATTAACAACGTTGATCGGTTCGAATCATTTAATCATAAAAAAGGGATTTAATATCCTTACCCCCCTTTTATCAAAACCCTTTCAATTCTCCCAAACTTTTCATGATTTTCAAAGTGGTCCTTACTTACACCTCCCCTTTTTTCTAATGATCACATTAAGGCTAAGGTTGAAAACGGTTGAAATGCAGGCATTTGCTCCAATACCTTGCCAATCGAGCTACCATAGGAACATGGTAATGTATCCCAAGCTAGATACAACACATTAGTTGTGAATTAGCAGTAAAGTTAGGGGAGAAGCTAGGACTTTGTGTTAGAGATAAGACAATGGAATTTTAAGGGCCAAAGTTAAAAACAAAAGTGTTGAAAGGGATTAAACTGAACCATTATTTTAATGGATGGTTGAAACATGAGAATTTTCCCATTTAAACAGAGACAAAAAAGTCGAACTGTAGATTTAGTTCATGTTCTCCAATTTGATAGTTAATGTCCGTAATTTTTTCTAAATAGTCTTAAAGGGATTACAATGTAATATTCATTTATATTTTTTTTAACTCTTTTATAAAGCATACACCTTGCGGACAAAATTGCTTAAATTTGAGTCTCATAGGATAAACATCATTATTTTTTTTATTGAGGCCACTTGTTGAGTTCATAAGCTCAGAGATTGAAATTTTGACTAAATTAAATTATATAGACTAAATCCACAACTAATACATAGTATAGAGATTGATGACATATTTTGACCCTAAAAATGTATTATTAATCTTTCACGAGGACTAATAGTGCAATTGTCCTGTTTATAAAAGCCCTCCCTGCCCCTAAGTCGAGTATTTAAATTTCACATTCAGATTTAGAAGCATGTCGTACGTAAGGATGGTTATTTTGACCGAGACTCCACGGATTTTGATTTGATTTGATTTTATAGGGTCAAATTTTTTTAAAGAAAATTTCAGGTTCGAGTTGAGTTTTTTTTTTAGGTGAGGTTGGGTTTAAGATGAAAAATATATGACCCGACTCAACTCGAAATAATAGTTTAATTTCACTCAAAATATTTAGGTATAATTGTTATAATGTCTCTCTCTTTGTATATATTTTTCAATTATCTCCCTATATTGTCTAATAAAAATGTAATAATTATTATAATGACTCCTCTCTATTTGATGTTTTTAATTAACTCTTTATTTTATCGAATAATAAAAAAATATTTGTCGGGCTCAAAATTTTTTCTCTAAAATTCTAATTGGTTAAACATAATAAAATATGGAGTCGAACCGAATTTGAGAGAATATATTACATTTTCAGGTTGGGTGTAAATCAGCCAAAAACTTACCCAACCCATAGACATCCCTAATTGCATGTCTCATTTTTCTTTTTTCCCCCTTGATTTTACTATAATAAACGTTGCTTTAAAGGCATAAACCAATTGAAAAAAAATTATAGTCAATGTCTTATTAAAAAAATAAACTTAAATAGAGAAAAAAAATAGGATAGTAATTACAAAAAAATTAAAAAAAAAAAACAATAAGCGAAATAAACCTAATAAAGAAAAACACTATGAAACACCCCTCCTAGTCGCAGAAGTCCTCATAAACCAATTGGGTCACCGACGGTGGCGGATATTCGAAAAGAACCACATCCATGTCTCCAACAGTCGCAAGCAAGTTTAGTAAGCTCATCCGCAACCTTGTTACTATCTCGTGAAATATGATTTAAACGTACAACGCAATTACAGTTTCACAATTTTTGCGAGTAGAGGTGATAATAAGCCTGATCGGCTCGCGAGTTACTCGGACTCGGCTTGGTCATAGCTCGGTTCGAGTGAGCTCGACTCGGACTCAAGACCTTAACAAGCCGAGCCGTTGCGCATTTTCCTTGGTTGTTGTTTGATTTTGTACTTTCTTTAATTATATATTTTTATTGTAAGAATATTTATCGGTTATTTAGATTAATCTAATTTTTGGCACTCTTTTTCCCTTTTTGGTCATTAAATTTCGTTTCAGTATTGGTTATGAAAGGGGCTTTTAACGAATCTTTTATAAAAAAATTATAGCAAAATTGTTTATTTCGAGCCAAGCTGAGCTTGACGTGTTTCGAGCTCGAGCTGATCCCAATAGTATTGTTTTCGAGCCGAGCTCGAGCCTAAAATTTCGAGTTCGACGAGTCTCAAGCCCGAGCTGAACCCAATAACACAGTTTCTGAGCCGAGCTGAGCTTGACCAGACTCAGACTCAGCTCGACTCGTTACGCCTCTACTTGTAAGTGCCAAATAAGAGGACAAGACCTTATCAATTCCGTATCATGTTGTAGTACTCGAATCGCATCAAAACTATCTACCTCAAGGTAACCTTTCGGAACCCACAATCCCATGCACTCAACAAACTAATGTAAGCTTCTCAAAGCTCAGCCTCAAGTGTTGAACAAATACCTATAAATTTCGTGAAACCAAAGATCCAAACTCCAGTATGATTCCTCACAACTCCCCACACGAAGAGTCCCATTGAAAGATGCCCGAGCTCCATCCGTATTAACCTTAATTCATTTCGCATCCGAAATTTCATTTATTTGGATAAAATATAATTAAAAAATTATTCGATTAGCATTATAATCGGTGCTTTGCAAAAAAAAAAAAAAAAATCACAAACTAAATTTGAAATCCAAATTTAAAAAAATCGATTTAAAAATTTAGTTAATTATTCAAATATTTGGTTAACTGAATTAAAAATTCAGTTTCGGTACAAACTTTTAAAAAAATATATTTTAGTTCCGTTACGTTTCATAACTTTTGATAAAATTAGATAATCCATCAGATTGATTATCAACGATGTTTGTAAAATTTAAAAATTAAAATATAAAGTAGCCTAATAATTTTGTTATCTCTCAAATTCTTAACACTTTTTGGTCTGAATTCGATTATTAGAAAGTAAACTATTATCCAAACCAAATATTATGATTAACCGGTAATCTGTTTTAATTAGTACGGTTTAAAATCGAAAATTAAAAAACTCAGATTTACCAATTAATCGAAATAATTTACTAACGATTAACTGAAACGATTTTACAAACCTCTAATTGTAGTTTAGTATTTTAACATTTAATGGAAAAATATTACTAGAAAATTGCTCAACAGACAGCCGCTGGAGTGTGTGTTCTTAAAAGTTTCACTTAAACTGCTTTCGTTTAAGAGTAGATACAGTAGATTGAATTAAACTGCAACAGAATCAGAGTTTGATCTTAAGATAGCAAGGTGGAACCCTTTGCTTTTAATTTAGATTCCAGACCGAAGAACTTCAATCCCGAAAGCACAAGGTCCGCTGCTTTCTTCTCCATGTATTCAATCAATAATTCGTCGTATATAATCTGGTTAGCTTCAGTTATAAGTCTGCGTGTTCTCAAATTAGCAAACACCTTCCTTGCCTCTTCTATGGTCCGGTACCTGCACATGCCGGCTATAATCGCGGAGCATATGATGTTCTCCGGAGGCAAACCTTCTTGCATCATTTCATTCAACACTTCCATCACTTTCTCAGCACCTGATTTACAGGCGTGAAGAATTGTAAGAGCGTACTTAAATTCCATGGGCCCGTTTGTAACATTACCTAAGGAACACATGACATCTCAATAATTTTGTTATGGCAGATGCAAGCGGCCTTAATGTTCTCATCTTCAACGTAACATAATACCGCAATACTGTATGTAGAGGAGTCAGGCTCAACATTCATGTCCTTCATTTCTCGAAATAGCGATAATGCTTGCTTCACCTTCCCGGTCTTGTGGAGAGCCCCCATCAGAATATTGTAGATCGGAACGCTGCTGTAACCTTTCACTTTTAACTCATCGAACACTTGTAAAGCCAGTACTGTTCTCTCCTCCTCCTCGACCACAAACGAGAAGAACTTAGAGAGATCATCATTAACAGAAAATCCTAACTTCTGCATCCGCTCCAGCAACTTGCAAAAGTCAGACATTCGACTCATCTCTGCAAATGCCAGCAACATGGGCTTCACAGTCGCAAAGCCTGGCTCTAAACCCTCTTGAACGGTTACCTGAAAAAGCTTATATGCTCTATCAACCAGCCTTGCATCGCACAAGCCCTCGATAAGTGAATTGTAAATCCCCAAATCAGCTCTGTAACCAGAATCTATCAATTCCTTCAACAAACCACAAGCAGACCCAACCTTCCCATTCTTCACGAATCCTTCTACTAAGACACCGTAGGTCGCCCTCTCAATCAATATCCCTTTCTTTTTCATGTCTTTAAACAACTCATACCCTCTCTGCACCCTTCCTCCCTTACACAACCCTGCAACTAATGTCACATAAGCCATTACATCAGGCTCCACCCTATCTCTCTGCATCTCCTCCCAAGCATGCAAACACCCATCCAAGTTTCCTTCAGAAATCAAGATCCTAATCATAGCTGTATAGGCAAAAACATCCGGCTTGCATGCCGTCTCCCTCATCCTCCTCAAAACCTCTAGCATTTTTTCTATCCGCCCCGCCTTACATAAACCCTTGATCAAAATCATGAATGTAATGCTTTCCTCCACCAAACCACCCCCTCTAAAATCCTCATACACAGACAATGCTAAATCTAAATATCCTGTTTTGACCAATGCATCCATTACTCGGTTATACAAAAAAACACGTGGCTTAATTCCAAAATTCTTCATTTTCTGATACACATAATAAACCCTTTGTCCTCTATTTTTATCAGCATGCATGCGTATCAAAATTTCAAACAGTTTTTCAGTTGGTGGCTTCCCTTGCGATTCCATTAGTTCCGGTAACTGATCAGCAGCTCGAAAACGGCCATTTCTATTGAGGCAATAAGCTAAAGCATTATAAAAACCAAAATCATGTTTAAACCCTTTCTGCTTACCAGCCCAATGAAAGAACTTGGAAGCCAAAACGGGGTCGTCTTGGACTTTGAGCACTTCTGTCACGAGCGAGGGAGAAACACGACGAAGCTTATTGAATTCAAAAACAACAGTTGGTCCCCAAGTGTACAGGTTTTTGCGGAAGGCATCGATGACAAACCGGGCAATTGGTGAGAGTTTAGGGTTTTGGAGTGGATTGGGAATGGACGGCGGAGATGGATTCTGAGAAAGGTGATGTGGGTCCCATTTCTGGGGATCAAAGGGTGGTGAAGGTGATGGAGGAGTTTGGTGTGTTTTGAGAATCTGGCGGTTCGAAAAGAGGCCACCATAAACAACTGGACGGTTTTGGGAGGGCTTCCGGTGGCCATAGAAGAAGTAGGGTTTGGGGGCTTTAGCTGGGACAGGGATGGATTTGGGTGGCATTTTTAGATACTTTTGACCGCTTTTGAAGTTCCTGTTGTTATGGTTTCCCCAGTTCCCTAACTCAACTCCGGCAGTCCTACTCCCGGTAAGTGTTGCTGGAACTATGCATGCAAGATTCAAGAACAATCATTTACAGTAAGAAAATGCCAAAAGGAAAGAAAAACATCTGATATCAAATTAACTCCCCATATCACAAACTTATAAGCATCATTTCCTTTCATAAATCATAATTGCAATAAGAAAAAATATGTGCCCAGAGAATTCGTTGACATCTCTGGTTACAAATTGCCATACTTCCATGAAGTGGACGAAGAAGGTTAGACAGCTGTGTAAGCCCTAGAGTAATATGACACAGTTATGTTTGTATAGAACCTTCATTAGTAAGGGTTAATATGGCACAGTTATGTTTAATCCAATTAGTCTATCCAGTCACAAATAAATATAGCTGGTATTACTGTAACTGTACAAGTAATTTTAGCACTCCTAAAAACATCAGTAAACATCAAGCAGTCCTAATGTAATAAAAATCCAAAATTATCATCCTAAAAACTTCCACAAAAAAGGGTAACAACAATATGGCAATTGAATAAGGATGAGACCATTACAGGAATGTCATATTAGGCTTCAAGAGAAGACATAGGCAGAAGATAGTAAATATACAAGTTGACTGTAAACTAACAACAATATAGCCTCGCCCTTGAGTACCATTTCCTTGGAGATTATATAACAATCAAATAAGGATAAGACAATTACAGGAATGTCATCTTAGGCTTCTAGAGAAAAGCATATCAACTGTTCCAAAATCCAAAAAAAAAATCAGCTAATTTTCCATTGCAAGCTAAAGAGGATTTTCCCCATAATGCCACCCAATTGAACGAAAACTACTTCAATCTATTTGTCTATCGAAATCACATTAAAGTACCAGCGGCTAATACTTCAAGCTTCGTTTGTTTCTTTCAATTTTCCAGTATAATTCAATCAAATCGCCTTGGGAAAGAAGCAGAGAAAAGGAAAGGGATTCAAACGGGTGAAATGGGTTTAGGGATTTCAGACAAACAATCAGAAAACTTTAATTATCTAAAGAACCAATCCCCACCCCCCCCACCCCCAAAAAAAAAAAAACTTTAAAAGCTTAACAAGGAAACAAAAGTAAACCCATCTCAGGATTTACGGAATGCTACATAGGGTACATTGAAAAAAATTCAGATATAAAAGAAATACTACAAAATGAAATCATTGAATGGAGCGAAGGGGGAAAGAAACAAAGCTTAGAATCTATCATGTTTTATACAAAGGAGAAGTTTGAGAAGAAACGAGAGGTATAGAGCAAAGATAAAAGCCTAGGGCTTGAGAGAACCCTGAATGTGTAGAGAATAAATAGGGTATGATTGAAGAAGACATGAAAAAGGAAGAAACTTTGAAGGGGAGATACAGAGAGAGCATTTATCGGAAGAACCCTCTCTTTGTTCCCCCTTCAACTTCACCAAAGTACAACATGAACCGGCTTGGAAATCCAACTCAAACGCTAAATCTCAATCCTTCACTTACCGGGAGCAGTATGAGGTCAATCGAATTCATCTTATTTATTCCCACAAAAAGTACCCTTTTTTTTCTTTTAAAGAGGAAAGAGCTTGAAGGAAACGTATACAATAGAGAAAGCAGTAATAAATGAGAAAAGAGAGGCGTCAAAAAGGAGTATTCTCGTCCCGTGCGAAGGAGATTTGAAAGGAAGCAAAAGAAGCAAACATGGACATGGTAGTTGAATTTCTTTATAAAGCAAATATATGAGCAGAAAAAGAAGAGAAAAGTTGCAGTACATACAGTGATACCAGGAGAAAGAAAAAAAGACAACGAAATTCCCACTTGCTGAGTTACTTCCTTTCCATAACTAATAGTATATCTAGATTGGATTATATTTGAAATATCAAACAAAGCTTCGGTCTTTGGGTAATATATACAAACACATGACGGGTTTGAACTTTCAAGTGAAGAAGAAGGGAAGTACCGTATAGATTGGTTACCGTATAAGGAAAAACATATTATACATGCATCATTCATCCAGTCCACTAGAAATAATGTTTTATGGGGAAGAAATAAAAGTAGAATGAAATGGTTTCACACTGAGAAAATAGTGGTTAACAATTACAGTGCATCATCATCTTGCTGGTTATAGAATGAACCATCCTCAACCGGCAATGAGGGTGGAGTTCCAGGTGGAATGCAGGCGGCTCCGTTCTCCCCAGCGCATATACACAGAGCCTCTGCATCCCTGAGGGTTGCATCAAGGTCAATCTGCCCACTCAACTCATTGATGAACTTCAAGAGGGTGTCGAAGTCCATTTGCTCTCCGATTATTTTGCTTCGATAGCGCTTCAAGATAGCTACACACACATACAGATGGAGGTGCTCCGACAAATGATGCGTCCACAATACTTCCCACAATCGCATTGTATTCTCATATTCAAGTTCCCTGGAAAAGAAATACGTTGAAACCACAGTAGCAAGCTCGACATGAAATGAATATTTAAAGGGAATTAAAATACATAATTGCATGTTGGATTTTGAGTGTGGAGGAAAAGGTGCGGTGCAACATGGAGACTAGCAACAGAAAGCAGAAACTCTCGTCCCCAATGTATTGGGGAGAGGGACTACATGAAAGAAATTTGCAAAATTGTTATAATTTCTCATCTACTCTCCTATATTCTACACTCCCTACGTCCTTCCAAATTGGGTGAAAATCATAAGGCTTGTAAAAGAGAATGCCGTTTAACATATTCCGTTACTTTTACAACTTCCTCGCAAATCCGTTATCTTACATCAGCCCACTTTCCTCTGCTATTGGACCACATTGTAAGAGTTATACCACAAACTATGTTTGATTCAATACAAGAATGCATCAGCAGGAAATTATGTACAGCGCATAATTAAAGAAAAATATAGCCTAGATGAAAGTTGGCATGGAAGAAAATGAATGAACTATTAAATCAAAGAGTCTGACCTTTTAAACTGTATCAGAATCCAGCGGAAACAGAAGAAATAATTCAAGCAATCATTCTGCTTGAAATAGCTATGCAAAGGGACGTCTAACAACTCCACCAGCTGCAAAAAGTAGTACAGTTCAAAATCAGAGACCAAAATCTCCATTATTGAATCATTGATTTACTTGGTTTAGCTGTTTATAAATTACTCCTAATATGTATAAAGTCACAATACCCAAACCTTCTTTATGCCGGGCAAGGGAAGAGTGGTTCAGCTGTTAAGTGTTAATAAACTGCTTTATGACGTTTTCTTCCCCAAAACACAATACTAAAATCCAAAGATCTCAAAGAAGAAACATAAGTTTGATGACATTGCGAAAAGATGCTTCATCATTTGACTTTTATTCAAGGGACTCGAGAAACCACTGGTGTCGTGTTATACTAGTTTCTATGCTGTAGTTGTTAACTCAAGAAAAGGGAGGGAAAAATGATGATTTAGTCTCATCAAACATGCAATCCCTCGCTATAGTATGAAACATAGGTTTTAACTTTTTAGGGCCAGCTATCACATCATGTAGAAGTGTGTCCCAAAAAGCCACACCAACAACTTCAGTTGAGTTCCAAGTTTACAAACTGAGACTGGATCCAGTATCATATCAGTACTACTACTGCATTTTGACTTTACAACAAAGCAAAAGCAAAGGCAGAAATTTCAGGAAGCCACACAAGATGAAAAAGATAATAATAATAATAATAATAATAATAATAATAATAATAATAATAATAATAATAATAATAATTCAAAACAAACAATCACCAGAATTCTCAGACCTTTAACGATAAAGGAGTTTAAGGACAAAAATTTTGAACTCAAGCACTATTGCCTTTTAAGAGAGAGATTAACCCCACACCAAAGGGAAGGAAAAGGGCAGGAGTAGGCAGATGGAAATTGTATAAACATGAGATAACAATTAAGTTGTCTTGTCACATTCCAGAGTTTAGGAGAGAGATAAGAGAAAGAAAAACAGTCTAGGCCATTTTGACTAATACCATAATTGACTCCAGCATCTAGTGAGAGACAGAGAGAGGGGAGAGGAAGTAAGACCTTAGATAAGGCAAAAAGCTGAGAGTGCATGCCATTCTGATCACGATTAAAATTGGGCCCGAGGCGTTCCATCAGTGCCACAAAACACCAAAATGCTTCAGATTCATCCTCCATGACAAACAAAATTGGGGATAGCAGGTCACTCATACCCTGCAAAAAAGATATAAAAGGATGAAGCAAACAACCATATAAAAGAAAAGTGTCGCAAAGTACATAACTTTGGATAAATTCATTCATGCATTAGAAACACAAACAACTATAGGCCTAAACATTCACATACCTGAACAAATAATCTACAATAAAATGTACAAACTGGAAAAATAAAATTGAACTTTTATTTGCATCTCCATGTGTGTGCCTCTATATTGCAAATCATTTTTTTAAAAAAAAGAGACGGACATACAAGCATCCATGTATTTGCCAGAGTAAAACTTAATAGAGAAGAAAAATTAAAATACATCATCATTAAAGGACAAAGGCCTCAAACAATATCTTGCAATTAAATCAAGGCCTGCACATTAGAAAAACAAAACAATAACATACATGTTCAATTATTCTCAAATATAGTTTTCGACGATAATGACCACTTAAATGCACTTACAATATACTAAAATAAAGGAATCTGTATAAATTCATTCATTGATTAATGCCATCAAAGTATGCGACATGGGACATCAAGTCTACTGCCAGGTTGTGCATGCAGATCACCCTGAGATAGTCTGAAATGATGCAGTGAACTTCGAACTAGGAGTGCCACCAAGACACCAACAGTCATTCATTCGGCAGATAGAAGCATTTCAATCAGACTAATTTCATTGCTACATACATGTATATACTTAATTTTCTGGCCAGGGACATGAAATCAATTTTAAAAACCAAATTTGGTGCATATTATAAACACAAGATTTTTTCACTGAACCAAATAAAACAAGCAACATTAAGATTGTAGTACACCATGAGTAATTTTTTTTCACACTCGGCAACCAACTGATAAAAAAACAAAGCATATCAGTAAGTAAATTACCTGACAATAGCCAAGATCGAAATTGTAAAAGGAGTAGGTCAAGAGAATATCATGTAAAAGATTCACATTTGGATTGTCATCCCCGTCATAGAAAGAGATCGACCTATCTGTCCTTACCTTAAATACAACAAAAATAGTGGTTGCATTGAACTCAGAATTTTGTTTTTCCACTTCTCAAAGAATAAAATCATATATGAAACTCTAAACTCAAACATGTGATGGTTTCATACCACATCTTTCTCTATAAGGCCTCTCCTCTCCCTGAATTTTGTAAATCTTTTTGCCTGTTCGCGAGAGATACTCTGCCAAAATGTTCACCAAAAAGTAACTAAGAATCAGAGAAAAAACAAGTTTTTCCAGCATTAGAAAAATACTCTTTAGCAGAGAAAGAGCATGACAATGTTTACAAGAGCTCTAAGAACATTTTTTACCCAAACGCCTAATTCCTGAATCCCAACTAACTTGTATCAAATAATCTACAAACTAGACTCACCATAAATCATAAATTATGATTAATGTTGTGCTTATGTCACAAATGAATTGATTCTTCAATAGGGCATCTCGGGCTAAAGCAAATATACCCTTCAAATATTGTATTGCATCTGGACTCAAAAACCTAGAAATGATATTACTGATTTACGAACATCTAATCGCCCCCATTTTGAAGAAGACACTACTTATTGAGATTAAAATAATCAGAAGAATAACAGTTAGCTCCAGATTTTAGCACCCTGCTGCAGTATTTATTATTCTAACATCCATTATTTATATGTTCCATTAAGAAACCATGCAGCATTTTACACTCCCATACTCTACTACAACTCATAACTAAGTATGAGCAGTATATAACTAGAATGACGAGCGATTGCATTTAAAACTCGGAACCAATGTCGGGAAAGAAAGAGGGTGGCATAACAAAGTATACAGAGAATACTGCAAACCTGCCACTGGTTTTTTATAGTCTCATATTCTGTCCTTTTTATGGACTTTTGATACTCCCTCTCAGCATACGTTGATTCATATGTATGATATCCCAACAATAATGCCCAGACCTAAAATCACAAATAGGAACTACAAGATTAAGATCAGTTTTAATCAAAAGAATCAGTCCACTCAATTCCTTGCCTAGTACAAATACAAACCTCTTTTCGAAATTTGTGTTCAACTCCTCCATAAAATATTCTTTTTCTTAAAGCTTTTGGATCCACCACTCGCCCTTCTGAATCCAAGAATGAGGTCCACTGAAATAAATAAATAAATTTCAAAAAACAATATAATACCAATAGAAAAACAAATTAGTCCCTGGAAGTTTGAAGAAGTATCTATTAAGTTCAAAGGTCAAGGAAAGATAAAATATAGAAATTTAAGAAATTTTATAATTAATCTATTTCATTTCATATATTAAGAGATTGGTGATGGAGCCACAACCTAAAGAAGCTAGAACGTAATCAGAAAGAGGGGGTGAAATATGTAAGCTAATTCGAAACAACACAAAATAGCATAGTTTGCATCTGGTTCCTTACCTCTTCCAACCCCATTGGTGGTTGTCGGGGTTTTCCCCACACTAGTGAGAGTTTGTCGAACTGCAAGAAAATGAAGCAAGATGTTATTAGCTTAAGATGACAAATCTGTTTTCAAAAAATGAAATAACACACAAAAGTTATGGAATTTAATATTCAACCAAGCCAACTATTGGGCCCTCCCCTGCCATCATTATAAAATATACCACAAGTGCATATATATCACAAGGCTGAAATCATTTTTTATCAGACACAAACTAGCAATGTAATTACATTTCTGTACCATCCAATATAACCACTCAAATGAGGGTTGCATACAAATGGAAACTGGCAAACTGAAATTCATTTTCAGTTTAGTAATCTAATTTGATGAAGTAGAATCGCTTGGTAATTCATAGATGTAATAAATTACTGTTTCAAATTTTCTTTGCAACCCTGTAACACTTCTAGTCATTTTTTTGGAGATCCACCCACTACAAAAATTAGTTATGGAAGCATACACATTGCAACAAAGTCATCCTTTTGTTATGCTTCACAAACCAATCTTCCCCATTCTTCACGTTAATTTCCAGCTTGTATCAGCTAGATATAGAACCTGAAGCAGGTTGTATCAGCTGTTTTGTTCACAAGTATCTATATTTAACTTATGACTGAAGTTGGAAATGGTACAAATGTTGAAAGAAAACAAAACACCTAGAAACTTAAAATAAACTGAGGCTCATTCCTTCCCATACATCCTTAAATTGATTAGGCTCAAAAGTCCCCACATTAATAACAACTTTATCAACATGCTTGAGTTTCCTATGTGGGACTTTCTATTCGACAATGATAAAGGTTGAAGTTGAAAACTTTCCAGCTAAAATAATACAAGCAGCATGAAATAAATAAAGAGCATAAAAAAGAACTCTGGGCTATGCTTAAATTAACAACAATACTTAATTCTCCAAGTGACATGGAAAGATATAGAAATATTCAAACCACCAACAAGACTTTCCAAGAACACCAGATTAAACCCATTCTTAGTTTTCATCATCAAAGGAAGGAAGGATGGATAGATAGATTCCGTTCTGTAGGTTTTCACCGACCGACCATGTCATCCATGATCCCCCAAAAAGGATACTGACTACAATGGGTCCTAATTGATCCGTGAAGAACAATAACATCTCTAGAAATATATATATATATATATATATATTTTACATATTGACTTCCATTATTTACCTTCAAATAAGTAGTACTTAGAATTTAAATCCAGATGAAAAATCAAAAACCTTTGTAGATGTCTAACAGACAGAAACATAGTGAAAAATGTTATGTGAAGATAATTGACGAAGGAAACAAACAGCTACCTCAAGAGGATCTGGTTCAACGGGGCGTCGAATAGGAACATCCTCATCATATTTAGATGGTTCGTGACTGTAATCAAGGGTAGACTGGTTAGAGTTTCTCCTCTCTAAAGGACCAAAACCGTTGTTATGAGTCTCACGAAATAGCTGCGAAGTTGTTTCTCGGGCAAACTTTGTTACAAGAGAAAATTTCTCCAAAACTTGAATTGAAATGTCTTGAGCAGGATCATGACCCTTTTGCCTCTGCCTTCCATTATATTGAGGAACACTAGCACTAACATCAATTCTCTCTTCATTTTGTTGTGAAGTATACTCCCCAACTGAAACAGGTGTTGATGGCACACTAACTGCAGAAACTGCCCTTGGTATCTCCAATGAAGACAAAATTCGCTGCCATAACCAATTAGAATATTCAGAACAAAGGATCAGCAAAGCTAAATAGATAATTGGTTCAAAAAAGCTAGTTTACAATTAAAAACAATACAATTTACATTATCCTCTATAAAACTATGATATTCTGCAATTTAAGTGTTCCTTACTTCCCATGTAGGACATGAATTATGGGGAACATTGCTGCTGCAGTGTTAATGAACTATATTGCAACTATAGAAAATAAATTCTCAATAAAAAGACCAAACAGGTAATTAGCACTAAACAAACCTGCAAAGGATTTTGGAAGTCGTTAACAAGAAATACATTAGAGTCTTCAGCTGACCTGAAAATAAGGTGCAAAATGAGGGCATCAAGAAATTGTGAGCTAAAAACATACAACATACACAAACAAAAGAATATACAGACATAATTGCCGTATAATATTGTTTCCAGAGAAGCTTCTGATTAAGAAGATTTGGAAGTGGAAGAATCAAACAAGTATCAAGACATGTAATTATATGCAAAAAGTACCATAAAAATAGTAATCACTAAATATGGCACATTTGAGTTTTGACAAAAGAAAAAAACCTCGTCGTAGCAAAATTAATACACTAAACATTCCTTTCCAAAATAAAGGAAAAATCACACATTAGGAACCCCAACAATCTACCAAATCTCCTGAGATTTCAGAATAAACATCATCATAGAAAATAAAACTCATAAGACTAAACAACAACAAAAATTCTAAATGAATAAATTAACAAAATTACACTATCTTCGAAAACACTTGTACCATTGATTATACAAGAAGAACAAAAGGCAATTGTTTTTCTTACAAATTCTATTCCTTTACACGTCTTCCTCTGGTCTTATTTGTTTTAATAAACATATGATAGACAAGAGCTGGTTAATTTCAAGATTTATTCTTTGTCAACATACTATAGCAAGTACTGTTAAACTCTTGAAGATGAATTTAAATTCAATCACACAAAATACCATCATACAGGAACTTAAAATGAGCAAAACCAACCTGACAAGTAAAACGTGCTGCTTGACTGTAGCAAGGAACTCTCGAACTCCTCCATTATAGAAGTAAAGGGAAGGAAATGCAAGTCCTGTAAAACCAAGTTTTTCATTAACGTAAATGCAAGCACAGTCACAAAGTAGGATTATAAATTTCAAATTAAAACAAAACTGAAATAAATCCATGCTATCAAACCATTTACATCTTTTAACAATCATCAAAAGGAAGTGCAAAGACTTGCAAGTAAAAAAACAACAACAATTAATTAGTAATTTGACACCTTTCCAGCTAGTCAATAAGTGGGTCTACAGGAAAAACCATAAACTTGTAAATGAACAAACATGATGCACGAAATAACAAAAGATGGAGCAGTCAAACTGAGAAGTTTCTATGCCTAGCAGTTTTTTCAACTGCCAGGTGAAAGTAGCCATGCAACCAGCATGCTTAAGAAAAGCTTTACTATGCAAAATTTGAAACTTCTAGAGAAAGAAATGGCCATCAACACCTAGTAAAGGCATTAAAGTAGCAATTTCCACACATGAATCATCTTACAGAAATTTAGATGACACCAGTTTTCTCAAAGCTTTAGCTCTTTAAGATGCTAACATCTATTATATAATGCTTAAAAATTGATTTCCTTACATGATTAATGATTCCAGATTATATCAATTATTATCTCCTTTAGGTTGATTTAATTGAATTTAAGTTGTCAAACGATTCAACCTTTTAGCTTTCCATTTTTCATCTCAGGCACCCAATTCTAGGAGGGATATCAAACAAGAATGAGAAGGAATACAAAAATTGATTAGCGCCAAATCTCCATAGTCTTGGATCATTATCATTTAAAAACTCAATAAAGAAAAAGACAAGGTTAGAGATTACTGGATTCTATGGTCAGTTGTTCTAAAAACAAGTTTCCAGGAAAAAAGTTGCCATAAGTGTGATGGGGTAGAACATACGATCTTCCTTCAGAGTGTTCTAAGCATATATTGATACACAATTGAAATCAAACCACATTTATTACCGTTATATGGAATTCTCTATGTTTGCACAACATAGGTCAGATATCAAACAATATTTAACAATAAGGAATAGCTCATGTCCATAGACCATAGGGGAACATTTCCATTTAGTAATTCTAGGAGATTTTGGTAAAACATATCTCCACAAAATTTTGGCCCTAAATATATGAATTAGTCCAAACTTTTAATACATTTTTCATTTTTGTTCCCCAAAAGGAGGATGAAAATTCACTTGAAGATCAACCGATCATTGTATAGGCAGTAGGGGTTTGTGTTTCCTTACCAAATGATAGAACAACAATAATGTACTGCCACCCAAAAGCTGGAGCATGCCTCTTAATGGATTTCACATCAGCAAAAGGCACTGCCCTAATGGTATAAAGATTCCTATCTGCATAATAAAACCATGCATACAATAACAGTTTTAGCAAACCATATAATCTATACACCTTGTGAATTTGGTAAGTACATAAAATAAATTCAAATCACTGAGTCCAAAGCTGAAAACCTTTCTCAGATAGCCTAGCATTTGTACTTTGTCCTTTGTGTGGAATCCATGTCTACAATTAATACAATAAACAAAATTTTATTTTAAACATAGATAAAACAAATAAAATTAAATTTGCCCCAATACTTTTGCACATCCTATTTGCCTCCCTTTGCACGTATCCTATCCATTAACTTCTCCAATAACTATTTGCCAAATAAGATGGCACAAATCAGGTAAGGCAAATAGCATGATCAAAACCATCTATGGCATGTTAGGTTATTTAAATGCTAAAAACAATAGAGGAATTATCCATATAAGTAAACAAAGTGCAAACTAATTACCATGAAGAGAGAAGAGCCTTGCTTAATTAACTTCAATCTTCCACTAATCCGTTCAGAGGCAAACTGAGTAGGATGAATTGTAACATTATCCTTCAAATAAACAATTTGGGCTCCCTCCGGTTCACTTGACGAGCTTCTTTTCCCACTGTCGCACCGCATCATGCTCGATGATCCCTAAACAGAAAAATCGGAATTAAACTCGAGAAATCTGATATATATATAGCAATTGATCATTAGAACGAATCGCGCAGAAAAAGGAAATATGATTAAAACCAATTCAATTAAATAGAAGTTAGAATGAATCACTGTTTGCTTGCTGTTATGCTTACTTGTTGTTGAGACGCTGCGTAATCGGCATCGTCTGATAAATCGTGAAGCTCTGCTTCTTGCATCTTCTAGGGTTTTCCGTTTTTGTGTGTGCTTTCTTCGATTTAGTTGTGATTTTTGAGAGAGAGCTGAATCTTTGGTTTATATGTTGTTTGTTTTTTTAGTTTTACCTTCGAGGCGAAGAAAAGAAAGGGGGGAGCAGAAGCCAGAAGAGATTGAGGGTCACCAGGAGTCGTGGTGGGACCCGTGTGAAACCGGCAAGTCGGTTTTATGTATTATTATTAAAATATTATTTGGGTAAAATACAAATTTCATCACTCAACTTTACTCTCTCTTATTTTGGTCACTAAAGTTTAAAATTTTTCAATTTGCCCACTCAACTTTAATATTGCATCATTTTTGGTCACTTAACCGTTAATTCACAAACGCTGTGATGATTTGGCATTTTTAATCAATTTTTACTTGTAACATGATAATTAATTCGATCGGTTTTAAACTAGTATTCCAATAAGTCAAGGACACTATTTAAAAACAAATCAAGTTAATCTATCGTGGTTTTAATTTAAATGTTAATCTAATATCAATGTCAATTAAGAAATGTCCAACTAGTTTAACGAATTTAACATTTATCCCAATAAGCCAAGGGTAAATTTAAATTCACTAAACTAGTTCGAACATAGGGTCTAACTACGGCTCTAAAAACTAATCTTAAATTAATTTAAAGATTGTGCCCTATGAGACGAGCACACGATTTAAATTAATTAAATTAATCTTACTTTAATCTAAGATCTTAACCTAACACGCCCAAAACTCACCTAAGCTAAATAAGCCCTAAGCCCAAAAACATAACAAGGCCCAAACCACCTACTAAGCATGTAAATAAAAGCACATTTACTATATAGTCTATACTATATATATAAAAACATATTTAAAACTATATTATATGTGTTATAAAAGCTATGTATTATATATATTAAAACCTATATTATATATATATCATAAAAACTTTATATTATATAAGTATTATAAAAAACCTTATATTATACATTTTAAAAAAATCATACATTTTATTTTGTCATAAAAACTATATTATATATATATATTATATTATATTATATTTTATAAAACCCATATGTTATATATGTCACAACAACTTCATATTATATATGTAAAACTTTATCATATGTTATAAAAAATTTATATATAAAAAATTATATATTATAAGATGTATATTATATATATATTTTAAAAGGCATATATTATACTTTATATAAAAACTATAATATATATACTACATTATCATAAAAACGTATATTACATGAAGATTCCATACTACACATTTTATTCCATAAAACATGTATCAAGCCACATATCATATGTATCAACAAGAAGATAAAAGCATAATCACAAAATAGGACCGAAATGTAAAAGAAACAGATTACACAAAAAAATGTATAAAAAAGGGGCGACGTAGAAAGAAATCCGAAACTCTAAGGACCACGAGTGTAATTATCAAAGGTAGAATGACCTATGATGCGATTAAACAGAGATGAGGGATCATTTTTGTGATTTCAGAACGCGGAAGCCCTTACGGGCGTGATTATGAAACACCCTAAACCGGGCTTAACCGAAGACCGAGTCTAGGTGTTCAAAGATAACTTAGAGAAAAGTTAGTGTTCGGTCAAACCAAAACCATTAACTCCAGGAGTAAGTCACAAGTCAATCTACCAAAACAGGCTATACAAAATTCGAACCAAAATGAGGCAAACAATCTCATCACCCAAACATGATTAGCAATACACATTTTTGCTCATTTGAATTATACTTTAAAACACTTTCAAATATTACACTATTTCGCATGTTACTAAATTTATAATTTGGCAGCTAAACTAATTAGTGATAAAAATTATGAAGTTGATTAATTCTCACAAGTAACCATTTACAAAAGTTTTGATCAACATTTAAGGTCGTTCTATAACTAGATATGAATCCATTCGAATAACAATGAAAAAATTCAAGTCTCATCTAAGATTATAATCACCCTTGCTTTATGATACAACTAACCGAATTGTCAATTACTTTCATAATTATAACATGCATTTCAAGCTTCCCCAAATAATCTAGTTTTCTTCTAGCAAACATTTCCATCCAAGAATTCGGCACATACCAAAACATTTCAAACATCAACTCAATTACCAAATTCACAAGGTCCAAGATTACAACTAAAATTCTAAGCACATTTTAAGTAAATCAACCAATTCATAATCACATTTCCAGCACGTTAGAGAACTAGAACCAAATTAGAAATCATATACTTTTGATCTAACATCCATCTCCTATATCATGACTAGCATTCATTCAAACCAACATGCATTCATCCATTCAACAACCTACCATAATAGATGTACAAACTTAGAACGGTTTTAGGTCTTACATGCCAAAATATTATGGAAACTTAGGCATATATATACAATCACTAAGGTGCCACCATCCTAGGAGTTAGAACAAGGCAACATAACATACTTTCAATGAGGCTTTGTGACTTGATTAAGCTCCCCAAAAGCGACAATTCTCCAAAAACTGATCTGTAAGGTAGTGAAAGAAAGTCATTAAGCATGAGCTTATTGAGAGAGTTTAAAGCATCTATAACAATCCTATAATAGGGTTTCTTTCACTACTCCTATGAGTTCCTCTTTCGAGGCAAGCATGGAATGACAAGGTAAATATGCTTATTTAAAGAGCATGCTTCAGATATATCCAAGAAACTTTATTATCAAACAACATGTAACAAATCAAGTTTCATTTAGTCTAAGCATAATATTCATATATTCAAGATAAAGGTTCTAAGAAGAAGATTTCATATCATTATATATAGCGTTGAAACATGAACATTTACTTCTGAGCCTTCATTCGAACATCATCAATATTCTTAAGGCTTATCTTATTCATCTAAATTTCATTTCCAAGGTCATTTCGATGCAAAACTTCAATTATCATTATTCATAACAAAGAATTGATTCAACATTATCAATATACTAGATTTCTTAACATCCAAGTTATTACTTTTGATAAAATCTTTCAATATCTTCATTCATATTTATTTAACTTTATAGCCTTGAGAATCGAAATTCCAGTCTAGGTACCCCGAGTCCCTAACCAACTATCACCCATGAAATATCATTTGGTACTCGCAGTACTGGTCAATCCCTCCTACTGTCACAAAGTGATCAACAACTTCCCTCCTACTGTCACAAAGTGATCAACAACTTCCCTCCTACTGTCACCAAATAGGGACCACTGTCCCGGACCATAGTCCAACCCGACACTGAGCTCTATGGACTCTATGGCATGCCAACTATACCTAAGACCGACTCGAGACCAAGGCTTTATAAATGTCATCTTTATTAAATACCAAGATTTCAAATTTTTTATTGATTTCACAATAAGAATTCAATAACCCTTTTTTTTTCTCATTTAGGGCGCATAAATGTACATTCACCTCTGTGAATTTCATGTATCATACATGCTTGTTCAGATGGCTTTCTAACTCGAAATTTCACTTGTTAATTCATTTATATCTTGCATTACATGCTATGTATCAAATTATACATACTAGTCAAGCATAGGCATATTTTGCTTCACCAACAACAATCAATCATGCTAGTTACATGAACATTCGAACTAACATATTTCAAGATGTCTAGAGAACTTAAATTCTTAGCCATGCTATTAATCACATAATCATATACCAATTTACATCTTTTACTAACAACATACTTGGCATCCATGCTTGCGCATATAAAACGAGTATCAAATCAATTCAAATCAATCATATCTAGCAAGAAATGCTCATGAAGGTTATTAGCCTTTCCCGAGGCATTAAACTTATTCACCGGTTTATCCGAGCTATTACTGGTCCCAAATTACAATCCCTTTATGTCTATCTAAGCCTTGCTCAGGGTTAGTTCTTTTCCCTTCACAATCTTCTCGGTCTAAAACAATAAGTTGTACATTTCATCAGGATAATTTCAACCATCACTAATCCATACACACACTTAAATCTTAACATTCAAGTATGAATTCAGCACAGTCCTATTTCATAGATTTCTTAAATACATGGTTAAGGAAATTGTTCTAGTATTGAAATAGCCTTGAACACCCCTCCCAAACCCTTATAAATGTTTAAACAACTTGGTACATTATGCACCTTTGAAACAGGGCTGATTTCACCCCTGAAACTGCCTTGTTACCTTGTTCACATAATTTAAAATCTAACAACACAATATTTAAGCAAAACAATCCCAAAACTTTGTATAACAGTTCTCTAAATATAGTGATATAGGCAGAACAATCCTCAAACTGTTCCTAACAACAGGGCAGTCCCTAGTTCTCAAATTCACATACGAAACTGTTTTCAACTTAAAATCTAGTCACTTCATTGTTTTCAAGTTATCAAGACAACCCAAGTTATAATCACCAAAATATATTCTTTCAATTACATTCATTCAACTTTTCCATGCAACATATATCCAAACCTTAATTTCATTTTAATCCCACAACAAGCAGTTTACATATCATTGTAAGAATTTCCCTATCTTTAATTTCATTTGATTCCATGAAAGAATCGACCCATAAATGAGCTATATTTTTACAATTTGAACAATTCTTACTTACTTAAGCACATTTCGAAACCCACTTTTCCTACTGTCTATTTGATTCTATATCATACAGTTCAATCTAACAATAAGCTCAAAAATCCCCAACTAAGAAATTATGCACATATTGAACCGAACCAAACAAGGATTGCATAAATCATCCAAGTCCAATGATCAGGCAAATGTGAAAAAGGAAAGGGTGCCATACCTTCCTTGAATTGTTACTCAAATTGAGCTCAAACATTCATTCCACTAGCTTAGATCCATAAGAGTTCATGAAATTCTCACTCTTCTTTCTCTCAAACAATCGAAATTTTCATAGGAAGAAGATGGTTGTTTTCCTTCCATTCAAGCTGTATACCCCTCTCTCCCCTCCACTTATTTCCTTTATCTTATGACACATGGACAAACCCTTCAATTAATTAAAATTTAGTATGCAACCATCTCCTTTGTTTAGCATTTCGGTTAAGTCATTAAGAAACTAGCCACTCAAGTCTTAAATCTTAGATTTTGGTCCTAAGGATAATTAAAGATTTAAATATTCATTTTAAGCACTAATGTAATCAATCAAGGTTCTAATGTAACACTTTATAAACCGAAATTTGGGGTGTTACATTTCCCTCCCCCTTAAAGAAATTCATCCTTGAATTTACCTGAGGGAAAATATGAGGATATTGCTCATTCATAATTGACACAGGTTCCCAAGTTGCTTCTTCAACCCCATGATTCTTCCAAAGTACCTAGGCAAGAGGGATTGACTTGTTACGAAGTCTTTTAAATTCCATATCTAAAATTAGAACTGGTTCTTCTTCATATGACAAATCAGGATTGAGTTCGACATCTTTAGGTTCAAGCACATGTGAAGGGTCGGATATGTATTTACGTAACATGGACACATGAAACACATTATGAATCCTATCGAATTCCTTGGTAAGAGCCAACCGATAGGTAATAGGACCAATCCTTTCCATAACTTCGAATGGTCCAATGAAACGGGGGCTGAGTTTGCCCTTTTTTTCTGAATCTAAAAACTTTCTTCCAAGGAGATACCTTCAAGAACACTTTATTTCCCACATCAAACTAAATGTCCCTTCTCTTGTGGTTGGCATAAGCCTTCTGCCTATCAAATGATTCTTTCAAGCGATTATTAATAACTTAAACCCGATTTTTGGTTTCCTAAAGAAGTTCGGGCCCTAAAGCTTTGTTCTTACCCAATTTAGACCAACATGTTAGTGTTATGCATTTTCTTCCATATAAAGCTTCGAAAGGAGCCATTTGAATGGATGACTAGTAACTATTTTTATAAGAAAATTCTGCTAAAGGAAGAGATTTCTCCCAGTTCTTTCCAAAGTCTATCACACAAGCTCGAAGCATGTCTTCCAAAATTTGGATTACCCTTTCAGTTTGTCCAGCTGATTGAGGATGGAATACTATGCTCAAATTTAGCTTAGTTCCTAAGACATCTTGTAATGAGCTCTAGAATCTAGAAGTAAATCGTAAATCCCTATTTGAAATAATAGAAACAGGAACACTATACAATCAGATTATCTTTTTAATATATAATTCGGCTAGTTGATGGAAGTTCATACTCATTTGAACTGGTAGGAAGTAAGCTAATTTAGAGAATCTGTCAACTATCACCCAAACTGCATTATTCTTTCTTGGTGATAAGGGTAATCCAGTTACAAAGTCCATAGTGATTCGTTCCCATTTCCATTGAAGTAATTCAATAGGCTGTAATAACTCGGTGGGAACTTGATGTTTTGCTTTAATTTTCTAACACGATAAGCATTTAGACACATAATCTGTAATATTTGATTTCATTCTGGGCCACCAATAAAATTCTTTTAAATCTTTGTACATTTCGACAGATCACTGATGGATCGAAAATGGGCTACTATGAGCTTCTTGCAGCATTTCTCTTTTCAAATCTTAATCATTAGGAAAACATACTCTATCTCTGATATAGAGTAAGCCATTAGGCTTTAAAGAAAAATCTGAGTCATTTTCAGACTCGAGCTTAATTAAAATCTTCCGAAGTTCAGGGTCAGATTGTTGGAGTACCCTGATTTTCAAAATTAGCTCTGATTGGATTAGGAGTTCAGCTATTTGCCCTTGCTCTTTTTGCAACTTAAAATGTGCATTGATTGCAGTAGGGGCAATTTAACGTTTGCGACTGAGTGCATCAGCCACCACGTTTGCTTTCCCCAGATAATAATCAATAACTAGATCGTAATCCTTGAGCAACTCCATCCATCTCATCTGTCTAAGATTCAATTCCTTTTGATTCAAAAGATATTTCAAACTTTTATGATCGGGAAACAAATAACATCTTTCTCCAAATAAGTAGTGCCTCAAAATTTTTAATGCAAACATAACTGCAACTAATTCCAGGTCGTGTGTCTGATAGTTCAACTCGTGTGGCTTCAATTGTCTGGAAGCATAAGCTACAACATTAGCATCTTGCATAAGAACACATCCTAAATTGAGATAGAAGGTATCACTAAAAACTGTAAAATCTTTTCTCGATTCAGGTTGTATTAAGACAAGTGCTCGAGTAAGGATGCTTTAATTGATTGAAATTGTGTTGTTAATTTTCTGAAAATATAAATGGTTCATCCCTCCTAAGAAGTTTTTTAAGGGAACAACTAACAATGAAAATCTTTTCACAAATCTTCGATAGTAACAGGCCAAACTGAGAAAGCTTGTAACTTCGCTCACGTTCTTCGGGGGTCTATAATCGATCACAGATTGAATTTTCTTTGGATCCACCTTTATTCCATCAGCCGAAATTACATGACCAAGGAAGAAAACTTCTGAAAGCCAAAATTCACATTTATCAAACTTGGCATAAAGTTGTTTATCCCGAAGTGTCTGCAGCATGACCCCGTAAGTGATTTGAATGCTCCTCTTTACTTTTTGAATAAACAAGAATATCGTCTATAAAAACTACAACAAATTTATCCAAATACGGCTTGAAAACTCTATTCTTAATATCTATGAATGCTGCCGGAGCATTGGTTAGGTCGAAAGGCATCACTAGGAATTCATAGTGACCATACCGAGTTTAGAAAGCAATTTTGATGACATTAGATTCCTTGACTTTCATCCTACAATACCCTAATCGTAGGTTGATCTTGGAAAATACCGAAGCATCCTTCAGTTGATTGAACGAGTCATCAATTCTCGGTAATAGATATTTGTTCTTGATAGTATTCGTATTCAACTTTCGATAATCAATACAAAGCCTTTCGATCCATCTTTCTTCTTTACAAACAAAACCAGGGCTCCTCAAAGAGAAGAACTTGGCCTTATGAATCCTTTATCTTGTAATTCTTGTAGTTAAGCCTTCGGCTCTTTGAGTTCAATCGGAGCCATTCGGTAAGGTGTGATGGAAATCAGAGCTGATCCCGGGAGGACATCAATTCTGAACTCAACTTCCCTTGATAGAGATAGTCCTGTCAATTCCTCAGGAAACACATCAGAAAATTTAGAAACAGTTAAAATCGATTTAAGGGAAGACTTGGTTTCATTTAAATTAGGTATCGCAATAAACATTGAATTGGATTCAGTAGGTTTCTTTTCTAACAAGGTTATTGTTTCCTTCCCAAAGCTGAGAATAACAATCTTCTCTTAGAACAATCTACCTAGGATTGGTGTTTCCCTAGCCAATCTAAGCCCAAAATAAGATCAAATTCATTAAAGGGTATGGCTAATAAGTCGACAGGAAAAGGTATGCCCTGAATAAACAAAGGGCAGTTCTTACATATTTGATTTACTAACACCTTGTCTCCTAAAGGTTTAGTAGCAATTAAATTATGGTTGGTAGGTTCTAGATTCAGTTTAAACTTTTCAATTAGAGAAGAGCATATAAAAGAATAGGTTGAACCCGAATCAAATAAAGCATATACATGACGTTCATCTAATTAAATTGTACATGCAATTACATTAGGAGATTCTTTATCTTCACGACCTCTGACATGATAGATTCGAGCAGGTGCCCAGGACTCTTGATGGGTAGCATTTGAACCCTGTCCTTTGTTCTTCCCATAGTTTCCAAATTGTGCTTGCTTGGGTCCCTTCCCCCTTGGTGACTGAAGTTGGTTTGAGCCCTTAGATATATGAGATGGTTGTTTATTCGGGTTCTAAGGACAATCCTTAAAAAATGAGTTGTTTCTCCACACAAGAAGCAGACACTTAATTGTTTCATGCACTGACTCGGGTGATGCTTCTGACAGTTATTACAAAAAAGGTTATGATATTCTCTTCCCATATTCCAGTACTATTGATAGATATCGAAGATGTATGTGTTCTGGCCACTAACTGAGGCTTGGGTATAAAGTTAACCCTTGATGAGTTATTGTTGTTGGAAGAATTCCCTCTTTATTTTTTTATTTCTTCTTCTGCCAAAACGATTTACGATCATCCCTCGATCTTTTATCGCTCTCGGAGTGATTTCTTTTTCTCTTTTCTGAGGTTTTCATCTTGGCTTCGGTGGCTATGACCCGGTTTACTAATTCTTGACAATCGGTGATTCCCAAAGCTGTGAACATAGGTCCTAGTTCATCGTTAAGCCTATTAATGAACATTCTACTGTAGCGACATTTTTTGAAAAACCTTTAGAAAAATTAAAAGTTCAGCGCTACAGGTTATCCCAGAATTCATTTCTTTGTAATCTTGGTTTAAAGGGATTTCTTTTGAAAATTCTTTTTCTTTAAAAAACTGATTGAAAACTGGGAGTTGCCACCGGCCACTTGGATAAGGTAGGCCAGACACTACAAAACCAGAGATTCATTTTGAAAGGGTTCGGGAGTTGATTACGTGTGGGGAAGGATTAGCACCCCCATCACACCCGAAAATCGGTACCAAAATATTTGTTGCTTTTAATCGAAGAAAATTATCGAAATTTGAAAATAATATAATTCGGTGACCTTATTTGAAAATTAACCTTAATTGAACGAGCTTTATCAAACTGGTGGATTCAAATTAATTGGACATTTAATTAATAAGGATGACGATACATCGGATCGTAGATTAAACCGACATCGAGTAAGCCCGACTGCTATGTTAATTTATGGTTAGAAACCCACACGTCACCTTTATGCACGGTGCAAACAGTTAAGATATGATGTAATGCCTTCGTCCAGTTTTAATTATGTCTTGATTTGGTAAGGATTAATTCAAATATTTGGTCAACATCCTATAAGCTCGGACTGTTACGACCCAAATATCAGATCTAATAGATACCTCACCCTTCTTGTAATCCAAATTAATTAATAAGCAATCAAACATTACAGTCACATGAATGACAAAATAGGAGATGTCAAACAAAAGGAATAAAAGATAAACACATAAGGCCCATCCCAAGACCTAACCTAAAAAGACCCAAATTATTGAAGTTCAATTAGTGACCTAACTGTTAATTAATGATTCTAGTATTTAATCTTAAATTAATTAACCCTAAATGACTGAGATCCTAACAAATTATGATAATTAATCAAGAATTTAAGCTTTAGTCTAGGTTTGAAATTAATTTTATCCTAAGCCATTAAGAAACGTTCGGTTAATTTAACGAATTTGACATTTACTCTAATAAGCCAAGAGCAAATTAAAATTCATTGGATTAATCTGAACCCTACTCTAACTAAGGCTCTAAGAACCCAAATTTAGAATTAACTTAATTAATTTAGGAATCATGCCCCTGTAAGACGAGTACGTGATTTAAATTAATTGAATTAATCCATTTGATATAAACCCCCAAAAAACTAGGCCTAAGACTTAAGGCCCAAAATTTAACTAATTAAATACTAGGCCTGAAACACCCAAAGGCCCAAAAATTTAAGCTATCTAGCATTCAAATAAATGATATTCAACATATTAATACATTTTCTTTCCTTTTTTCTTTTCTTTCTTTTCTTTCCTTTTTTCTTTTTTTCTTTTTTTCTTTTTTCTTTTTCTTTAATTTTCTTTTTTCTCTTTTTTTTTTCTTTTTCGGTCCCCTTTTCAGTTTTTTTTTGTCCAGATACGATTTTATACTCAATATTTCTTTACTTTACTGTGTCAGTCTTGAAACATGATGTGGCCGGTGACTCATTTCTTCTTTCTTGGCCTAATGAATGAAGTCTCTCCTTGGTTCAACCTTAATATACTTCTTTGTGCCGCCTGCATTTAAAAAGGTTAGAACATAGTAATACCAAGAAACCTTTTGTTTTCCATAAACCTACATCAACCTACTTGTTGGATGCTTATAAAAACATGAAAAGGTGTAAAATAATACTTTTATTAATACTTCAAAATTTCATAATGATTTGAAAGTCATGGCAAACATCGAAGCAAAGGAAAGCAAAGCACGATGTTGCATCCCAATCATTGACTGTATAAATGATGCGAGAGCCTATCACCCAAAATAGATCCCTGTCTAGAAATTCTCTGTTGAGTCTCCTTGATTCTCGAGACGATTCCCTTTTTTGATTGTCTAAGCTGCGGTGATCATTCGAGCCGCCCTACTCAGGTTTTCAGCTCAAATCCTCATTTGGTTTCAAGATGCCATTTTATGGTTTTCACCTTGAACCCTCATTCTTCTTTTTCCTCTTCTTCTTTTTTTTGGAATACCTAAAGCGCCCTTTTTGGGTTTTCACTCTAGGTATTTTCATTTTGCGAAGTGCCCTTCCGGGTTTTCACTATGCTTTTTCTTCTTCTTTTTTTCATTTTCACTTTTTCTTTTATTTTTCCTCTTCATGTATAGTACTTCTTGATCGAATCTGAATTCACCGGATTGTTCAATATTTTTCCATCCATTTCTGTTAGAATCAAGGCTCCTCCGAAAAAGGTCCTTTTAACAACGTAAGGTCCCTCCCAGTTAGGCATCTATTTCTCGTGGGAATCCTTCTGAGTCGGTAGAATTCTTTTAGGCACCATGTCCCCATCTTGAAATTCTCTCAGGCAAACCTTATTGTCGTATGCTTGCATCATCCGTTTTTGGTATATCTGGCCATGACAAAGGGCCTTCAACCTCTTCTCCTCAATGAGATTCAATTGGTTGAACCGAGCCTACACCCATTCAGCTTCTTCCAGCTTTACCTCATTTAAAATTTGAAGTGACGAAATCTCTACTTCAATAGGTAATACCGCCTCTGTGCCATAAACCAATAAGTATGGTGTTACCCCCGTGGAGGTTCTTGCAGATGTGCGATAGGCAAATAAAGCAAAAGGTAACTTTTCGTGCCAATCTTTGAAGGTGTCAGTAGTCTTTGCTATGATCTTATTGATATTTTTGTTTGCCGCTTCTACCGCTCCATTCATCTTGGGGACGATAGGTGGTGGAATTATGGTGTGTTATTTTGAATTGCTCGCACACCTCGTCCATCATTTTATTGTTCAAGTTGGAAGCATTATCGGTAATAATCATTTCCGACAAGTCGTAGCGGCAAATGATTTCCTTCTTAAAAAACTTGCAAACTGTTGCTCTTGTAATACTGGCATAAGATGTTGCTTCTATCCACTTAGTGAAGTAATCGATAACAACCAGAATGAAGCGATGTCCGTTGGATGCCTTGGGATGAATCTGACCAATGACATCCATTCCCCATACAACGAACGACCATGGTGAGTTCATGGTGTGTAGGGGCAATGGTGGAGAATGGATCTTGTCGGCATATATCTGACACTTGTGACATTTCTTTGCATAGCTAATACAATCTCCTTCAATGGTTGACCAAAAATATGCATACCTCATAATTTTTCGAGTTATCAAGAAACCATTAGCATGTGTCCCACAGAGCCCGTCATGCACCTCAACCAGTATGTTTTTTGCTTCTTGGGTATTGACACACCTTAACAGGATTTGGTCCTTACCATTCTTATGTAAAATCTCCCCGTCTAAAACATACCCTGCAGCTATTCTTCTGATGGTTCTCTTATCATTTCCATTGGCTCCTTCGGGGTAGGTTTGGAACTTGATGTACTGGAGGATGTCGTAGTACTATGGTTTACCATCCGCTTCCTCTTCCAAACTACAACAATGAGCCCGTATCTCAAAAATCTTCATCTCAATCGGCTTTATTTCGGCCTCGGTACTTGCTTTAAACATTGCAGCTAACGTTGCCAAGACGTCCACCATTTGATTGTCTTCCCTCGGAAGGTAAGTGAAGTTGATTCTTTCAAAGCTTTTGATCAATTCTTGGATCATATCGTAATACTTGACCAACTTTGAGTCCTTGTTTCCCATTCTTTCCGTAATTGATAGATTACCAAGGAGGAATCCCTAAAAACCTAAAGCACCTTGATTTCTCTCTCAATGGCTACATTTAAACCCATAACACAGGCTTCATACCCGGCTATGTTATTCGTGCAAAAGAACTCCAACCTACTAGTGAAGGGATAGTAGAAGTTTTTTTAGAGAAATTAACACTGCCCCAATTCTATGGCCTAATGCATTGGATGCCCCATCGAAGTAGAGCTTCCACAACTCGTCCTCTGGAATGACTTCTTCCTCAGTTGCTATGTGTATTAGGTCTTCATCAGGGAAACTGAAGTCCAACGATTCATAATTTCCTGAAGCGCGGCTTGCCAAGAAGTCTGCTATGGGGCTCCCTTTTATCGCATTTTGATTCACATACAATATGTCGAATTCGAACAATAACATTTGCCAACGGGCCAGCCTTCCATTTAGCGCTGGTGCTTCCATCAGGAACTTCAAAGGGTCCAGCTTGGATATCAACCACGTGGTGTGATACAATATGTATTGTCTGAGCCTTTTGGTAGCCCATACCAGAGCACAACACATCTTCTGAACCGGCGGGTATCGTATCTCACAATCGGTGAATTTCTTGCTCAGATAGTAAATCGCCTTTTTATTATTCCAGAGTCATCACGTTGTCCCAAAACATAACCCATTGAGTTTTCAAAAATCTTTAGATACAAGATCAATGGCCTTCCTGGTACCGGTGCTGCTAGAATTAGAGCATTAGTCAAGTATCTCTTAATCTTATCCAGAACCTCCTGACACTCTTCGTCCCACACTCCCATATTATTCTTTCAAAGCAATCTAAAGACCAGATCGCATTTGTCGGTCAATTGAGAGATAAATCAAGATATATGATTTAATCTCTTCAAGAAACCCCGAACTTCTTTTTAGGTCTAAGGTGGCGAGAAATTTTGAATGGCTTTTACCTTATCCGGGTCAATCTCAATCCCTTTTCGGCTAACCACAAAGCCTAAAAGTTTACTGGACATGACAGCGAAAGTGCATTTTGCTGGATTGAGTTTCAACTGGTACTTTCTTAACCTCTAGAAAAGCTTCCTCAAATCTTGTATATGCTCCTCTTCCGTTCGGGATTTGGCGATCATATCATCTACATATACCTCGATCTCTTTGTGCATCATATAATGGAAGAGAGTTACCATGGCCCTTTGGTATGTTGCCCCGACATTCTTCAATCCGAAGGGCATCACTTTATAACAGAATGTTCCTCATATGGTCACAAACGTAGTTTTCTCCATGTCATTCGGATGCATTTTAATTTGGTTGTACACCGAGAAACCATCCATAAAAGAGAATCACGAATGTCCCGTGGTGTTGTCGACCAATGTATCAACATGAGGTAGTGGAAATTGTCTTTGGGACTTGCCTTATTAAGGTCTATGTAATCTACACACATGCGGACCTTCCCATCTTTTTTGGGAACAAGGACTATATTTGCCACCAACTCCGAGTATTTAGAGACTTCTAAGAAACCGACATCGTATTGTTTCTTCACTTCTTCTCGAATCTTCATTAACATTTTTGGTCTCATCCGTCTAAGTTTTTGTTGAATTGGTTTATATTCTCGCTTGATCGGTAGCTTGTGCACTACAATATCTGTGTCCAGACCTGACATGTCTTGATAGGTCCATACAAAAACATCCTTGAATTCTGAAAGTAACTCAACCAATTCACACCGGGTCTCAGTCGAGAGGGCAGTACCAATCTTTACTTCTTTTCTTTCTTCTTTCGTTCCCATATTGAGGATCTCTAATTCTTCTTGATAAGCCAGAATTTTCTTATCCTCACTTTCCATTAGTCAGAGTAGTTCGTCTAGAATCTCTGTTTCTATCTCATCATCCCCTTCCTCGACTTCCGCCAAACAGGAGGGTCGCTCAAAATCTATCTCATAGTTAGACTCAGAACCATTCATACAGTCACTGATAGAGACCCTGAAACAATTTGAACAAATATGTATCGAGACAGGAAAATAATACTTCTTATGGGATTAATGAAACAAATGTAATAATAAAGAATAATGAATGTAATGAATGAATATAAAACAAAGAAAACAAAATGTTTGCCACTTGAGAAAAGTGGAAAACATCATTTTATTGAATTAAAAATCAAGTAGATTAACATAGGAGCCCTTTACAAAAGATCCTCATTGCTCGTAGGCAAAAGCGAATAGGGTTGGTTCTGAGCATTACTCTGATCTTGACCTAAAAACTACTGGCAGATCCTCAACAGTCCAATTGCTGAGTGTTTCCCCTGGGAGGCAAGGGCAGATTCCAGCCAAGTATTTGCCACTATTTTCCCCTTGGCTATCATGTTGTCATCCATTCCCTCCGATTTCTCGATGAACCTCTCATCCTTGCTGAATTCGGCGCTTTCTAGACCAGTTTCATATATCTTCTCCTCCATATTGATTATTCCGCCAGACATAAATGTATTCTTTAAATGGGGGAAAGTCATTGGTTCCCATGAGATGTCATCTCCTCTGAATTTGGCCTTCATTTGTTCTTCTCTCTTCTTTCATTCTAGCTTTTTTCTGTGAAAATTAGGTTTATGGCCGAGCCTGAACCGATCCTTCTTGCCGATAACGCTCATGGCACGCATGCATCCTTGTAAACTCATTCCTAGACCTTTACCCTTCTTGGCTCATCATCCCAGGGTCTGTCAGACTGTTATCTTGGTGCAATTTGACAGTCCAGGGCGTGGGATGTTGCTTCCTTCTGCCACAAAGGTAGCATTCACGAACTCCAAGGCCCTAAGGGAGCACTCAACAGAATCTTCATCAGTTTGGATATAAGGAGCGTAGGTAGTCACAGAAGTAATGATGTCTTGCTCAGCTCCCACACTCACCAACTTCCTTTCAATAACAAATTTCAATTTTTGGTGCAAGGATGAAGGCACGACTCCGGCCGAGTGAATCTACGGCCTCCTTAGCAGACAATTGTAAGTGGGTTGGATGTCCATTACCAAAAATTCAAAAACGTACTCCGTAGGACCGATCAGTAATGGTATATCTATCTTCCCAATAACATCCCTATTGGTCTTGTCAAATGCTCTAACGGTGTTCTAACATGGTTTCATGTGTAAACCGTCCACTGGGAGCCTTTGCAGGTTCACCATAGGTAATACATTTAAGGTGGACCCGTTGTTGATGAGAACCCCTGGTAAGACATGCCCCTTGTAGTGGGTGGTGATGTTCAAAGCCTTTGTAGATCCCATACCTCCGTCGGGAATCTCGTCATCGGTAAAAGTGATGTAGTTATCTGCAGTAATGTGGCCCACTATTCTGTCTAACTTATCTACTGAGATATTGTCCGGAACGAACATCTGATTTAGTACTTTCAACAACGCGTCACGATGTTTTTCTGAACTCAACAGCAACTCAAGTGCTGAAATTCGTGCTTGCTATTTTTTAAGTTGCTCAACAATGTTGTATTCGCTGTGATTTAGGAACCTTAAGAATTCCTGAGCCTGACTCTCTTTCATCGGCTCATGAATTCTAAGGGGAGGTTCATCTCTAAAAATCTTCTCCGGTTCGGCAGTTACTACTTTGCCTTTGTATCTTGGTTCTTCTAACGCCTTTTCCATTTCCGGGGAATATTAACTGCCACTTATGGTAAAATGACCTACTTCATTTACCACCTCGGCGTTTGGCTCCATTGGGCTTTCCTCCTTTGAGGGTCCTTCATCGAATAGTTTCTCCTCTCCTTGTATTTCTAACTTCCCTAGTATAGAAACGTGTGCAGTATAGCTCCACGGGACTTTCTGAGCATCCTTAAATGGAAAAGGGAGCAGGAGTTGAAATCCGCATCTTTGGAATTACTTTAGAACTTTCATCTTGGGATGAGCTTTCGGGCCTTGGCCTAAGTGATATAATAAAAGGTCTATCTACCCCATACTTGATCTTGGGGTATCTGACGTACATACGTCTGATTCCTTTCTCTCTTCATCTTTCTCAAAGAATTTGATCTCCTTATTGTCCATCATTCTCTAAATCATCTGCTTGAACTCCTTGCAACACTGAATGTCATGTCCTTCCTCATGGTGAAACTCACAATACGGTCATCTTCCTTGTTGCATGATCTCTATACCCCGGTTGATGAGGCGCGCAACACATAAGTGCTGAAACACCCACCTCGAGGGGCATTTGACCTCGGACACACTTGTCCTGGCTCTCCTGGTATACTCTTCTTTGATTGCATTTACGCCACGGCCTCCGTGATTCGGTAACGGGTTAGTGGCTACATTCGGGTCGTCTAACTGTAACACATTGGAATTTATCATGTTTTGTATGAACTTTTTGAATGTAATGCAATTATCGATCGAGTGTCCCAGAACGCCGCCGTGATATTCACAGTTTGCCTTTTCATCATACCACGCAGGGAATGGTGGTTTAAAAGGAGTGACATAATAAGGTCAGACCAAATCAGCCTTATGTAGTTGCGAGTATAGTTCAACATATGATACTGGGAGTGGGGCAAACGACATATTCTCATTTTCCCTATTTGGTGCCCTGGTCTTCTTCTTGTTTGAGCCCTACCATCCTCTGACTGCGGCTCGTGGTGGTGAAATAGTGAAACTCTTCAGAGCTACATAGGTGCTTGCATTGTTCACCTCGTTGTCTCTTTTCTTGTAATTCTTACATGTATTCTCCCCACTATCGATCCTTCCACTCTTTATTGCAACTTCAATTGATTCTCCGGTTCTTACCATATCAGCAAAGTTCTGGGTAGTGTTGTTTATCAAACGATCAAACAACGCTTCTCTTAAAGTATTGACGAACATGGGTGTGATCTTATGTTCAGAAATCGGTGGCTGAATTTGAGCGGCCATGTCACGCCATCTCTGGGCATACTAGTGCAGATTCTTATTTGTCTTTTGCTCCATCCCTTCTAGCATAATTCGATTGGGATCATGTCTGTTACATGCTTGTAATGCTCTATGAAGGCCTTTCTTAAGTCTTTCCATAACTTGATATTTGATCGGCTGAGCATAGTGTACTACCGGGTTGCTGATCTAGTCAAACTCTCCTAGAAGCAGTGGATAAGTAGCTTCTCATCTTTAACAAAAGCATCCATCTTTCTGCAGTACATGGTAATATGTGCTGATGGGCAAGTGGTCTCGTCATATTTGATGAAGTCAGGCACCTTGAACTTGGGTGGGAGGACCAAATCAGCCACTAAGCTCAAATCGCTTGCATTATTCTCATGTTTGTCAGCCCCTTGGATAGCCTTTAGCCTTTTTTCAAGAATACGAAACTGCTCCTCATACTTCTTTTCCAGATCAGCCCTAATTATTTTCTCCACTTCATCCATCATGCTTAAGTCTGGCACTTCATTCTCATATCCTACTTCTAAATCGACAGGTTGATTTGTTGGAGCTCCCCCGTGGTGACTTACTGATGCCCCAACAACAGGGTTAGCAAAAACTCCCGTAAGATTAATGTAAACCCTTTTCTTGGGTTCTAGCATATCCGGTTGCACCTTCGCATGAGACAGAACACCTTTCTGCTCGTCAAGACTTGGGCTATCGATGGAGATTCCCTCCTGCCCTTCATCTTTACCAATAAACTAGTTATCTGAGCGATAACAGCATCTTGTGACTGAGCTATCTGGTCCCTGATATCTTTGCCAATCCCGTCCAAACGCGTTTCGAGGTCTTTTTGCCCCTGTTCTACCTTGGCTAGTCTATCTTCCATGGTTCGAGACTATAACCGGATTTCGTATTGGTGCGGAATGATTGAATTTTTAAGAATTAAAATACTTTCTCTCTCTCTGTAATGAAAAGTCTTTTAGTTAATTTTGGTATTTAAATGAAGTATACAAATAAATGTATGATGCATAGATGCAAAGAGCAACACTGAATTTGGTAAATATCATCGTTAAATAACTTTCATTGATGGGAACATCGTCTTATTATAATAATTTAGAGGAAGCTAACTACACATATGGTTTCAGGGTAGTGTCGATGCCAATGATCTCCCTCAAAATCCACACAATCCTATATCCTTCCTCAGAGTTATCACCGACACAATCATGAAGCTCGGTAGCATCTTCGGCTAGAAATTGTATCTTCCAGGCAACCTCTTGCACCTGGGTCCCCCACCATGCTAATTCTTGCTCATGCCTCCAGATCGTGTAGGCGGCAAAGTGCAACTGTTCCGAACTTGGAATCGGGCGTACTTGAATTGCCCCTCTCATTCTTGCTACATGGTCCTTGAGTTGTTGAACCTCGGCTTCCAACTCTTCGAGACGTGTTATCAAAGCTTGATTTTCTGAGTTGCTGCCCTTCAACTTGCTAGTCGAGCCCTTGTGCTTGAAAAGAGACTTTTCCAGACATTTCACTTGATCTCTCAAGGCTCTGATTTGGTATTGTTCCTTCTCAATCTGTTTTGAATGTGAGGTCCGCAGATCCCTCATTTCTTGGGTCAAAGCGAGCACTCGATCTTTGTGCTCGAGAAACATCATCTTATAGTTCTCAACTCGTGCTTTTTCTTCCTTAAGCAAGTGCTACAGCCCTTCGCTCGACCCTCCTTCTACGATTCTCTTGCTCCTATTTAACCTTTTGAGCTGCTGGATCTCTTCCTTTTCCAACTTGAGTTCAAGTTCTAGCTCTTCTCTCTTCTTTTGTAGGTCTCTGACTACTCATTCGAACTGTGTCTTTTCTAACTCGAAGTCAAACTTCTCTTGACGAGTTTTCTCCTCGAGCCTGAGGTACTTCTTCCGCTCATCTTCAAGCTGTTTCCTCATTAGATCGGCTTCGGTGGGGAGTGTGGCCAATCTTTCTTCTAAAGACTTCCTGCTATGGGGGCTAAACATGGAATATTGTCGTTGACACGGTTGAATCACCATGCTCATATTCAGGAGTGACCATATATGGAGCATTCATGATCCTAACCCGTCTTACGCTATTCCAGGTTGAAGAAGCGTTATATACCATTGCCTTATAGCCTTTCTCCTTTGCGTAGTCCATGTTGAACTCATTCAGCCCTTTGGTGGCCGGCACAAACTATTTTGACCCATATTGCCTTAGGACTAATAGGGGTTCGTAGGCAGTGTGCCCCTAAAGGCCAAGCAATGGTACCCATAAATACTCTCCGCATCTGTAGAGAACATTCTTTGCCAACAACCACGGTGCCCTCCAAATTATATCTTCTTCCTTTAGGTTCCAGAGAACGTCCTACCATATCTCCTCAGATCTACGGGTTGGCCAATCATTCTTTCATAATAATTCTTCCAAGGGTGAAAACTTACCATCGTAAAGGGGTCTGGAGAAACTGGATTGATCCAAAGGTGACTGTAAAACCAAACTGTCAAAAGTTGCGAACATCCCTGGAAATGTCCTCCTCCATTCTCCCGACAGAACCTCAAGGATCGGAAGGTTTCAGCCAGAATGACAGGTACCGGATTGGTCCCACTACTCAAACGTTCAAAAAGGTCCAAGATTGACGGGTCAATGAAGCCCAAAGCCCGAGGGAATAATACCAACCCATAGATCAAAAATGCGGACAGGTTCCGCTGAACTCGACCCACAGAAGCTAAAGCCAGGATTCCCTCCCATTTAAGATACTCCTTACTATTCCAGGTGGTGACCTACTGCTCAACCCAAGACAGTAATGTATCCGATATTTTGACAAGCTTTCCTCGGAAAGCTTTGTTCTTACTCGGCTTAGAATATACTCAATCCATATCAATCCTTTTGCAGTTTATGAGATCCTGGTATTCCTCAATTGTAGGAGTGAGATCGAAGTTACCAATTGTGAAGCAACTGTAGGCGGAGTTCCAAAAACCCACCAAAGTTTGTAGTAGCGTTTGGTCAACTAGAACCTCCATCAAATAAAGTGCTCATTGTTTCAAAATCCCAACTGCTCCATACTGACCTCAAATCAGATACATCATTAAATCTGGTGTTCGTGAATGTCGTGGCTGATATGGCTGATCTAAATCCTTCGGCAATACTATCTTCCTCATGTAACAGTTCCCCTTCTGACCATTTCTGAACGTCGAAATTCTTCTCGTCACTGCTGCGAACTAAGTCCCCCATCGATCTAGTTTTTAATTTCAAACTATTCCCAGACTCAGTGTGCTCTTCATGATTATGACATAATATGCGAAATAAAAAATAAAAGAACAAGAAACAAGAGAAAGGGTTAGTCACGAGGTGAAAAATAAACTTGCAAACAAGAATAGGTAAAATTAAATAAATTAAGCAAAATACAAGCATATAAAAGAAAACCCTAATCACAGAAAATATAATTCGCTATGGTTATCCACATGGATCTAATGGGGTGGGCTTCTTAGATTCATACACATGGGTTCGGTTCTAATTGTGGTACCCGAACCTATCTTATCACCTACTAAGTTAACAAGGGCTCCAATTCTGGCCCCTTAAAAGCTTGCGAATTGGTTTCAGATCGAGGGAAAGCACGACCTAATGACATGGAGGGCAGTTCACGTGTCAAAAGGCGTGGATTTCGGAAGTGAATTACCGACCCGTGAAGGGCTGCTCACGTGGGTATGTGGCGTTTCACTCCCACTTAAGGGATGGAGCTCGGGTGTAGAGCTTGATGAGATGGTTCAACATATGGCGGTGATTCCTTAGAAATTAAATGAAAAATTAATTCAAAGGCCATCAACTATCAAAGCCCGTTTAGTTGCAGTTACATTTTCACGAAAGGTTCAACCTTACTAAATTCAGTTGAAATTCTGACAATTTTCCATCATTAATAAGCAACAAATATTTTATTTGGCATAACTCTCTTTTTGTTTTTAAAACAAAATTGATCCCCAGCGGAGTCGCCATGCTGTAGTGACGTTTTTTGAAAAAACATTAGAAAAATTAAAAGTTCAGTGTTACGGGTTATCCCAAAAATCATTTCTTTGTAATCTTGGTTTAAAGGGATTTCTTTTGAAAATTCTTTTTCTTTAGAAAACTGATTGAAAACTGGGAGTCGCCACCAGCCGCTTGGATAAGGTAGGCCGGACACCACAAAACCAGAGATTCATTTTGAAAGGGTTCGGGAGTTGATTACGTGTAGGGAAGGATTAGCATCCTCATCACGCCCGAAAATCGTTACCAAAATATTTGTTGCTTTTAATCGAAAGAAATTGTCGAAATTTGAAAAGAATTTAATTTGGTAACCTTAATTGAAAATTAACCTTAATTGAACGGGCTTTATCAAAATGGTGGATTCAAATTAATTGGAAATTTAATTAATAAGGCCGACGATACATCGGACCGTAGATTAAACCGACATCGAATACGCCCGATTGCCGTGTTAATTTATGGTTCGAATCCGCACGTCATCTTTATGCATGGTGCAAGCAGTTAAGATATGATGTAATGCCTTTGTCCAGTTTTAATTCTGTCTTCAGTTGGTAATGATTAATTCAAATATTTGGTCAACATCCTATAAGCTCAGACTGTTACGACCCAAATACCGGAACTAATGGATACATCCCCCCTCTTGTAATCCAAATTAATTAATGTGCAATCAAACATTACAGTCACATGAATGACAAAATAGGAGATGGCAAACAAAAGGCATAAAAGATAAACACATAAGACCCATCCCAAGGCCTAACTTAAAAAAGGCTGAAATTATTAAAGTTCAATTAGTGACCTAACTGTTAATTAAATGATTCTAGTATTTAATCTTAAATTAACTAACCCTAAATGACTAAGATCCTAAAAAAATTATGATAATTAATCAAGAATTTAAGCGTTAGTCTAGGTTTGAAATTAATTTTATCCTAAGCCATTAAGAAACGTTCAGTTAATTTAGCGAATTTGATATTTACTCTAATAAGCCAAGAGCAAATTAAAATACATTGGATTAATCTGAACCCTACTCTAACTAAGGCTCTAAGAACCCAAATTTAGAATTAACTTAATTAATTTAGGAATCATGCCACTGTAAGACGAGCACGTGATTTAAATTAATTGAATTAATCCATCTGATCTAAAACCCCAAAAAACTAGGCCTAAGACTTAAGGCCCAAAATTTAACTAATTAAACACTAGGCCTGAAACACCCAAAAGCCCAAAAATTTAAGCTATCTAGCATTCAAATAAATGATATTCAACATATTAATACATTTTAAAGCTAATCAACCACAAGGTTAATGCTAAAAAAATACATATTAAACATCATATTATAAACTGGAAATTGGACCTAATGGAAATAAAAAAAATCAAGGGACAAATTAAAAGAAAATGATAACTCTGCTCGAAACAGTGACCAAATTGAAAAATGCCACAAAATCAAGGGACAATTTTAAAACGTGATTTCCCCTTTTTTAAAACGTTAAAACAATATATTTTATATGTTTTTTTACTAGAAATAGAAAAAAAGGTTATAACGCCCAAAACCCTCATCGGGTTCTCTGAAAACTCTCTGGGCAGGGGATGAACACCGCCGTGGTGTTCATCAACGTCGTCGCCCTACCCAGAATCCGGCCTTGTTACCCAGATTCCGGTGGCTCTGCCGCCACGACAGCCGCCGTTCGACGATGGCCGACAAACCCTAAAAAACCCATCTTTAACCTAGAACATAGATTCAAGCCTATTTCCCAAAAAAAAAAATTGAGCATTTCCCTTGAAAAAACGCCAAAATAGAGTTGAGAGAATCCCCATTTCTTTCTTTTTTTCTTTAAAAGAGGACCATCGAGGTTGGGGGACTTCACCGAGGCCATCTCCACTCCGTTTCACCATTCAAGGCTTATCAATGGGCGAGGAAGGCAGATCGACGCGCAGACAGGAAAAACTACAAGGGTGAGATACACGGAAACCCTAAATTCTATACTTTTCTTCATGTAAATGCTAGAAAATATGAGAAAGAGATGTTATGCCTCTGTAAATATGAGATTTTTGCCGCCTCTTTTTGATATTGCTTTCTTGAATATCGCCAGTATCTTTTACACAATTAGGGCTCTAACTTATATAGCCCGGAATTACATGGGATTTTTGAATTGAAATACATGCAAAAATTCCCTATTGGTTCTGATTCTTCTGAATGAAATGGTGCATCTTCTGTATTGCCGATTTGTCCCCCAATTCCTATTACTCCCTGAAATTTATGTTATTTTCACCTATGATTTTCTGCTAATCTCGTCCTTTTTGTTGGATGTGCTGCCGTGGCCGAGCGGTTGGAAGGGGGACCAGCGTATCTGCCAGCGTGGTGGTCGTCGTTGAGTGCAGCAACTGCCGTAGCGTCGAGGTGGCACTGGTGTGGCCAGAATATAGATGGTCACGAGACCTGAAGAGGCGCGTTTGAAACGCGCGCGCGTGGGTGATATCGAAGGTCTCGCGTGGCGAGTTCTAGAAGTTTCTGCGTTTCAATCTGAGCCGCCAGATGAAGACTTGATCCAACGGTGGATGAGTGGCTGCGCGGGGAATAAAAGGAATTAGGGTTGTTATTAGATGAAAGGTTTTGGGTTTTAATTCGGTTGGGCCCAAAATAAGCCACTATGTAATATACTTTTGGGGCTTTTCTAATGGACTGTTATATAATATATATATTTGGGCTATTTTTATTTAATTTTAACACTCTTTATATTTCCAGATTTATTTTATAATAATAATGATAGCATAATATAAATGGTAACAACATATGATAGTAATAGAATAATAATGATACTAAGGTAATAAGATAATATAACACTCTAATAATATCAAAATGGATCACAACATAACAATGAGACAAAGGAAGCATGCTACTAGTGTTCTGAGCCCATTAAATCCCTTACATCTTTTAATTCTTTTAACCGGGTAATATATAGCCAACACACATCTTAATATGACATAAAATCTCTAGTGTTTTCTTTTTTTGGGATAAAAATTAGTGATTACACCTACACTTATCTTCCTCCTTTTTAATGAATTCTGACTCGTATTTGCAATACTTGCAAAACTCGCTAACATATTGTTCAATCAGTTTACCTCATTGTCTCAAGTACAAGAAATGTCTTCTGCATTCAGCCAGATATTGCTCACTAATATACTTCTTTCGAAATTCCTTGAGAAAGAATTCCCAAATGACTGAATTTGTTAGAGCCCTAAGGGTCGAGTTTCCCACCAACTGAGTGCTTCATCCGCAAGAAGGGTTACAACACATTCTAATTTATGATCGTCTGAGCATTGTAATTGTTTGGTTAGGATTTTGGTAGTGGCTTCTAACCATAATTCAACTTCTTCTGGCGTTTCTTCACTTGCTCCGGTGAACGTATAAGCACGATGTTGAGCTAGCTTATCAATTGGGGTTCTTGTTGATTCTAATACTAGAGGATTAGAAGGAATTGAGGTGTTTTGCCTTATCGAGACAATTAGTTGGTTGAACATTTTTCATGCTAGAAAAGCACTCTCGTTGAATATGATGGATTGTAAGAGCTTCTTGATGAACCTGCTGAGTTTCAATATTCTTTGGGGGTTCTTGTTGGTTTTGATTCATTCTAACACTTCCTCCTTCAGTGGAGGAACTAGTCGGGCTTTCATTATCTTTACCTAACTGCGTTTTTGACATTCTAAATGAAATGAGCTTAATCAGATATAAGCCACAATACACATTCATATAACTCCTAGGTGGCACCTAATAAACAACTATAATGCAATGCACTTAACATTCCCTTAGAATTGAACAACCTTAGCTCTGATACTAAAATGAAACACCCTAAACTGAGCTTAACCGAAGACCGAGTCTAGGTGTTCAAAGATAACAAATAACCACTAACTTAGACAACAAGTTAATGTTCGGTCAAACCAAAACCATTAACTCAATGAGTAAGCCATAAATCGATCTATTAAGAAAGGCTATACAAAATTCGAACCAAAATTAGGCAAACAATCTCATCACCCAAACAAGATTAGCAATAGACATTTTTACTCATTTGAATTATACTTTAAAACACTTTCAAATATTACGCTATTTTGCATGTTACTAAATTTACAATTTGGCAGCTAAACTAATTAGTGATAAGAATTATGAAGTTGATTAATTATCACAAGTAACCATTTACAAAAGCTTTGATCAACATTTAAGGTAGTTCTATAACTAGAAATGAATCCATTCGAATAACAATAACCAAATTCAAGTCTCATCGAAGATTATAGTCACCCTTGCTTTATGATACAACTAACCGAATTGTCAATTACTTTCATAATTATAACATGCATTTCAAGCTTCCTCAAATAATCTAGTTTCTTTCTAGCAAACATTTCCAACCAAGAACTCAGCACATACCAAAACATTTTAAACATTAACTCAATTAAAAAAATCACAAGGTCCAAGATTACAACTAAAATTCTAAGCACAATTTAAGTAAATCAACCAATTCATAACCATATTTGAAGCATGTTAGAGAACTAGAACCAAATTAGAAATCATATACTTTCGATCTAACATCCATCTCCTATATCATGACTATCATTCATTCAAACCAACATGCATTCATCCATTCAACAGCCTACCATAATAGATTTACAAACTTAGAATGGGTTTAGGTCTTACATGCCAAAATTATATGGAAACTTAGGCATATATATACAATCATTAAGGTGCCACCATCCTCGGAGTTAGAACAAGGTAACATAGCATACTTTCAATGAGGCCTTGTGACTTGATTAAGCTCCCCAAAAGGGTAATTCTCCAAAAACTAATATGTAATGTAGTAAAGAAAGTCATTAAGCATGAGCTTAGTGAGAGAGTTTAAAGCATCTATAACAATCCTATAATAGGGTTTCTTTCACTACTCCTATGAGTTCCTCTTTTGAGGCAAGCATGGAATGACAAGGTAAATATGCTTATTTAAAGAGCATGTTTCGGATATATCCAAACATTTAACAAACCAAGAAATTTTCTTATCAACCAAACATGTAACAAATCAAGTTTCATTTAGTCTAAGCATAATATTCATATATTCAAGATAAAGGTTCTAAGAAGAAGATTTCATATCATTATATATAGCGTTAAAACATGAACATTTACTTCTGAGCCTTCATTCGAACATCATCAATATGCTTAAGGGTTATCTTATTCATCTTAAGTTCATTTCCAAGGTCATTTCGATGTAAAACTTAAAATATCATTATTCATAACAAAGAATTAATTCGACATTATCAATATACTAGATTTCTTAGCATACAAGTTGCTACTTTTGACAAAATTGTTCAATATCTTCATTCATATTTATTTAACTTTATAGCCTTGAGAATCAAAGTTCGAGTCTATGTACCTGAGTCCCTAACCAACTGTCGCATGTGAAATATCATTTGGTACTCACGACACCTTTCAATCCCTCCTACTGTTGCCAAGTGACCAACAACTTCCCTCATACTGTAGACAAATAGGAACCACTGTCTCGGACTGGAGTCCAACCCGACACTGAGCTCTATGGACTCTATGGCATGCCAACTATTCCTAAGACCGACTCGAGACCAAGGCTTTATAAATGTGTAACACCCCCTACCCGGGATAGTAGCAACCCGGTTCGGGAGCGTTACTTAACAAGCAAGCAATGGCAAGACAAGGTACATAGCATTCAAACAATACAATCAATACATGGACAATACAAAACAATCAAGCCACCGTACTTACTTAGCTAACAAGTAAGCTCTCATTTGATTCATATTCAACCTAAGGCATTCGATCTAGGCACCAACTATCTTCTTTCAAACTTACATTACAAGTTTCTACTTACATGATTCATGTATTACAACATTCAATCTATTATAACCCATCCTATTTGAATGACCTTAGTGTAACATGCTTCCAATTCAATTCATTGTTCCTTAGCTTTATATTCATGTACATCTTATACTTAATTTACTAACATGATCAATGAACATTCAATTTACATGTATCTAGTTCCTTTCAAGCCTATTTCCATACCTAACCATCCGACCATTTACACAAACATACTACAAAGCATGAAACTAGTTCATTCAAGTCTTATTCTAGTCTTAAGCATTCGGTAAACATCCTATACAAGCATACATAACATATACATCAAGGTATATTTACATACAAGTGATTCTTTAGGTCCAAGTCATTCGAATAGGAGACAATCAATCATGGTTCATCACATTCTACTTTCATTTCAAGCAAGACATGTATACTAAACAAGGCATTCATTTGTTTCAAGATATACTAGATCAATATTAGATCATTTTATTCTTAAATCACCATATGTGCAGCCAATACCATTCATTACATGTAATCTAAGTTCATTACATACTCATTACTAGATACATAACATTGTAGGCCCATCAAACATTATATACAAGCTTTCAAAATGCATGTTCAAGCTAACTATGTACAATCTAGTGCCACCATTCTAGGAGATATACAAACAAGTATGAAATCATACTTAGGCAAACTTGCTCAAGGTAACAGGCTTCAAGATCAAGCAAACTTGTATCATTTATCCTGTAGGTTGGGAAGAATGAAACAAGAGTGATAAGTTCAAAAATGTACTTAGTGAGGTAGTAGCTAATCTAACCATTTGTTATTTCAAGTTTCATGTCTTTTAATCAAGTATAGACCTAGCTAAGGCTTTCAAGCGTTAAAGTGATCTTATCTAGGGTTTCAAGCATCAAGTTTATCATATCTAAGGATATCAAGCAATCAAGATAATCCTAATTAAGGATTCAAACACTCGGCCATCAAGATACAAGTAACAAGAAGTCATATTTCATGAATCAAGCATACATGTTTGCAAAACAAGAAATCAAGGAATTATGCTTTCAAGTCAAGTAACATACATGTTCATGGCATTCAAGACAAGTATCATGTATTATTGGATTGTTAATACAATTGTTATTCATTAAACAACCCCCTTGGTACTTAGTTTGTATAGGTAATCGAGTCTCCAACCAACTGTTACCACAAGATGCACCGTAGTCTGGTCAACCCTCCTACTGTTGCCAAATACCACATACGTACCCTCCGTCTGTCGCCAAACAGGGGCCTTAGCCCTGGACCGTAGTCCACCCTTACACAATGAGCTCTAGACTCTAAGGCATGCCCTTCTACCTAGTCTAACTAGCTACCAAGGTTGTTCGATTTACCATTTATACAAGTTTATCAAGATCATGTCAAGCAAATTCATTTTATATTAGACCCTTAGGCCATTGAGCCATAGCTCACATGTCAAGTATTTTCATGTTTCATGTCATCAAGATGAGATGATATCTCAAGCATGTTGTTTAACATTCAATCACAAGTATCATGCCACATACAAGCACCAATATACCATAAAAACATGCTTAGCATTCGAAATGATCATGTATACAAGGCTAGGATCAAGTTTCATGTATTTCTTTAGTCATCCTTCCCTTATTAGGTCAAGTTCATGATTATATTCATTTATCATGTCAAGAGTGTAACAAAAATACATTGGTTAGGACCTAGTCCTAACCCTAGAGGTAACTGCACTCACAATACTCCAAGCTAGCTAGTCTTGGATCCACACTCCTTTTTTCTTGGCTTTAGATTGTTCCAATATTTCCTCTTCCACCAAGTTCAATCCTGGTTATAACACATTACACAACAAGCATGTCAAAGCAAGATCACAAGGTCATGCAATTCAAGACAATATCATTGAATCAAGCAATGCTACAAGCATATAACATTCACATATTGGGCAGCATGCTTATGTGTATTTTCCATTACACTTATCTAAACTTTTCTACATTCTAGTTCATGTAAAATAAGGCATATTTCAAGGCCTAAAACTATTTACAAGACAGTTTGCAAAATGCCACAAAACAGTGTGCATTTGCCTATGCAGCTGCTGCCAGGCAGCTTGCACTCTAGTCACTAAATCATGCATATCTTTCATTCTGTACGTCGGAATTTCAATTGGCTTACACCATTGGAAAGCTAAATTTTATTTATTTATGACCATATAAGTCTTGCATTTTAGTTCTTTTCCAATTAATATAGTTTTTAACTTAAAGACAGGGCATTTTGCTTTACTGGGCAGTTTGCACTACCTCTAGTATTTCTTCTCTACATTTCAATATACAACCCAGAGTTTAGCTATGTTTTTTCCTAATGAATTTATACATACCAAGGTGTTGTTAATAAAAATTTCAGCCTTAAATTCATTATATTCAATTTTTAGGGATTTTTCAAAGCCACTGCCCAGAACAGAGCATTCTGGGCAGATTACACTAGGTTGGATTTCTAGCTTCTTAACTCATTTTAGCAAGGTCCTAACATAACAATTCCATTCATTATCATGTTCATACATGTCTAGGCCATCATAATTCACCTAGAAATATTCTTAAAACAGGGCATAATCAAGTTGAACCTAGTTTGATCTATTTGATCACATTTACACATTCAACTCATCAACTAGGCAGTCCATTACCTAATTTAACTAGTTCAATTAGGTGTAGTCATTTTCCAGCAACATGTGTACTCAATCCAATCTTCTTTTTATCTAGCAACATGATCAAAACAGGGTCCTATGTTCATTTAACATATTTACACAATTTCTCAATCAAAACAGTCCCTAATCTAAGACTGTTTTCTATCATGTTCATAATTTCCAGATTTCTAGCAACTATACATATATCCTATATCAAGTTGGCTACTAGAAATTACAATTTCAAGTTCAATTTGAATCTAGCATGCTCCTAACACACATAGAAATCATCCAATTCATCAAGACAACAAAGACATCATCAATCACTCATTCAAACAATCTATAGCAAGTTAGGTTCAAGTATTATACCTTCTCTAAGCTTAATTTGATCAATGGATGAATTATTAAGCTTGAATTGAAGGTGTTTGCATGCAAAATTCTCTCCCCTTTCTCTCTCTATGTTTCGGCCAAGATGGTGATTGTGGGGAGGAAAATGACAATATTTTTGGTTATTTTCCTCCCCAAGCATGAGTCATCATCCTAAATGGCACATGTTCTCCTCTAATGGGAACATGTGTCAAGGCCCTCATTTAATTTCTATTTTACATGCAATCTATAGGATTTTGCATGTTCACATTTCCATCCTTTCATTTATGCCTCCTAGTTTTCATTTCAATTCAATTTGGTTCAATTTCACTTATTAGATTTATAAGGATGGCCAATGTTCAATTATCTTTAAATTGATTACCACATAAATTCAATTAGCCTATAGTTTAGATAGTGGTAACATTACTAGGCCAATTTTAGGGTGTTACAAAATGTCATCTTTATTAAATACCAAGATTTCAATTTTTTTATTGATTTCACAATAAGAATTCAATAACCCTTTTTTTCTCATTTAGGGCGCATAAATATACATTCACCTCTACGATTTTCATGTATCATATATGCTTGTTCAGATGGCTTTCTAGCCCAAAATTTCACTTGTTAATTCATTTATATGTTGCATTGCATGATATGTATCAAATTATACATACTAGTCAAGCATAGGCATATTTTGCTTCACCAACAACAATCAATCATGCTAGTTACATAAACATTCGAACCAACATATTTCAAGATGTTTAGAGTACTTAAATTCTTATCCATGCTATTAATAACATACTCCTATACCAATTTACATCTTTTACTAAAAACATACATGGCATCCATGCTTGCACATTTAAAACGAGTATTAAATCAATTCAAATCAATCATATCTAGCAAGAAATGCTCGAGAAAGTTATTAGCCTTTCCCGAGGCTTTAAACTAACTCACTGGTTTATCCAAGCTATTGCTGGTCCCGAATTACAATCTCTTTGTGTTTATCTAAGCCTTGCTTAGTGTTAGTTCTGTTCCCTTCACAATCTTCTCGGTCTAAAATAATAAGTTGTGCATTTCACCAGGACAATTCCAACCATCAATAATCTATACACACACTTAAATCTTAACATTCAAGTATGAATTCAAAACAGTCCCATTTCATAGATTTCTTAAATACATGGTTAAGGAAATTGTTCTAGTATTGAAACAGCCTTGAACACCCCCCCAAACCCTTATTAATGTTTGAACAACTTGGTACATTATGCACCTTCGAAACAGGGCGGATTTCACCCCCGAAACTGCCCTATTACCTTGTTCACATAATTTAAAATCTAACAACACAATATTTAAGCAAAACAATCCCAAAACTTTGCAAAACAGTCCCAAAACCGTCCTCTATATACAGTGATATAGGCAGAACAATCCCTCGAACTGTTCTTAACAACAGGGCAGTCCCTAGTTCTCAAATTAACATATGAAACTGTTTTCAACTTAAAATCTAGTCACTTCATTGTTTTCAAGTTGTCAAGACAACCCAAGTTATAATCACCAAAATATATTATTTCAATTACATTCATTCAACTTTTCCATGCAACATATATCCAAACCTTAATTTCATTTTAATCCCACAACAAGCAGTTTACATATAATTGTAAGAATTTCTCTATCTTTAATTTCATTTGATTCCATGAAAGAATCGATCCATAAATGAGCTATGTTTTTACAATTTGAGCAATTCTTACTTACTAAAGCACAATTCGAAACCCACATTTCCTATTGTCTATTTGATTTTATATCTTATAATTCAATCTAACAATAAGCTCAAAAATCCCCAACTAAGAAATTATGCACATATTAAACCGAACAAAACAAGGATTGCATAAATCATCCAAGTCCAATTATCAGGAAAATGTGAAAAGGAAAAGGTGTCATACCTTCCTTTAATTGTTACTCAAATTGAGCTCAAACATTCATTCCACTAGCCTAGATCCACAAGAGTTCATGAAATTCTCACTCTTCTTTCTCTCAAACAATCAAAATTTTCATAAGAAGAAGATGGTAGTTTTCCTTCCATTCAAGCCTTATACCCCTCTCTCCCCTCCACTTATTTCCTTCATCTTATGAAACATGGACAGGCCCTTCAATTAATTAAAATTTAGCATGCAACCATCTTCTTCTTTAGCATTTCAGTTAAGTAATTAAGAAACTAGCCACTCAAGTCTTAAATCTTAGATTTTGGTCATAAGGATAATTAAAATTTTAAATCTTCATTTTAAGCACTAATGTAATCAATCAAGTTTCTAATGTAACACTTTATAAATCAAAATTTGGGGTGTTACAGATTAACCAAGGGCAGAGGGACTCATTACGGGAATAACCCATTTGCAAAACCTTAAAAGGCTGTATAAAGAGCATTTCAGCCCAAAATATCCTTTTTTGGCCAAAAATCAAACCCTCAGCCTCTCTATCTTTCTCCCAGCCCTTGAAACGGGGATGAATGCTGCCATGGTGTTCATCTTCGAACGCAAAAAACACCTCTATTTCCATAATCTGGTGACCAGCCACCGCTAGCCAGCGCTAGAAACCTAAAAAAACCCTTTTTATCCCCTCTTTTTCTAAACCCAAATCTGAACCCCAATCTTTCTAAAATACGAGAAAACCCCATTTTTCGAGTAGAAAACAGATCCCCTTCTTCCTCCTTTTAAAAACTGGAACGACAAACCTCATTTTGGTTGTCTCTCCAACTGGCTCACCATGCATAGCCTTGAAGAGGTCAGAAGGTGTATCACCGGAGGAGAAGAGCAACCGCCGCGAGGAAGACTAAACGTTCAGAGGTAAACAGATCTAAAGCCCTATTCGTATATATACTATGATGCTTTGAAATGAAATGAAAAAAGAGGTATACCTCCAAAAATGTGAGGCTTTTTACTTCTTTGTGCTCTATTCCTTTTGAAATTCTCGAATGGTTACAATGTTTTAGGGCTTAGTGTTATATACCCTGATTTACACATATTTAAGAAAAATGAAAATAAAATTGGAAAATCCCCTATTGGTTGCTTGGTATTTTGTTTGGATTCAAATGTATCTCTGATTTGGTCGGTTTACCCCTATAATCTAATATTGCTGTTGGAATATTTTATTATGCATTTATCCTGTGAAAATCTTGTTTCCTTGTGTATTGTATCCAAACAAGAGGAGAAGAGGGGACCAGAAGTTGTTGACGTGGCAACTGACGTGGTGAAGCGATGGTAAGGTGGCTTTGGGCCACTGGTTCTCTCGGCTGACGTGGAGGCAAAGCTGGAAGGGCGTGTGTCGATGTAGAAGCCGATCGGACTTTGGATGCATCCGAGAGACAAAGAGTCACGGAGCGTGACCTGCACGCGCGTATGGGGAACACGATGAGCAGTGCGTGGGTGAAGATGGAGAGCCGGGCGTGGACTGCACGCGCGTTGGATGCAATCTCAACCGTTCGATACGCTCATGATCTAAGGCTAGGCTTGATGCGGCACTAAGGCAGAAGATGGTTAGCTAGGGCTTTCTCCTAAAGGGGCATTTTGGACCGTTAGATCAAGATGTGATCTAACGGTTATCATCTGGCCGCACAAGGATAAAGGGCCATCATATTAGGGTTTAGTTGCTGCTGAGCCTAAAATGGGCTTGTAAATATGTTATTAAATTAAAGGGACTTGGGCTTTTATTTAATTTGAGTTTGTATTTGGACTTTATATATACCAATAAACTTGGGCTTTTGGTTATTTTTTGTTGGGTTTTCTAATAATAATAATAATAATAATAATAATAATAATAATAATATAATGACAATAAGAATACTGATAATCAATGATAGATAATGTTAATAATATTTAGGGTTTTTCCAAATGGATAATAATAACAAATTGTAACGATAACATGATAGCAACACATATATTTATATATCATTAGTAATTTTTTGGGTTTTAAAGATAATCACATACATATATAGTATAAACTAGATATAACAAGTAAACAAATAGATAGAACAGTTAAGCCAAGCCCTTATTGCAAAAATAAAATAAAAACGGGTCTACCCCGGACAAAATTAGTGATTACACCCTCTCTCTCCTAACCCGATATCTTCCCAATTCCCTCTCTATAAACACCCAAATGCCTAGAAAAGCCCAGCAAAATGGATCAAAAAACCAAAAATGACTTGGTGTCCATAAGTGTTCATCACGATTTGGATGAACACCAAGAACTCTGGCGCTGCTCCGCTTCAAGTGCCACCCGTAGATCTTCAACCACCATCCTCCGGCCACCCTTGGTCGTTCTCCGGCCACCACTCCTGACATCTTGCCACCGTGGTGCAAATTCTAGCCACTACGGGGCAATTTTCAGCCGTCGTGCTCCGCCGTCGCCATTCGAACCCAAAAATCCCTAAAATTTCTAATTTTCAAACCTAAACCCTAAACTAAGCCTAGATTCAACTAAATCCACCATTCTTCCCCATCCTGGAGCCTAGATCTACCTATAAACACTCATTTTCGACTCCATCGTGACTTTAAGACTCCCCAATCGACAAAAAAGATAAACATCGCCTACCTACCCTTTTCCGATTTCGTTTTTATGTTTTTGTTTCAATTTATTTCCATTTAATCTTGTATGAAACACTAAAAAATCTCATTTCTTATTTTTGTAGGAATCAAAAAGATGAAGGAAATTTACCTTTATGATGGTTTGAATCATTCTGGCAACAATTCGCATGTTCTGATATGGTCTCTGGCAACGCTTCCGGTGTCATTTGACCTTTTTCGGCGTCTCTTAATCTACTCCCAATAGTTTGATTTCCCGAGATAAGTTCCCTTTCTCTCTCCTCTTTTATTATATCTATTATTATTTAGTTTATTAATGGTAAGTAATTATAATGATGATTAATGATTGATCTGACAAGTCTCTCTCCTCCTTTATATAGTATGGTGGAGTATGATGTAATGGATGATGTCACGGAGCTGATGTCAACAGAGAAGAAAACCATGATCCATGTGAATCTACTTTGGACCAACCAAGAACTGCCACATGACTCATTTTGGGGGGAAAGGGCCCTTTTTAGATATTTGTGTTTCTTGGACCAATTTTATTGAATTTGGGCGGGAATAGTCATTAGGAAAGAGTTGTGGGTTTCGAATGGGCTTTAGCATTGTAAATGGACTATATTTGGATTGTGATGGATTTATTTTGTATATGTCTTATTTATGATGGAAATATACTAAATATGGGTACTCGGGTAAAATTCAGGTCCTATAGTTGCCCCTATTTGCTTATTGTTGTGGAACAGGAATAGAGCAAAGACTAAAAAGACACAAATTTTGTCTGAACTTGCTGGCTGTTGCTCTGAGCTGCAAGATCTTCTTATTTCAAACTCTTCTTATTACGACCTTCCCAATCTTCCTGCCAAAGTTGATCGCAAAATATGAACTAGTTCTTCTCATGAACCCATTCATTCTTCTTGGCGATGCTGATGCCTTTCTCTGCAACGGTGACAAACTGGCGAGATCTTCTTATTTGGAACTCCTCATTCTTCTTTTGAATGTTACCTCCTCAAAAGTATTGTTTTTCATGCCTATTTTGATATGTTTTTGCTTGTTTTCAAGTACATTTAGTTGCTTTAGATTAATAGCATCATGCATTTGCATCAATGAGTTAGTTGGCTGCCTATGCTTGTGTGAAAGGTTGTTTTTATGGCCTTTTTGCAGGTTGGCAGGGTGTTTGGTAGGAGAAATGAATGCAGGACACAGGGACTCAGTTAGAAATGCCAAGGCGAATGCCAGATGCTGTGGGCACGGAAGGATCAGAGGTGTGCCAAGCATCTGTTGGTATGAGGTGTACCAGCAGCCATGCCAAGAGAGGAGAAACCTCTGAAAAATTAGGATACACTCAGGCTCCTTAAAAATCGCATTTGGATGGCCTCTGGAAAAATAGCGGATAAGGTGATGCCAAGCTGTTTTGGCAAGGTCGTGCCAAGTTAGTGTACCAGGATGGCCATGGCATGATAACGTCAACCCTAGCTTGATAATCTATCACACCGATCAGATGAGGCTTATCTCTTATCCATGGAGCATTCAAAATTCAAATGAAGAGAGAGTTATCCTAATCCCTTCCCTTGAGTACCTATATATACACGGCCCGATCAAGCATTTGGGGCGATTGATGAGGATGAGATACCAATTAAGGTCGAGGCGATCAGAGCAAGGTGTTGGAGCAGCGAGTGACAGTCGGTGCAACTGAGGAAGGGTGGTTCAACCTCTTGGCCGAGAGCCTGGCGCAGAGGGCTGCATCGAGAGACCCCTCTGCCTATTCACTTGGTGCAAGTTGTTTTTCTTTAGTTCTTTTTATGGTGATGTTTTTGAAAACGATTATGGTTGTATTGGTTAACCCCTCACCATGAACTAATTTTCATAGTTGGAGGGGGATGTTTTGGTTTTAAATGTTGGCTTTTTATGCCTTAGTTCCTTTATAATAATTATGCTTTTGACAAAGTTTGTCTGTTTTGCATACTTTAATTTTTCCTAAGTACTGTGTCAAAGCGAGAGCTGACACAGTTAGCTTATTGTCTTCCAATATCTTAACAGTCTTGTGTTGGCAACGATCAAGTTGCTAAATACTTGGGAGAGAAGCTTTGAGAGAAGTCGTTCAAGTATATGAACTTACTTCAGAAGTGAAATCTACCCTCAGGGTATAGGTTGGTTTTTAAATCAAATTGGTTTATGGAAAACATACACTATAGAGATATAGGGGGTTTTACTTGGCCAGTTCAGGGTAATGACCATCGAGAGAGGCTTTGCTACTTTTGAATCTACTCGGCAAACAATGCCAAGACAGTTTTGCCAATAACGGGTGGCATGAACCACGTTGAAACTAGGTATTCCCTGCCAACAGTCATCAATCATTTGAAAACACCTTCCTTGACAACACTTTACTTCAGCTTTTATTTTATTTTATTTTCTTATTTTTAAAATCAACTCTTTCAAACAACAATCTTTTCTTCCAAAGCAAGTAACATCAAGCAATCGAATTCCAAGTCAATCTCTGTGAGATCGATACTCAGCTTACCGAGCTGTATTACTTGTCAACCCTGTATACTTGCACACAAAAGACTCTTGGCACAGTTTATCTTGCCCAAATACATACCATTTATACCTTTTGCTAGCATTCATTTTACACATCTCCTTGATAGTCAACAAGTTTTTGGCGCCGTTGCCGGGGATTGCAACGGATTTGATTGTTTTTAAATTTTTACTTGTTTTGTTTTTATTTTATCTTTGTTTTCACCGGTGTATGACCAGAAACCACCCAATGGTGGACGAGTGGCCGTATGATCTGGAAATTGAGAGAACCTTGTGGAGGTTAAAGAGGCGATACTGAGAAATAAATCAAGGCAATTAGAGGAATGATGTGGTGAATAATGATCCACCCATTAACAATCAACCTAATAACAATGCACCACCGCCTTCTAATGTCCCAATTATGGTTGAAGAAGAAGAGAGGCCAATTCGAGAACATTCAGCACCTAACATTGCAAATCTCATGCCAGGACTTATTGGCATTGATGCCGATGAGCCTAAATTTGAACTTAAACCCGTAATGATCCAAACTCTTTTGAATGTTGGTCAATTCGATGGAGCACTTATTGGAGATCTAAGACAATATCTTAAATAATTCATGGAGATATGCCAACTGTTTCAACAAACTGGAGTATCTAGAGATATTGTGAAGCTAAAATTGTTTACTTTTTCCTTGAGAGATAGAGCCAAGGCATGGCTCAATTTTTTGCCACCAGGATCAGTTACTTCTTAGGCAGACCTTTTCCAGAAGTTCCTGACGTGGTTTTAGCCACCAACACTCACTTCCAAGTTGCATGGTGAAATCATTACATTTAAACAGGCCGAGGATGAAACTCTTTATGAAGCATGTGAAAGATTTAAAGATTTGTTGAGAAGGTGTCCAATGCATGGGTTCCCAAATTAGACCCAAATACAAACCTTCTACAATGGATTGAATGCACAAACAATGACTGTTGTGGATGCTTCAGCAGCCAGATCGTTGCTTGATAAGAAGTATACTGAGGCTGTTGATATCCTTGAGAGAATTTCGATCAATGACTTCGAGTATCATGTTACTAGACTTGGGACCAGGACTAAAGCCAGTGGGAAATTGAAATTTGATGAACTCACGTCCATTCATGCTGAGATTTCCAACCTTACTAGCATGGTGAGAATGTTGCAAAAGAACAATAAGGCCCAAGAAGTCAAAGCACTGGATCCGTTTTGCACCATTTGTGGAGAAAACCACCATGTGGATGAATGCCGTGTTAATCTTGAATCAGTAAATTTTGTTGGAAATGATGGTCATTTTTATAATGCTAATACCTATAATGCAGGTTTGAGACAGCACCCTAGCTTAGCTTGGGGGAATCAAGGAGGCAATCACTACAATGCCCTGCGCCAAAACATTTAACGGTAGAATAACAATATCATGCCAGCATTTTATCAAAATACCATGCCACAGAAAGCTCAGAACAATTTCCAGCAAGGGCAATGAAGCAACCAAGGAGAAGATCTTACACAATACATGGAGCAAAATGAAGTAACAATCCAAAGTTTGGCGGCATCAGTAAGAAACTTGGAAATACAAATTGGGTAGATTGCTAATGCACTTAGCAATCGACCCTAGGGTACTTTGCCAAGTGACACTAAAGATGCTCAGCACAAAGAAAATGAACAATGCAAGGCAATAACTCTTCGGAGTGGTAAGCAGTGCGAAACAGAGGCGGCTGCCAAGTAGCCAGTCGTCAGCCAAGATGCAAAGCTTGTGCTAGCAGACATACCCAGAAAAGTAGAGAAGGAGAAAGTAGATGATGCCAGCAATCATGCCAGTAAGAGTGCCAAACAGGATGCCAGTCCTAGTGCCAACAATGACGCCAACAATAATGATAAGCAGACTAATGCCAAAACAGATGCCAGCACTACCTCGGCAAAGCCGGCATCGCGAGCATATGTATATCCACCGCCACCATTTCCAGCAAGACTTCAAAAGTATAAAAAGGACCAACAATTTAAGAGCTTTTTGGAAGTGCTTAAATAGTTGCAAATCAACATTCCATTGGTGGAAGCCCTTGAGCAAATTCTCAACTATGTAAAATTCATGAAAGACATCTTGTCCAAAAAGAGGAAGTTGCGAGAATTTGAAATGGTTGCTCTCACAGAAGGGTTCAGTGCCAGGATCCTAAACTGATTGCCACCAAAGTTAAAAGATCCATGGATTTTTACTATTCCTTGCACAATTGGCGACAAGTTCATGGGGAAGGTGCTGTGTGACTTGGGAGCCAGCATCAATTTCATGCCACTATCAGTTTTCAAGAAGCTTGGCATAGATGCAAGTCCCACCACGGTGACACTTCAATTGGCAGACCGATCCTATGCACATCCCAAGGGTAAGATTGAGGATGTGTTGGTAAAGATAGACAAATTCATTTTCCCAGCTGATTTTATCATTTTAGATTATGAAGCTGATATTAATGTGCCAATTATTTTGGGTAGGTCGTTTCTTGCTACTGGCGGGGCTCTTATTGATGTTCATAAAGGGGAACTAACCATGAGAATGAATAATCAACATGTTACTTTTAACGTGTTTTAAGCTCTGAAATATGCAGATGAGCCTGATGAATGTCAAGCTGATGAGATGATGGAGTCCATCTTCACTTTGAACATGGCACAATTGTTCCAGGATATAGTAAGTGATGACGGCATGCTTGATGGCATAGCTGAGCTGTTCGAAGAACCTATGGAATCAGCCTTGGAGGCTGAAGGTGTAAGTTATTTCGAGCCACTCTAGTTGGTTGGCAGAGAGATAAAAAAACCAAAGCCATCTATTGAGGAACCACCAAAGTTGAAGCTTCAACCCTTGCTAAAACACTTAAATTATGCTTATTTAGGTAAAAACTCGACTCTGCCAGTGATTATTGCCACTAATTTCACTCATGATCAGGAGGCAAGACTGCTGGCAATACTAAGAGATTATAAGCAAGCGTTGGGTTAGACCTTGGTAGGCATCCAAGGTATTAGCCCAACCATTTGCATGCACAAGATCACACCAGAGGAATACAATGGCAGGACCATCGAAGTCCAAAGGTGGCTAAACCCAAGCATGAAAGAGGTTGTTAAGAAAAAGATCATAAAATGGTTGGATGCCGGGATCATTTATCCCATTTCCAACAGCTCTTGGGTTAGCCCGGTGTAGTGCGTGCCAAAGAAGGGTGGCATGACTGTGATCCAAAATAGTAAGGCCGAATTGATTCCCTCTAGAACCATCACTGGATGGAGGGTGTGTATGGATTATAGAAGGTTGAACAAGGCTACAAGGAAGGACCACTTCCTATTGCCTTTCATTGACCAGATGTTGGACAGGTTGGTAGGTAAAGCTTTTTACTATTTTTAGATGGTTACTCGGGATATAATCAGATTGCCATCGCCCTTGACGACCAAGAAAAGACCATGTTCACTTGTCCATATGGGACATTTTCCTTTAGAAGGATGCCATTCAGACTGTATAATACGCCAGCAACATTTCAACGTTACGTGATGGCCATTTTTTCCGTTATGATTGAGCATAACATGGAAGTATTCATGGATGATTTCTCAGTGTTTGGTGTAACATTTGAGGAATGCATTCATAGCCTGGAGCAAGTTTTGAAGAGATGCATAGAGACAAACCTCATGTTGAATTGGGAGAAATGCCACTTCATGGTGAAGGAGGGCATTGTTCTCAGTCATAAGGTAACCAAGAGAGGACTAGAAGTTGATCAAGCCAAAGTGGAGGTAATTAAGCAATTACCACCTCCAACAAGTGCTAAAGGTATAAGGAGTTTTTTAGGTCATGCCAGTTTTTATCGATAATTTATTAAAGATTTTTCAAAAATTGCTAAACCTTTATGCTCATTGTTGGAAATGCCACTTTTGCATTTAACGATTCTTATTTGAGAGCATTTCAAGAGCTTAAAGTCAGATTGATTAATGCCTCCATAGTCGTGGCACCGAATTGGAATGAGCCCTTTGAGCTCATGTGCGATGCCAGCGATTATGCTGTTGGAGCAGTTCTGGGACAACGGTGTGGCAAGATGTTCCATGTCGTCTATTATGCCAGTAGAACCTTGAATAAAGCACAACTGAATTACTCTACAACTGAGAAAGAATTCCTCGCGCTTGTATTTGCTTTTGATAAATTTAGATCTTATCTAATTGGTAATAAGGTTTTGGTTTATACAAATCATTCGGCGTTGAAATATATCTTGGCAAAGAAAGATGCCAAACCTAGACTAATTCGATGGACGCTATTACTTCAAGAATTCAACCTGGAGATCAAAGATAAGAAAGGCAGTGAAAACTTAGTAGCTGACCAAATCTCTCGGCTGGAGCATCACATTGAGGATGGTAAGTCCACTATAATTAGAGAAGAATTCCCTGATGAGTATTTGCTTGCAGTCGATGCTATACCATGGTACGCTAACATAGTCAACTACCTGGTAAGCAATATTCTGCCATCAGACCTGGCATATAATGCCAAGAAAAGATTTTTACGAGTGGTGAGGCAATACTATTGGGATGAGCCCATATTGTACAAGTAGTGTGTCGACCAAGTGATTCGCTGGTGTGTGCCAGAGGACAAACAACAACATATATTGCATTTATGCTATGCCGCACCATATGAAGGACACTTTGCTAGGATAAAGACTGCCGCTAAAGTATTGTAGTCAGGATTCTTTTGGCCCACACTGTACAGGGATGCCCACAAGTATGCCAAGGCATGCGATCGATGCCAACGAATAGGGAACATCTCTTGTAGACACCAATTACCACTCTAGAAATTATGCCAGTGTATTTATTTGATGTATGGAGGATCGGCTTTATGGGTCATTTTCCCCCATCATTTGGTAACGTGTATATTCTTGTGGCTGTTGACTATGTGTCAAAGTGGGTAGAGGTTATTGCCTTGCTAACAGATGATGCCAAGGCTGTTGCCAAGTTCTTACACAAAAACATCTAGATTTGGTGCTCCTCGAATGATTATTCATGACGAGGGTGCTCATTTTAAATGTAAATTAATTTCTAAAGCATTGTGTAGGTATGGGATTCAGCAGCGAATCGTCATAGCATACCATCCATAAATAAATGGACATGCCGAGATATCCAATAAGGAAATTAAGAACATTTTGGAAAAAACTATGAATCCAACAAGGAAAGACTGGTCCTTGAGACTAGATGAATCCTTGTAGGCTTATAGGACGGCATTTAAAACTCCTTTGGGTAATTCCCCGTTCAAAATTGTCTTTACCAAACCATGTCATCTGCCAGTAGAACTTGAACATAAAGCCTATTGGGCCATCTGGAAGCTTGACATGGCATGGAGAATTGTTGGAGGAAAGAGGTTGCTTGACCTCAATGAATTGGAGGAATTTAGGACACAAGCCTATGAGAACTCTAAGATATACAAGGAAAAGGCGAAACATTGGCATGATAGTCAGATCCTGCCAAGACGGTTTGAAATAGGCCAGCTTGTTCTATTATTTAACTCCCGGCTCAAACTTTTTCTAGGTAAGCTTAAGTCAAGATGGACGGGTCCTTATGAAGTTGTGAAGCCATATGCTCTTGGGGATGTAGATATCAAGAACTTACAGATCGAAGAAATTTTTAAGGTGAACGGTCAGCGTCTAAAGCATTACTTGGAAGGTAAGCAAAGTCATGCCAAATAGGTGATCCTCTTGGCAGAATTGGAATGAAGCATCCGCAGGTTTGAAATTCTTTGTAAATATGAGGATTAGTTGTTTTTGTTTTCCTTTAGGAATCAGGTTTTTGTTCTTGTTTTATTTTTATTGTCTTTCAATTTTTATTACTTTGCTGCGTTGCATGATTTTCCATTTAGTATGTGCAGGAATACTGCCAGGAACATTGCCAGCCAGAGCACTTGCCAAGGGTCACGCCATGCCTCTTGCTAGAGGTATGCGTAGGTATTCGTGTGAAGAAAGAAAAGAAACCCTAACTTGTTTTAGAAAAGGAGAAAAATTAGGAGATTTACCCTTACCGCCCATATTTATGATAATTAATTTTATCATGATTACCCTATCACTTCAAAATCCCTTCCATATCTTATCCCTTATCACTTCCCATTTAAAATTTAAACTCTTTTCACTTAAAACTCTCTAAAACCCATCATTATCCCCTTCTTTTCGGCTACCATCATTAAAACCCCTTAAACAATCCACCTTCTTTATTTTTTTTCTACCCTAGCCGATTTCCCAAGAACTATAATCTCTTAATTTCTTTCTCAAGAAAGATTCAGGAAACCATTCAACTTTTCTTCTTCTTTTCTTCATCACTGATTCAAGCTCTTCTTCTCTATGGCGTCGTCATCTCTTCCCTTCAAAAGATTCTTCAATGAAGATATTCAAAAGAAGTTTGAGACGAGCTTTGCCTCAAGATCCTTTTTGTACGGGAAGCACTCCGACTTCTAAACTGACACCACCATTGGATTCCCACCGAAGTTTATGACCATTGTCGACATGCATGGTTAGAGTTCTTTTTGCCAACAAAAAGGGGAAATCTATGCTACTATAGTGCGAGAGTTTTATGCCCATCTCACAAAAGATTCTCCACTCTTGATGATTAGAGGTAAATGTGTGCGTTTTGATGAAGGGTATGTGAACTCACTTTTGCTTTGAATGCTATAGAAGATGAGCAGTTCGACTATGTTGTATCTATGACCGCTACCAAACGCAAGAAACTGCTGGCAGACTTGTGTGAGCCTGGCACTGATTGGACAGTTTCATCGATAGGCCACCAGACGATGAAGAGGTTGGCGTTGAAGCCACAAATGTGAGGAAGGAACCATTTCATCAAGGCAAATATGTTGCCTACATCTCACAACGAGATCGTCTCGAAAGATCGGTTGATTTTATTGCATTCCATCATCAAAGGACGCAAGATGAACATTGGCAAAATCATTACTGATGAGGCTTATAAATGTGCTGAGAAGGGTAAGGGCAGATTATTTTTCTCTTTGTTAATTTCTAACATTTGTTTGCGCCATAAAGTGCCTAGGATGGATGAGGATATCAGCCAAACAATCAATGGAACCACCATTACTGCAATTATTTGGAAAAACCTCACGGCTTTTGAGCCAAAGAAGAAGGGCAAGGGAAAGGCCAAGACAGCCACGCCAAAGCCAAAGCCAAAGGCAGGGCCCAATAGTGTGCAGGAAACTATGCCAGCAAGCTCATTAGCAGTGTTGTCCCAAGTGTATGCCCGCCAGGAGATTATCCTCAAAAAATAAGAGAGATCGTGGAGCTTAATGAAAAAATGAGGCATTACACCAAAGAGATGGATGCCATCATTCGGGAGGTACTTGTGAAACTTTCCACCAATGTGGTGCCAAAATTTCCACCTTTCCCTGCCGATCATGCTGCTAGTGACCTTATGCAATCTAGTCCAACCAATCATGCCAGTCCAGTCAAGCCAGCCCAGTCAAGTCTGCTAGTCCAGCTAGTCATGCAAGTCCAGTCATTTATGCCAGTTCTAAATCTGAAGCAACAATTCCACTATCCCCGGTGCACGTTGAGACTACCAGTACCGATTCCTCCTTCGAGTCAGAGGAGATTCCTACCAAGAAAAAGAAGCCAACACCAGTCACACCACCAGCCGAGTCTGCCAAGAAGAAAGATGATCTTGGAGCCTCCACTGCTTCCTCAAAGCAGGGCTGGAAAGGAAGGAAAAGAATGGCCCCTGGACGTGAGAACCTAACCATGAGGAAGACTCGTGCTAGAAAAGAAGAGAAAGCCCGTGCCAAGTGAGAGGAAGCCTCATCCGAAGGGGAGTCTTCTTCTTCTTAACTCTTTTACATTCTATCTTTGCATTTCATGTTTACATTGTCATGATCATGCATTTCTATTTTTCTTGTATATATATGTGTTGTTTCATGCATTGAGGACAATGCACATCTTGGGTTTGGGGGTGTGCATTTTCTCACATTCATGCCATGTCATGCATTTCATGTTTAATCATTTTTGTTTGCTATGTAGTTCATGTAGAATAGTTGCATACTGAACCATTAAAAAAAGTGAAAAAGAAAATTTTGTCTTAGCTTAAATTTGAAGTTTGTTAACAACTATTAGGCAAGCTTATTTTGATCTACTTGTTTGCTTGATGATGAGTTTTAATTTTCAGTTTGCCATGCCAGTACAATTGTATGCCATGTTTGCCATAACAATTGATCTCTAGTTTAGGGAATTGAATTTACACTTAACACGTGATATGTATCTAGTTCCCTAGAAAACTTAGACTATTTAAAGCTATGCTCAGATTAAAAAATGATGCCAGGGTAAAAAGAAAATAAATAAGGCAGCAATGTTCTGCCAAGGCAATAAAAAAATGAACTCTCCTCTACATACGGATAATAAGTTACTTGGGGCTTCGTGGTAGCTCCCTCTTAGTTCTCAAGTCCAAAACCCTATGGTATGAGTTGAAGAGAAAGCCTAGTGATGTCTGGATTAAGATGGGGATTTGTGGTTTGCTCCCTCTTATCACTCACGCTAAAAAAAGTCACGAAACAAGCTTATATTAATGCCAACAGAACCCTCAACGAGAAAGAAAAAGAAAGAAAAAATAATGAAAATAAATATATGAGTTTAGGAAGTAAAATTGGCTAAGGGAGTGAACGGACACTAGATGCATATTGCCCACACTTTGCGCACAAATCATGCACTTAAACTAGAGTTATATTGTTTCACTTGAATTACTATCTGCTTGGCACTATGCATTGAGACTTCTGAGGGCAGCATTAGAATCAAACTCTGCTTGCCAGCATTTGATGGCATTCTAACCAAACTTTTGCAGAGGTACTATTTTCACCGTTTTTGTTTTTATTATCTTGCATTACTTGAGGACAAGCAATGAGCTGGGTTTGAGGGTATGTTACCTCCTCAAAAGTATTGTTTTTCATGCCTATTTTGATATGTTTTTGCTTGTTTTCAAGTACATTTAGTTGCATTAGATTAATAGTATCATGCATTTGCATCAAGGAGTTAGTTGGTTGCCTATGCTTGTGTGAAAGGTTGTTTTTATGGCCTTTTTGAAGGTTGGCAGGGTGTTTGGCAGGAGAAATGAATGCAGGATGCGGGGACTCGGTTAGGAATACCAAGGTGAATGCCAGATGCTGTGGGCACGGAAGGATCAGAGGTGTGCCAAGCATTTGTTGGTATGAGGTGTGCCAGTAGCCATGCCAAGAGAAGAAGAACCTCTGGAAAAATAGGATACACTCAGGCTCCTTAAAAATCACATTTGGACAACCTCCGGAAAAATAGCAGATAAGGTGATGCCAAGCTGTATTGGCAATGTCGTGCAAAGTTAGTATGCCATGATGGCCATGGCATGATGACGTCAGCCCTAGCTTGATAAGCTATCACACCAATCAGATGAGGCTTATCTCTTATCCATGGAGCATTCAAATTTCAAATGAAGAGAGAGTTATCCTAATCCCTTCCCTTGAGCACCTATATATACACGGCCCGATCAAGCATTTGGGGTGATTGATGAGGAAGAGAGACTAGTGAAGGTCGAGGCGATCGGAGCAAGGTGTTGGAGTGTCGAGTGACAGTCGGTGCAACTGAGGAAGGATGGTTCAACCTCTTGGCAAAAAGCTTGGCGCGGAGGGCTGCATCGAGAGACCCATCTGCCTATTCCCTTGGCGCAAGTTGTTTTTCTTTAGTTCTTTTTATGGTGATGTTTTTGAAAACGATTATGGTTGTGTTGGTTAACCCCCCCTCACCATGAACTAATTTTCATAGTTGGTGGGGGATGTTTTGGTTTTAAACGTTGGCTTTTATGCCTTAGTTCCTTTACAATAATTCTGCTTTTGGCAATGTTTGTCTGTTTTGCATACTTTAATTTTTTCTAAGTATTGTGCCAAAGCAAGAACTGGCACAATTAGCTTATTGCCTTCCAATATCTTAACAGACTTATGTTGGCAACGATCAAGTTGTTGAATACTTGGGAGTGAAGCTTCGAGAGAAGTCGTTCAAGTAGATAAACTTACTTCGGAAGTGAAATCTACCCCCACGGAGTATAGATTGGTTTTTAAATCAAATTGGTTTAAGGAAAACATACACTATAGAGATATAGGGGTTTTTACTTGGCCAGTTCAGGGAAATGACCATCGAGAGAGGCTTTGCTACTTTTGAATATGCTCGGCAAACAATGCCAAGACAGTTTTGCCAATAACGACTGGCATGAACCACGTTGAAACCAGGCATTCCCTGCCAACAGCCATCACTCATTTGACAACACCTTCCTTGCCAACACTTTACTTCAGTTTTTATTTTATTTTATTTACTTTTCTTAGTTTTAAAATCAACTCTTTCAAACAACAATCTTTTCTTCCAAAGCAAGTAACAGTCAAGCAATCAAATTCCAAGTCAATCTCTGTGGGATCGATACTCAGCTTACCAAGTTGTATTACTTGTCGACCATATATACTTGCATGAAAAGGACTCTTGGAATAGTTTATCTTGCCCAAATACATACCATTTATACCTTTTGCCAGTATTCATTTTACACATCTCCCTGAGAGTCAACAGTGAACACTGACTTTACTCTCTGTAAAGGTGTTGAATAAGCAAGCTCTTTTTATTAAGAACTCATCATTCTTCTTGGAAATGTCGATCTAGTTTTCTTCTTCATTCTTCTGAAATGTTGATCCACCTCAAGCAAATTCTTTTCATTTAGAACTCCGAATTTTTTGTTGGGCGATCTCTTCACATTTGAAGCTATGTATTCTTTGCTGGGGGAACTCTTCACATTAGGAGCTATGTCCTTGTTGAGTGAACTCTTCACATTAAGAGCTTTGTCTTTGCTGAGTAAACTCTTCACATTAGGAGTTTTGTCTTTTCTGAGTGAACTTTTCACATTAGGAGTTCTGTCTTTGCTGAACGAACTCTTCACAATTAGAGCTCTTTGTTTGCTGGGCGAACTCTTCACATTAAGAGCTCTTCATTCTTTACTGACAAACTTTTCTCATTAGGAGTTTTGTATTCTTTGCTAGGAATATTGATTCACCTCATCCTTTGGGAAAAAACGGAGCCTGCAAAAAGAAATATCATTTGTTAATAAAGATTATTCTTGGAGTAATATGAAACATCTTTAATTTTCAGCTTGAAGCACTGAGATCTTTAGGGCCATTACTTTTTCTGTCCATGGTGCCTCAATCTTTAAGTTTGAAGCTCATATCAACTTTTTGCTTTTTCTTCCTCTGTTGATTAATCCCTTTCTATGCTTAATATATGTGACCAATTTAACTGTGATCTTCCTCCTTTAAGCATAAAGTTGATATATCTTGCTTTCCAACTTGGTAATCTGAACTTCCTTATTTCTCTTGGAACTAATAGTCCTAAAGGTTGATTTCTTTGTCGATACTATGCCCCTACTGTCTTACTATAACACCATCCAAAAAGTTCTCATCATTTCTAGAGGTGTCGGTCTAAAGGACTTTTCATCATGCTTGAGGGACTTACTGATGACCCGATGGATATAGAATTGCACTGCACTTTCTATTTTGTGTAGACAATCGTGAAATTTTTACTGAGATCTGCCTCTTCAAACGAATTGGTATATTTGCTGAGATCTTCTTCTTCAAACAAATTGGTATATTTGCTGAGATTCGCCTTTTCAAACGGAGTGGTGTTTTTACTGTGATCCACCTCTTCAAACGGATTGAAGTCTTTGCTGAGATCCACCTTTTCAAATGGATTGATATATTTGCTTCACAAAAATGTGATTGAAATCTTTGCTGGATCTACTTCTCCAATGTCGAAGATGTAGATTGAAATCTGGCTCGTTCCTTGCTGATTCTTGTAAATTCCACTTCGATGGGCTCTGATCTTCTTTGTTTCTCCATTAAGTTTTTTTGCATTTGTTGCAATAGTATCTCATCTCTTGAGATTGTTCTTATTAAATCTTGCTTTGCTTGATCTTCTTGAGTTTGTTCTAAAATTACTATTGTCTTTATGCTTCGAAAAATTTACCCTAGAATTTTGTTGTTGAACTCTTTTTCTTCTTCTTCTTATCTCTTTAGATTGTTCTTATCAGATCTTGCCCAACTTGATCTTCTTGAAATTTGTCTTAAGCTCTTACCGTCTTCATGCTCCGACAAAATTTGCCCCAGAATTTTGTTGTTGAGCTCATTTTCTTCTTGAGCAGATTTTGACTTCTTTAGTGATTTTCCCTACCTCATCATCTAAGGTGAAAAATGCCTCAGGTCCCTAAACTTTCTTCAAGTCCCTAATCTTTCTCAAAGTCCAGTACTTTCTTCAGGTTCATTCGTTAGACTCGATCAAATAAAACTTTCCACTTTTCTATTTTCTGTTACAACTTGGACTGACATGGCGCGACTTTTTCTTGACAGGTTTTTCCCTGCAACTAAGGCAAGCGAACTGAGGCGGAGCATCTTAAGTATCTGACAAAAAGATACTGAGTTTTTATATGACTACTGTGAGAGATTCAAGAAGTTGTGCGCAAATTGCCCACAACACGGGCTATCGGAACAAACGCTTCTTCAGTATTTCTACGAAGGCCTATCTCCTATGGAAATGAAGATGATCGACGAAACAAGTGGAGGGGCACTTGTGAACATGACCCCAACAGCGGCAAGAACTCTAATCTCTACAATGGCCGTTAACTCCCAACAATTTCGCCCTTCTAGTGAACCTTCTCGGTGAGTTCACGAGGTAAGTAACGTTTTATTAGAACATATAATTGACAAATTGGATGAAATTGTTCAATCCCTTGTTGCAGATAAAAAAGTCGCGACTAGACTTTGCGGGATATGCGCGAGTCTAGAACATCCAACGGATTGCTGCCTGATGATACATGAGGAGAAGGATGCGCAAGTAAATGCCATGGGTAATTTTCCCGGACCTCCACAAAGACAATACAATCCCAATGCTAATACATACAACCCGAGATGGAAAGATCATTCAATTTAATTACGCACAAAACCAGAGACCAAATCAAGCTTATCAACCACCTGCACCACAGCCGCAAAAACCATCATTGGAGTCAATTGTTGAAAGGTTGGCGCTAGCCCAGGAAAAGTTTCACCTAAAGACCGAAGCGCACTTTCAGGAAATTGACAAATAAATGAGTCAACTGACTTTAGCGGTGAGTCGTTTAGAATCCAGAGGGAAGCTGCCCTCTCAAACTAAGCCAAACCCAAGAGAAAATGTCAACGCCATCACACTCCGAAGTGGCACCATCGTCGAACCAAAAGCCACGAAGGAAGACGGCCAAAAGAAAAATAAGGAGAAAGCGCAATCCCTTACCCAACATGGCACATCAGGTTCGTCCTCTACTCCCTCTCCTTATGCCACGCCACCTCCTTTCCCATCGAGGTTGGTAAAGCGAGACAAACAAGCTGAAGAAAAAGAGATCTTGGATGTATTTCAGAAAGTAGAAATTAATATTCCACTGCTAGAGGTAATCCGAAAGATGCCAAGGTATGCTAAAATTTTAAAATATTTATGTACTAACAAAAGACGACTTACCGGGATTAAAAAAGTGAACCTAGGAGAACACGTCTCAGCAGTATTTCAGCAAAGGCTACTGCCAAAGTTGAAGGACCAAGGTATGTTTGTCATTCCCTGCAAAATTGATAATGTTGGTATAAAATGTGCAACGTGCGATTTAGGGCTTCTATTAACGTTATGCCCCTTTCTTTGTACAACTCACTTTCTGCTGAGCCTTTGAAGGATACGAAAGTGGTGATCTAGCTAGCAGACCGGTCCGTGATATACCCAGAATGACTCCTTGAAAACGTTTTGGTGAAGGCAAATGAACTTATTTTTCCGGAAGATTTTTATGTCATTGGCATGGAAAATGACCGATCAAACACCTCTTCCGAAGTCCTTCTTGGTCGTCCCTTCTTTAGTACGACAAATACAAAATAGATGTAAGAAGTGGAATTCTTACAATGGAGTTTGACGGTGGATCGTTAAGTTTGACGTTTATAAAGCAATGCGACATCCAGATAATGTTGCTAGTATTAATTTTATCGATGTCGTTGAACCTGCTGCTGAAGAGTTTATAGAATCTAACTTATTTGATAAATTGTGCAGGGAATTGGAAGGCCACGACAAAGAAATTAGGGAGATGAAAAATATTTTTTCTGTTCATTCCGATTTGCGCCTAACTCATTCGAGAAATAAAATGTTTCCTTCCATTTTGCAGGCACCAAATTTGGAGTTAAAATTACCGCCGAATAAATTGAAGAGTAAAGGAGATATTTTGTCAAGAAAAATTAAGGAACGCCATAATAGTAAAATTCCTCGTAGGGAAATTGTAAGCTGGACAAAACACATAAACTGGAGGAAATATTTGTCACAGTACCTGTAGTCTGAATCAGGTCGTCCAGCTAACGTCGTTAAATACAGCGCTAAATGGGAGACAACCCATTTTTATTTAATTTTCTGTTAATTTATTTATTTTATTATTTTATATATATTTCCTTATCTTATTATTTCATAACAAATAATTTCAAGAATGCAGGATTGCACGAGCAACGGTTTTTTTTAAAAGAGAAACAACAAGATGAAGAATTAAGGAAGGCGCACTTTAGCAAACCCCACATTAGAATGCGCACGTTAGCCTAACCCATGGCCTAAAGCCTCTGCCGCCGTCTTATCTTCCCATTTTTTTTCTTTGAATTTTACATTTATCTTTTCTTTTCCTTTATCTTTACCTTTTTTATCACTTTTCTTTTAACTCCCATAGACCCCACACTTTATTGATAAACCAAAACTCCTTTCCCAACAAATTCTTTTCTTTTTTTAATTTACCCTTCCCCACGTGATTTACACAAAACAACAACCCCTACCCTTTGATCTTTTCTCTTTCATTCAGCCGTCTACCCCGCCCCTATCTTCATCGTTTTTTTCCCACCCTCTCTCTCCACCACCATGGTCTGTACACAAGAACAAGCTCGTCCGCTTCCACAAAAACAAGCACCAGTATTCTCCTCCGGTCGAACCCAAGTCGTCATTAGAACATGGAGTATTTCTATTCTCTTTCTTATTTTTTTATTTTCATATTGGGACAATATGCTTAACTGAGGGGTAAAAAATGCTTGCATCAAATTACCTTCATTTGTTTATATATCTGAAATTAAGTTGTCTTGGTTAAATTGTTGGAATCTCTTGTTTTTAATCTTAATTTTTGTTTCATTTCTTTGAATAATCCGTGAATTTATGATGACTTCTTTTATCGATTTTAGGGTGCATGCTAGTAAATGGCAAGATTGGTGTTTTTTCCATTTAAATTATGCTTGATATTCCATGAGTCCATGCTATTTATATGTTTCTTTATTCAATGCACATTACACTTTTATGTGAATTTTGAGCCTAAACGAGCATACTTTTTATTCTTGCTCATATTTTTGATTGAGTGTGCGAATTAATTATGATATTCTAGAACTTGTATCTAAATGCATGTCAAGACCACATGTTGAATTGGATGTTTTAATATGATTAGGGCACTTAGGATTACTCATTTCTCTACCCAAATTGCCTACCCATTTATATCCACTAGTGAGCCAATTTTGTGCCTTTAACCTTTTTCTTTGTTTTTACCCCTTTACTAAACCAAATCTTTTTTTTTATTTTACCCTCTTTTGATACACATGTCAAGACTAAATTGATTTGTTCCACGAAATAGTTCGAACAAATAAAGAAAAAAAGGACGAAAAAAATTCAGCTCGAACAAAAAAACTGCAGTGAATAAGTGTTCGAATAAAAAAACAACAAGGAAAAAATTTGAAAGGGGAGAAAGCAAAAGGCATAGGATAATTGTTTGATTACGCTTTCGCTTTGTTTACTTTATTCATGGCTAGAACTTCTTTTCGCATCTCTTGTCTTGACATTTTAACCCAATTTTTTCGGCCTTATCCTTACCCTCACCTAAGCCCCGTTACACCCTTATTTAAGACCCTTTGATTAAAGCATCATATTCATTCTAAGTGGTGGCGATTTGATTTCCGTACAAGCCTATAGTAATATCTATGTTAATCTTAGCTTTGAGCGTTTCTTTTACCCAAATTACATTGAGCGTTAATGAGTGAACTATTGTGAGGTGTTGAATCTTGTTACATTGAAAATCATGGATGATTGGAATATCTTGCCTTTCACTTGAACTCGTTACTAGTTGAGCCTATTTACTCGATTGTCACCGTATTTTCGATAATTGATGTGATCATTAATTTATTTGGTATTCCTTGAAATATTGTGGAATATCGGATTAAAAACTTGAGATTTCTTTTATTTAACTAAGGCATGCTTGAGGACAAACATTGAATAAGTGAGGGGGAATTTGATAAGTGGTCCGAATAGTCACATTTTTATCTTTAATTATGCACTTAATGGTTAGTTCATGATGCTGATTCGAATGTTTTTGGATGTTTTCTTTGCAGAACCTCAATTCTGGAAATCACACTAAAAAGGGGCAAAGTTCTATAGATTTTTCTCTGGAGTCAAGGCTGAACTAGTGGGCATGAATCTGGGCATTAAATCTGATGTGGCGCCACGTCAGTAGTTTCTAGAAGATGACGTCAGCAGTGTTGATAGCTTATCAGCCGCAAGCTGATAGCTTATTAGATGCATTTTAAATTCAAACTTGGAATTATCATTTGTATTTAATTTAAATATTTTTAAGATTTATCTTTTATCTTTTTAGGTAATTTTTAGGGTTTTTAAAAACTATAAATACTCCCTTTGGGGTATGCTATCAATCATCTCTTGTTCTTGGCTTGTTATTCGCTTTTAAGTTTTATAAAATTTCATTCGTCTTAGATTTCCTTTTCTTACTTTATTTTAAAATTATGCTAAGTATGATTTCTTCCATAATCATGCTTAGCTAAATTCTCTGATTAGCCAAAGGCTTAAAGCGAAGCTTCAATTCACCTTGTGAGAACTAAAAGCACTCAATAACTTCATTTTACATTCTCAATTTTCTAAAAACTTAGATCAACAATCGGCCTTTCTATTAAAATCTTTTCGCTTTCATTTCAAAAAGTGCACGTTGACTTGATTGTTGTGCAGATTTATAGTTGGGAGGAAGGATCGGCTTGTAGCAAATTTGACTTCCTATGAACACACTTAGCGACGGATTCGTTAAGGGAAATTGAGATCGGATTCGATTCTCATCGAGACAACATAATCCGAGTCAGGTTTTTCCAAATTCTAAAATTGTTTTATTCTAACGGTTATAGTCGTGGTTAGTCTAACCAGAAAACTGAAATCTAAAAATTGATTTTAGATTGTCAGTTTATCAGAGAGAAAAATAAGTTATAAAGGTTGAGCCTTGTAGACTGTAACCGGCATGTATCCGGAGTAAAAATCTTTTTTCGATGATCATTTTGAATTGAAGCGAAGCAAAGCTTGAGACTAATTAATTTACTCTTCAAAATTTACTTCCATCGTTTTCACTTTTACTCTACACTACTACTGCTGCACTTTTACTCTACACTACTACTGCTGCTTTTCCTATTCTTTTCTTTTCAGTCTTTTGTAGATCAGCAGCATAAGCCGCCATTGAGGCTGGTGGGAATGAGCATTCCTCTACTACACTACTTGCTGCTACCAGTTGCAAAAGTGCCTCCAAAAATTTCTAGCAAAAAGGCATTCCACGAATAAGTGGGAAATATGCTCGATTCCCTCTCCACACCAGGGGCAGCCACAATTCATGTCTTGGAGATTCATGCCTTTATCCAGGAGAAATCCTTTGGTTGGTAACCTCTTTATCTTCATCATCCAAATGAGGTTTTTCACCTTTGGAGGAACTTTCATCTTCCATATCAAGTCGAAATTGAAATCTGGCTCTTCAAGATCTGCATTGATCAACAATTCAATCATACGATCGACACTGGAATTGATTCCAAAAGGTTAAAAAAATGGCGTTGAGGAGTTCTCGAAATAGGAATCAGGCTATTACTCTTTTCGTTAACAACATTCCGGCGAAATTACATTGGAGCGGATTACTGCAGGCATTTGGAAGACATAGTGATGTGGTTGATTCATTCATTCCAAACAAGTTGGGCAAAACAGGTAAAAGATTTGGCTTTGTTCGTTTCTCAAACAAGCGTGATGCTGATAGAGCAATAGAAAGACTCAATGGTTTCAAATTGTATGGTTTTAAATTATCTGTGGATTATGCAAAGTTTCATGGACGGTCAGCATATTGGAGAAGAATCAGGCCAGAAAAAAATAGTAAAACAGAACAGGGATCAAAGAAGAAGGTACAAGAGGAATCTAAACAGCCAAAAGAGGATAACAGTGTACCTCATTCGACTAAAATCAGTGTATCGGAAGCAGGCGAATCCAGTAAACAGAGGGAGGTAGCAAGAAGAATAAAGGGACATGTTGAAGATGAAATCTTGTGGAAACTCAGTAAATGTTTAATAGGTACAATGACAACTGATTGCAGTACTGAAGAAGTTAAATGATTGGGGTCTTGGTGGGTTTGGTATAAAAAAACTGGGAAGTCGGTGCTTTCTTGTTGATGTTAAAGACGATGAACTCCTGCACCTCTTTGAAACGCATAATTGGTCTCTTTTAAGAGAAACATTTGCAGAAGTCGTTTATTGGACAGAATCATTTAAAGTGCCTGAAAGAACTATTTGGGTGGAAGCTATCGGCATTCCGTTACACTGCTGGAATCACTTGACTTTTAAGAGAATTGCCGAGAATTGGGGATCTTTGATAGCTTTAGGCGAGAACCTGAATCAATCTAAAGGCTATGAGAGAATGTCGTTTCTAATTTCTACAAATCAATGGAAGAAAATAGAGGACACAATCGAATTAGAAGTTGGGAAAGATGTTTTTGAAGTAAGAGTTCATGAGATGGTTACACTAGATAGCAACGTTGGAAAACAGACTGATGTTTTAGAAAAACCAGTTGACCGGAAGTTTAAATCGGCGGTGGAAGAGAGTTCGTCGGAATCAACGGCTAAGTCAAACCAGTATGAGAAGTCGGTCAATTCGGCAGACAAAAGTGTTGGTATTGATGAAGCCATAAACGCTGTCTACTTGGGAAAGATTACACATAATTATGCAGACTCACAAAACGAAGAAGAACGTCGGTTCTGTGGTGAATCAGATTTAATGGGTAGTGGAAACGAAAATCAAGCATTTACTCCAGAACGCGATCAGAATCCAAGTACATTGAACACAGGGGTTGGTTTGGGAGAACATGTCAATATTAGCCCAATATCAGATTGTGGGATTAAATGGAATGATGTTGTTACAAAAGGAGGTGTTTCGGGCCCAAATTCAAAGGATCAGAAAAATCTAAGCCGAGGTGATTTAAGAGCTATTGATGAGCTTAGGTCTATGGGCTTTAACGGCAATGAGTTGAACATGAATACATCTGAGGAGGAGGGTTTGGGCCAAGTGAATGAAGAAGACCATGTTGATAAGGAAAGTTGTGAAAATCGGGCTGATTTAGAGGGTAATGGAATCTTATTTGGGGAAAATATTTCAGAAGAAAGAGAATTGAACGTGGCTGCTATTTCTTCAGACACAGAAAAGCAAGCAGAGGAGGAATTTTATTTTGACCTCCCTGAATTCCAAACAAGAAAGAAATCAGAGCAAGTTAGAAAATACGGGTCTCTTAAAGAGTTCCAGTATAAAGCATTATCAGAGGGAGAAAGAAAGAAATTTGATCGGGCTCAAAGAAGAATTAAAAAGAAGGGGAACGTTTCTGACATCTCAAAATTAGAGGGTCGATCCTTATCCGATTCAGATCTTCAAGTCAGGTGGGAGAACGGTACTAAGGAGGCAGAGAAAGCTGTTGCGTTAGGCAAAGATTTGGGCATCAAATTTCGAGGAGAGGAGAATGAGGTAATTCGTGATATTGCTGCACTTGAGATTGCTGAGCAATTAAATTCGTAGACAGTTACTCTGAAAAAAGATGAAGATCCTAACCTGGAACATTAGGGGTTTAGGATCCGACCTTGAAACTTCTGCAGTAAGGTCAAAAGTTTTATGTGGATGTTGAGATTGGGTAGTATTACTTCGAAAGTATTTCTGAAAGATAGAGGAGTTCCTTTGGAAGATGCTAAATGTCAATGTGTTTGGTGTATTTCTGCTTCAGAGGATGTTAATCATTTTTTTTGGTGGCCATTGATTGGAGACTTTTCGAGCCTGTTCGAGTTTTGTTTTAATGTCAACTTGTCAGGTTATGTGAAGAGCTTGTGGCTGATCTCGATGAGCGCGGCAATCTGGAGTTTGTGAACGGCCGGGAACGAGAAAGTATTTGAAGCCAAGGATTCGTTACCAAGTGATGTTCTTTTCTAATCGAAGCTTCGTGCCTTATTTTGGATCAAAGCGTCGAGAGATGATTGGATTGCAAACTCTGAAGGGTGGTGGCTTTCCCCACGTCATGGTCTGTCGCCTCACTCGATTACCAACTTACAAATGTAAGTTGGGTCCCTCCTTTTATCAGGTTTCTTAAAGTTCAATGTAGGAGGCTTTGTTATGGAGGGCAAGGCTGGTTTGGGAGGTGTTTTGTGAACTGAAGAGGATGTTTTGAGGGCACTGTTTTGTGGTCCTACAGAATGGCTTGTAGTTGAGTATGTTGTGATTCAGGCAGTTAAGATTGCCTTAGAAGCTTATCTAGGGGCTGGTTGGGTAGGTTAAAAGGTGTTAATTGTCGAAATTGACAACCAAGTTCTGTTGGACTGGTTAGCCAATGTGCTTTGTAGGCCATGGAAATGGTGGCCAGTGTTCTTTTTTTGGAGATTGACCGTCTGCTTGCTAAGATAAAGGGTGGTCATTTGAAGCTTGTGGAGAGAAGGTGTAATTCGCTTGCTCTATGTCTGGCAAAGGATGGGGCTCATCGGTAGGGTGTTTTCAAGGCGTGGTCGTGATTGTTGGGTTGTTCCTGCAGTGCTGAAGCTTGTGTGATGTGCTCTTAACGTGACTGGGTATCGATGTGCTGTTTCTGCTGCTGTGGCTATCCTGGGTGAGTAGGATAAGCATGATGACGCTGAGGCAAGGTCTTCACTACTCGATGGGCGACAAACGGGCTTACCAGAGTTTCCAGCTCGCAGTTTGTTGGCTTGTGCCCATGTGGTAAGGTTATGTCCCTGTTTGATTGATTAATTGGTCTTTTTGTATTTGGCTCTGTTGCACTCTTCCATTTTTGGCTTGTAAGGTGTAAGCTTGTTTTTTTAGGGGTCGTTTAGAATTTCCTTGGATCCATGGATCTTTGTAGGTTCGTATGTGTGTACTATTTTCCTCCACATAGGTTTAGGGAGCTTTTTAATAAAGCATGCATATAGACTAAGGTGTATTATGGCCTTTTTCTAATAATAACATTTTTTGCGGAGCAAAAAAATAAGAGTACATTGTATTAGTGGCCCATTTAGCCCAAGAATAAACTCTATCTAACCTTTTTTTAGCTTTAATATCAGCCATCGAATCTAGGCCAAAGATCCATCCAATGGTCCAGATTGGATCAAGAAAAGAATGGTTGTCCTCCCCCCACTCACGCTGCCACTCGCCCTTCCCTTTCGTGCGCGTGCGAGTCACGCGCCCGCGCCTCAAGACGCCAGGCCACTGTCGTCGCAACGCAGCACCGCCGTGGCACATCACTGATGACCACCTCCGCCGTGACACAAGAAGGAAGCATTTTTGGTATAATTTTGTCTATCTCTATTTTTATTTTTATTTTCATTCAAATATATTAAAATAGAAGTGTTTTTACCCTATTTTTGAGCCACCATCTTCAGATTTGAAACCTTTTTTTGGTTCGTGGTCAGAAAAGGAATTTTTTTTAATTTTACCGTCACCGGCAAGCGGCGGTCGGCGCCAATACAAGACGGCGGGTAGGGTGGTGGTTCAAGGTGTTCTTCAAAAAATGAAGAACACACATGAACATTCGAGAGAAAAGGGTGTTTAGATCCAAAATTTTTAAAAGGGGTTTATGAATTGTGTTTATAAAAGTTGTATTTTATACCATGTGTTTTAAAACAAAGTGGGTAAATTGTGTCATAAATCCCTCCGCCCCATTTTTATTCACTCCGCCAGTTACTATATTTTAAAACCTTTCATTGCAGTCACTTTTTTTTATCAATATTGGCCTCTGATTTTTACATTTCACCAATTTGGTCATCGTTTTTAATCTTATTTTTAACCTTTTTAAAAAAAATTAAAATCTTTGTTTTTTTTAAACCTTAATTTGCATTTCCTTTTAAAAATCAACTTCATAAATGATGTTGACTCTTTTAGGGAAAGATACATTTTTTCAAAAGTTACAAGTCTTGTCCCTTTTTCTTTAATATTTGCTAATTTAATTTTATGTTTTTTAATGTTTTTATGCCTTTAAATAATTTTGTTGCCTTTTTATGCCATGTTTATATTTATCGGATGTATATTAGATGCGGTGTCTTATCAAATGGAAATGACGGGTTAGCGTCAGGAGTGTTGGCGGTGATTGAAGTTCATTTTCCGAATGGTGAGACCATTAAAATAGAATCATATTTATAAATGGACCAACAAATTGAATTTTTCGTGAACTTGCATAATCCAACATTAAAATATTTTAGTAATTGGCTAGGTACCAATTTTTGGGCGTTGTGAGAGTGCTAACCCTTCCCAACGCGTAACCAACTCCTGAACCCGTTTTTGTTTTCGCAGACCAAAATCGTTGTTTTAATAAAATAAAATGTTTTTTTAAAATGACTCGTTTATAGGTGATCTAATAACACCTTTTTAAGGATTGGTGGCGACTCTATTTTTTTAAGTTGCGCTCGAAATGGTTGCGACAGCTTAGCGGCTCTATTGTGGACAATTTTGCTTTTTGACAAAAAAGAGAGTCAGGCCACAAGTCGATTTCATTTTGTTTTAAATTCAAAAATTGCAAGTTCATAAAAAATTTAATTTAATTGTCCATTTATGAACATGATTATATTTTACGCATTTAAAAGTTTGATTATAAGCTTTGTGCTTGAGCTTTAACCCGATTGTTTAAGTGTGGGGACAACGTTTTGCTCATGTCAGAATATTGATTCTCCGTATGAGCCTAACAAGTACCTTCGGGATTCATATGCCCTGTGTCTTTGTAAGGATACTGATCATTCGTAAAGGCATAAGGAAATGAGTCCTCTTGAGTTGAACTTGATTCGTTTGTAGCCTATAATAGGTGAGAGTTAGGGGTTTTGCTACCCTTAGCAGGGGACAACAAGGACAGCTCGGGTACACTTTTAGAACCAAACCATGTGTGAGAATCTAGAGCCCACCCCAATAGAGTCATGCGAAAAACCTTAGGTTTTTAGTCTGGTCAAAATTATTTCGTAAGGATAATCCGTGGAGACATATCTTGGAGTGTTGGAATGTGCTGCCCATAATTATTCGTACAATGAAATTATTTTGGACCTTTTATGTTTTATTTTTTTAAAGAATACTAATCCTTTTATTTTCTTGTCTTATTTTTGTTTTGCTTTTGTTTGTTTCCTTGCATTTGCATCTCATAATTAGAATGGGTCGATTCTGAAGCATGTTGCTCAATTAGAAGAACCTTTTGCCATAGATACTTAAAGAAAGGGAAAGGCAATGTAGATGTACGCCACCAATCTAAGGTCCACCAACGGGCAAAGAAAGTAAGTCACGTAATCATATGGCAGAAACACCAAAACATAATGCATAAGCTGTAAGTGTTATGGGACAACTCTGACCGTACAACCAAGCAGTTATTACAAAATGAGGAATTTGAAGATGATCATTGGTCCACTTGACTTAGGGGCAATTTTAAAAGGAGCGAAACGAGTTCAACAAAAGAATCACATCCTAAATTGAAGATGTAGCTAAGAATGTGAAGATGCTAGTCGGAGATGCTACAACTCTTTGCCCTTACGTTAGACCGATAGGGGGTAGGACCAAGGTTCCAAAGACCAATCGAAGAAATAAAGGAACTAGGTGCTTAGACTGAGACGTATTCAAAGGCTACTTCTAGAGCAATACCTTAATGGAATCAATGACCCTTCGCCTGCATTCATGCATTTTGCATTTTTTTATTGTTGCTTGCATTTATGTTGTGATCACTGCATGTATTCACATAATAAGAAACTAATGACAGAATTTCTAAAATAGCAAAAAAAAACTTCTCATAATTACGGTACTCGTTCTCAATCCAGAGCAATGGCCATGGAAGACAGATTGACAACTTTGGAGAATAGCCACAAGAGTACCCAAGATAGGCTCGATAAAATGGAGAAAGAATTGAAGGAAGAAATTGCACGAGCTCAAAGAAACACTGTCGTCCAGATAACGGCTATGTTGGGTTTTAAAGACCCAGAAAATAGGAAAGACGGTTGTAGCCGTTGATGTTTCGTCGCCTCAGCTCAGGATGACTAGTCAGACATTTGCACCGAATAAGAGGTTTCAGGTCCGTATAGCAAAAACCTCAGCTCATACTCCGGCAAGGTCTAGGATAATTCATGGGAAAAACCAAGGCATTGAGGTGCGGGATCTCTATAAGGCCGCTGATTGGTCTAGAATGGAAAAGAAGCTAGAAGATAAATGTGGCATACTCGAAGAAATCATTAGAGCCTTACAAGAAGGAAACATTTGTGGTGGCGTAGATGCAAGAGATTTAAGTCTAGTGTCTGACTTGCTGGTTCCTCCAAAATTCAAAGCTCCTAACTTCGAGAAGTATGACGGGACCACTTGCCCTTTGTCGCACTTGACTATGTACTATCGAAAAATGTCACAATATTTGGAAAATGAGAAATTGTTGATTCACTGCTTCTAGGACAGTCTATCGGGGTCTACTACCCGATAGTATACTCAACCGAGTCAGGTCAACATACGAAATTGGAGAGATCTGTCAAGAGCCTTCTTTGAACACTACAAGCATGTGACAGACATGGTCTCCAACCGGGTGGTTCTGTAGGATATGAAACAGAGGCCCGACGAAAGCTTTCGCCAGTATGCCCAAAGGTGGCGAGATGTGGCAGCCCAAGTACAACCTCCACTATTAGAAACTGAGATTACTCAAATATTTGTGGAGACTTTAAATGGTCCCTTCTACGAATATATGCTAAACCATGTCACTGAAGGTTTTGCAGACATGGTCATGAACTAATATTATTGTCCCCCTTTGAGCCTAATATTATTTTTCTTGTAATTGAACCCTAACCAATGAGCACTCCCCACACCGGGGGCAAAAAGGATGAAAAGCTATTTGCAAACAAAGGGAAAAGCATGCTAGACCAAGTTTAATGTTCTAAAAGTGAAGAGGACACAAAAAAGGAGAAGGAAAAAGAAGAAAAAAGAAAAGAGAAAAAAAGAGAAAAAAATAAGAAAAAAAGAAGAGAAATGAAAGTTGAAGTGCGAAGGAAATCTAAAACAAATGAGACGTGCGCCAGAAAAGTAAATAAACTCTAGGGTGAAAACCCAAAATAGGCAGTCTAGAGTGATTCAGAGAAAAAGAATGAAGATTTCATCAGGAAAGGGATCCTTGGTTTAACAATCCTTAAATATGTGTTTAAGCCTATATATCATTTTCTTGGTAACCTGAGCCTAGCCTACATTACAAGCCTTAAAACACCATCTGGATCACACGTGAATATTTGAGAAAATGAGTTTGTCTTTATAACACAATCCGTCTTATTGAGTTAACCTTTCTTCAGGGACCTCTAAACTCCTAATGTCTGATTAAGATTAGAAAAATGGGAAATTAAAATTTGGGGAGTGGGTGAGCTATAGAGAGCCACCTAAAAATGGGGCACTATCCGGTTGATGGATTCATGAATCATTCATACTATGAATTTTGAGGCATATGGTTTTCCTCTTCTCTATGTTTGCCAAGACTATTTTCTTAAAATCCTCATTTCTAGCCTTTTCTTGTATCTACCATGACTTTTTCCTTTAAACTATCATTTCTAGTATTTTCTTGCATCTTACAAGTAGGCTGACATAGATTCATGAAAAACAAAAGATTTTTTGGTATTGATCCCAACCGTAGGGAACTAGGAACGAATGTTTTCCATCGCTTCAGGAAACAATTGAACGTCAGTTTGAATAGGGGCATCGCATGAGAAGGTAAAAAAGAAGAAAAGAAGAAAGACACATGTGTTGAAGAGTTTTAAGTGGACTGTGTCGTCAAGCAAGATCCACACATAAGATGAAAGATCCCTAAAGCATAAAAAGGGATATAACTGTGCCCAGTGGGCAAACTGTGCCACCAATTGGGGCAATTTATATTAACCAGAGTGTTTAAAATCCCTAAGTTTGATAGGCATGAAAGGAAGAGATCAATGAGCCAACATCATGCAAAAACATTCAAGGTGGAAATAAGCTTCGCTAGAAAGTTTTGTATGAAAATGCTTCAAGATGTACTGTATGGGGCAAGAATTTGAGAATTCACAAGAAGCGCTGAAGGTGCTTAATGGGAAATATGAAGACTTGAAGCTTTCAAGACTATTCAATAAGGCCTTTCTCTCGATATTGATGTATCAACTACAATAATAGTAGATATTGAGACATTTGCCAACGAAAATCAGATGTTTTCGATGAAGCAAAAAGGTGTAAAGAATGAGAATGATGAAGTAGAGAAAGTTGAATAAGTCCGTCCTTTCAACCAGGAGTACAAGATTACTGATTGAGCGAGCAAATGTGCAAAGATCAGATATTTTCCATGAATCGAAGAAATATAGTGAAAAGCACAACTGTCTATCTGGACTGAGCGAGCAAATGTGTGAATTCAAAAACCAAAGGAAAAATTAATTCTGAGGAAAAGAATTTAAGAAGCAAAAGAAATGAGACATGCATTCATGTTTTAGACATCCTTAGGAGCATGTTCATCATAATTGCATTATGTATAAGGTTTTTATAGGTATGAAAGCTTTTTCAGAAAAAAATCCGCTTATCTATTCGAGCGTAAGGAGAATATAACTTGCTTATCCATTTGAGCACGAGGAGAATGGAATCTCTTTTTCAGTCTGCTTATCTATCCGAGCATGAGAATGATAGAACTTGTTTATCTATTCGAGCATGAGGAGAATAGAACTTGCTTATCCATCTGAGCATAAGGAGGATGAAACCTTTATTTTTTAGAGCCTGCTTATCCATCTGAGCATGAGGAGGATGGAACATTTTTTCTACTTATCTATCCAAGCACGAGGAGGATAGAACCTGCTTATCTATTCGAGCATGGGGAGAATAAAACCCGCTTATTCATCCAAGTATAAGGAGGATAGAACCTTTTTTTCGAACCCTGCTTATCCATCCGAGCATAAGGATGATGAAACCTTTTTTTTCCAACCTGCTTATCATCCGAGCTTGAGGAGGATGGAACCTTTTTTTCCAACCTGCTTATTCATCCAAGCATAAGGGGGATGAAACCCTTTTTTCAGAACATGCTTATCTATTCGAGTATGCGGAAAACAAAACTTGCCTATCCGTTTAGGCATTTGGAGAATGGAATCTTGCCTTGATGATCAACAAGTTTGTGATCGGTAAAATTCAACGCCTTTTGGTCTTTGCTCTATCCCTATTTCACTGGAATGAGCAAAGAGGGGCAGTTGTTGTCACTGAATTTTCACCTCTCTTTACCTTTATTATTATTATTATTATTATGTTAGTCATATTAGATACAAAACCAAAAAGAGATAAATAAAGGTCCACTTAAATAAAATAAGAATTCATCTACTATTAAATAAGAGTACATTGTATTAGTTGCACATTTAGCCCAAGAATAAACTCTATCTAACCCTTTTTTCTTATATCCTATGTGCAGTTTTTATATCAGCCATCGGATCTAGGTCAAGGATCCAATGGTCCAGATTGGATCAAGAAAAGAAGGGTTGCCCTCCCCCACTCTCGCCGCCACTCACCCTTCCCCTTCGTGCGCGTGCGAGTCACGGGCCTGCGCCTCAAGACGCCAGGCCACTGCTGCCACAACGCAACACCGCCATGGCACATCACCGGTAACCACCTCGCCGTCCTCCTGAGTTGCTAGGCTACGCAGAACCACTAATAGCCACCTACAATCTCCACTGTTCGAATCTGCAGCAAGCAAAATTGATAGAAATTAGAGATTTCTTTATTTCAGATTTCTTGTAATTAGGGCATGAAAAAACCTATAAAAGGGGTTCAAATTCTTTGTTAAACACACAATCATAAATTGAGAATCATACAAAAAGGGAGATAATCTGTAAATTTTGATCGTCGGTTGAGAATACAAGAAGGAAGCATTTCTGGTATAATTTTGTCTATCTCTATTTTTATTTTCATTCGAATATATTAAAATAGAAGTGTTCTTACCCGATTTTTTAGCCACCATCTTCATATTTGAAACCCTTTTTCGGTTGAATACAAGCGGCGGCCAGTGTCGATACACGGCAGCCGGCAGGGCGGTGGTTCAAGGTGTTCTTCAAAAAAATAAGAACACACATGAACATTTGAGAGAAAGCTCGAAAGGGTGTATAGATCCAAAATTTTTAAAAGGGGTTTATGAATTGTGTTTATAAAAGTTGTGTTTTATACCATGTGTTTTAAAACAAAGTGGGTAAATTGTGTCATAAATCCTTCCGCCCTATTTTTATACACTCCACCAGTTACCATATTTTAAAACCTTTCATTTCGACCACTTTTTTTTATTAATCTTAGCCTCTAATTTTGACATTTCACCAATTTGGTCATCGATTTTTAATCTTATTTTTAACCCTTTTTAAAAAAATTAAAATCTTTGTTTTTTTAAAACCTTAATTTGCATTTCCTTTTAAAAATCAGGTTAATAAATGGTGTTGACTCTTTTAGGGAAGGATACATTTTTTCAAAAGTTACAAGTCTTGTCCATTTTCCTTTAATATTTGCTAATTTAATTTAATGTTTTTATGCCTTTAAATAATTTTGTTGCCTTCTTATGCCATGTTTATATTTATCGGACGTATATTAAATGTGGTGTCTTATCAAACGAAAATGACGGGTTAGCGCCGGGAGTGTTGACGGTGATTGAAGTTCATTTTCCGAATGGTGAGACCATTAAAATAAAATCATATTTATAAATGGACAAATAAATTGAATTTTTCATGAACTTGCATAATCCAACATTAAAACATTTTAGTAATCGGCTAGGTACCAATTTTTTGGCGATGTGAGGGTGCTAACCCTTCCCCACGGGTAACCGACTCTCGAACTTGTTTTTGTTTTCGCAGACCAAAATCATTGTTTTAATAAAATAAAATGTTTTATTAAAATGACCCATTTTTAGGTAATCTAATCACACCTTTTTAAGGATTGGTGTCGACTCCATTTTTTTATGTCGGGCTCGAAAGGTTTACGACACCCGCCGCCCCTGTCTTTCCAGCTCCCGTGCGTGGTCATCACGCGCGGCTCTTCAATGCCTGCGTGGTCACCACGAGCGCCACCTAGGCTTCCCAGAGCCTACCACCAGCCTAGCCGCCGCTTGACACCCTGCTCCACCGCCCAAATATGCAAAAAAAAAAAAAAAAAAATATTATTATCCAAATATCATCATACTCGGGCAAATCAACATAAATGAAGGCAATCTTTTTATACTTTTTATGTACTAAAATAGGTATAAAAACTCAGCTTTGTAATGAAAAAGGGATAATTTTTCCTAATTCAAAATACAAAAAACAACTTTTTTCCCTATTATTAGTTCAATCGGAAACACAAAAACAAACAAAGCGAAAGAAATAAATCAAATCGAGAAAATAAGGTAAAAACCGAGTGCTTCAAATTTAGATCTAGGATTTTAGATCGAATTTTACCGAAAACTAAGTTGAAATCCGAATTTAGGAGGGTACCCGAACAAAATCGTGCCCTTGCATGTCGCTCCTATAGCCGGAGGCGGCGATTCCTGTTACCAGCACCGAGACATGGAAGAGAGAATTTTAGAGAACTTTTAAATCTTTTTTGTGTATCATGCACCAAATGAATTTTTGGTCTAAAAATGGCTATTTAAGGAGCCCACAAAACGGCGTCGTTTTGACACTGGGTGACCCGCGCATAAGACCCGACCCGGCATAAGATCCGCGCATTTTTAGAAGGATGGGAAAATTGCGTTTTGGCCATTCCACTTTTGTATCCTTCATACTTTTGCATTTCAGTTTCTGTTTTTTTTCTTTGCAATTTCGTCCTTTGTTTAGTTTTTGTTTTATTATATTAATTGGTATATTATTATTGTTATTATTATTATTATGTTATATCATATTATTATTATCGGTATTATTATTACTATATTATCGTTTAGTATACTATTATTATATATTATAACATCACTACTGTTTTTATTATATATTATATTATTACATTACTAACTTTTATTATACTATTAGTATTATTATTATTATTTATTAATATGAAAAACGTATCTTATACATATATCCCGCATTCATTTTTTTAATTGAATTTTTAATCAGAATGATTTTCTTTATTAGGGATTATCGTGAAAAACGTGCCTAAAACTTAAAAGGCTGTCGCTTTCCCGTTAATTTCCAATATAATTTTTTTCCTTTTAATCCTAAATTATAGTGTTTAAAATGATATTCCTTTAATCGGGGTCTAGCAAAAATTATGTCTCGAACTTAAAGGGGCGTAAATTTCTCTTTAGTCTCGTATAAATGAGTATTATTTTAGATACATTTTACAATAAATTCATGCATTCAGGGATCACAAATTTCTAAATTAAATTCGAATTCATAATTTCCATCGTTAAAACAATTCATAATCAACTAGGTACCAATTTTGGGCGTTGTGGGTGTGCCCACCCTTCCTCACACGTAACCGACTCCCGAACCTGTTTTTTGGTTTTCGCAGACCAAAACTCGTTGTTTTAGTAAAATACTAAAAGTAAGTTTTATTAAAATAATCGGGTTTTCAGGTAATCTAATCCCACCTAAATAAAAAGGTTGGTGGTGACTCCCATTGTTACGAAATCATAAACTCATTCATTGAAAATTAAAGAGATTTAGTGATGGAGGAGCACACTCCGATTACAGATTTACCGTTCAACAAATCGTACACATGGAATTGAGGAACAATCTATCTTCATTTTTTCTTTTACCGTATTTTTGTAACGAAAAAATGGAAATGTTTTTATATCCGGTAAAACGTAGGGGTGTGCATTCGGTCAGCTCAGTTAATCGACCGAAACAAATTATTCAAAAATTATTAACTATTTTTTTATTTTTAACTGAACTATAAAAATTTGATTAATTCAGTCGGTTTTCAAATTAATCGAAATCTCTGATAATATTAGGGGTAGCGCTGCGTGTACGTTTGGATGGGCATGCATTCGTTTGGATTAACTTTCTCAGCCTTTGCCCATCCAAGTATATTTTTACTCCTGTTTTTCTAGCTAGCCTTTTTCCAATATTATCAATTTATAGAAACCAGGTACGTTTGGATCCAATTCCATTATTTTAATACATCTGTGTTGTCCTTCAAAATAATGCATATAATAAGACAAACACTATTGTTTTTTACAAATTTGAATTTAATTCCATTATTTTGATTATCATTACGTTGGGGTTCAATTCCATTATTTCGGCTACTACATTTTTGAAGCAACAAGTTTCCAAATAATACTCCAACACACCCCATTTCGCTAATTTTAATTTCAACCAATTTTAATTTGCACTTGTAAAATTTTATTAACTAACACAGAGTAGTAATTTATGTCACATCCATCTATCTCACTCTAAATTTCTTTTATTGTTTAAAATTAGAAAAGAATAAAACTCGACTTGACTTGAAAAAAATGAATTATTCGACTCGATGCGAAAGTACTTGACTCGTTTAAACTAGACTCGTAATTTAATAAACTCGATTTGAAAAAAATCAAATAAAGTTTGAATTATAAAATGGAAATTCAAATAACTTGAAATTTTTAGTAATTAGTTGATTCATTTTTAAATTCAAGTTGAGTCCCCAATACTCGTGACATGCAAATATATGTGTATTCTATATGGTTATAGAAAACCATTCAAATTGAACTAATTAATACAATAAAATCATAAATGTTTTTTTAAAAGAAAATGAAAAGATTTTATTAAGTTTGCAACAAGGATTATGACACCGACATGAGCATTATTAAAAAAGCTTTTTAAACCTAATAGAGGAAAAACGGTACATCTTATCGGTATTTATTATAATAACAATACACGAAACTCATATCGGAAACAAAATATCACCAAAACCATAAATTTACACAGCCATTAGAGATCTAGCCTAAAGTAATAAAAACCAATATGAGAAAATATAGAAACAGGCCACCCACGAAATACTCCTAGGCAATGACAAAGCTAAGCATAGAAAATTGGAACCCATGGTAGAAAGTTCACAAGACCACATATTGCGGTCATCAAACCATCACTTCCAGTAGCCTGCACCAACAAGAACAATGCCTTTCCCAACGCCAAAGAGCTTTAAAATAAGCTTAAACTGTGGGCTCCACTGAGACTAAATCTTCCGCCCTATCAATTCCACTCTTTGCTAACTTATCTGCAAAACAGTTTGCATATCTGGGAACGAACTGTATACTCCAATTAAGACCTGCACACAACTTAAAAACAGAAGAAATAATTGGTTTAAATACAGTAGGTGTAATCTGAGGTTGCTTCAACCAATCCACCGCAAGTTTGGAATCGCACTCTTCTCTCTCTGTTTCTCCAAAGTTCTAGAGCCATCTAGAAAGCCAACAAATCATATAATATATATACATTGTACACCGACATAGTGGATTAAGTTTTCACCGACTTAAAAGCCTATAAATAGGCAAGAGTGAAATTGTGAGGTGGGTGTGTGCCGTGGAGTGAAAGTGTGTCAGGTGTGCAAAGTGAGATTGTGTGCGAATAAAGTGTGAAAAGAGACGAGTGAAGAGTGCGCTGGTGTAAGATTGAGAAAGTAAGTTAGGTGTGAAAGCTTGCGAGACAAGTGTACGTGGGAGGTAAAGTTCGAGAGAAATATTGTAGAGAGGTATGTTTGTAATATTTTTGTGTATTAATAAAAATATTATTTTTTCTTGTAATTAGAGGTTTCTCGGTTAAGCCTAAGTTTATGTATTCTTTAGTGCACTTAAATTGGTTATTATATGGTCGGCTTTGCCGCCTAAGTTATATGGTCGGCTTTACCGCCTAAATAGTGTATGGTCGGTTTTACCGCCTAGTTGGTATATGGTCAGCATTGCTGCCTAAGTTGTGCACTAAGAAATAAGAAGATAGAAAGGCTAACTGACTTAGAAAATTAGTGTGGTACTAGTGGTCAGTCTTAGGTCCTCCATGGTGGGTGTGTTAGATTCGTCGGGTTCCCAACAATTGGTATCAGAGCAGGCAGTCAGGGACCGTTACCAGTGGAGAAAGCTTCGGTAAGCGTTGGACGCTTACATCGGTCGGTGTATCAGTTCGTCGAGGGAAGACTCCGTCGAAATACAGCCAGGGACTGTAAAGATTCGGTAAGCGTTGGACGCTTACATTAGTTGGCGTTGCATCAAGGTGCTAAGGGGAGACTCTGCCAGAAAACAGTCAGGGACTGTAAAGCTATTGGTTTGAAACCAAGCTTAGTGGATGTTGGGCGTCAGTCAGCATGGCAGACTTTGGAAGCACAAGCAACGGGATTAAGAAGCTCAATAACCACAACTACGATTATTGGGAGACATGCATAGAGTCCTACCTACAAGGTCAAGATTTGTGGGAAATAGTCATTGGCACATACACAACTCTTCCACCGAAGGAGAATATCGAAGCCTTGAGAAAATAGAAGATCAAGGTTAGGAAGGCTTTATATATATTGAAGACCACAATCGAGGATGACCTATTGGAGCATATTCGTGATGAGAAAACACCAAAGGCAGCCTGTGAAACATTGGTGAAATTATTTTCAAAGAAGAATGAAGCACGCCTCTAACTCTTGGAAAATGAGCCCGTGGGCATCTCACAAGGAAACTTATCTATTGCTTAGTATTTCAAGAAGGTGAAATCTATATGCCATGAAATATCTTAACTTGCACCAGAGGAGAAGGTTAGCAAGGCAAGGATGAAGAGAATTATCATCCATGGCCTAAGACCCGAGTACAATGGATTTATCGCCGCTGTGAGGGGATGGCCTACTCAACCATCCTTAGTGGAGTTGGAGAACATGTTGGCTAAACATGAGGAATTAGCCAAACAGATGAGCGGCGTAGCCATAAAAGACGAAGATAAAGCACTCTTCACCAACAAGAGGAAAGACACGTCACGCATACAAGAATTGATGAAGGAAAGAAGACCACGAGAAGGCAAGTATTATTCAAAAGAAAGGAGTAACACTTCATGGGGAACTCAACGTGGAAAAGAAGACTATCGATGGAAAATTGAGAAGATCAATAGAAGACAAAGTGGTGAATACTTCAACTGTGGAAGGAAGGGCCACTTTGCTCGAGATTGTATATTACCCATGAGGGAGAGTCGTGAATGCTTCAATTGTGCCAAGAAGGGCCACTTTGCTCAAGATTGCAGATTGCCCAGGAGACAAACTTTTCAAGGAAACATGACCACCACAAAGAGGATGAGAATGAGGTCATGTTGGAAGCTTCCATCAGCAAGGAAGAATGTGATATAAAATATGGACTTTTTGTTGAAGAAGATTTGATAGAAGACATATATGAATCATCTTTTGTAGCAACCACAGTCTCAAAGATGAACTACGAGGATGAAGAACAGTTTGAAGAAGACATGGAGGCATCAACTCTCGTTGCAACTACAAATCCAAATATAGAATACAAAGATAAAGAGTTAGAAGAAGACATGGAGAAACCAGCTCTTGCAACAACCATGGAGTTAAAAATTGATTACGAAGAGGATTGGATCGTCGACTCTGGGTGTTCCAATGATGAGAGATGTTGGAAATATTGTGATCCAACCACTGGAAAGTGCCACACTTCTAGAAATATGGTGTTTGATAAAGCTTCTTCATGGTGGTCACCTCAGAAGATTGAGTTTTCTGAACCTCATAACCTAGAAGAGGTTTCAGAAGATAATAAAGAAGGTAAAGTGCTAGCACCGGATCCAAGTGAAGAATGAGAAAGCTCAACATCAAAAGATAAAAGTCCATGAAAGACGGTTGTATATCAACCTGCATCTGAGGAGCTTCGTCCAAGCCAAATGGAAGTTAACAAGCTTCACGAGGAAATATTGGGAGCCCTAAACGAAACGACTGGTAAGTGTTCACATCAATGTGAGACTTCCTCAAATATTCTTTCTAGTGAACTTCGTATCATCAAAGAAGAGAACAAAGCTCTAAAGGAAGAGATTAAGACGGTATGTGGGGAATTGGAAGATGTGAGGGAAGAGATGGTGCTTCTTAGGAAGGAACTAGCTCATGATAGGGGAGCTACATCATCTATCCTAATTCCAACTTATTCGAGAGTAGGGGTTTCTAAACCCAAGTCTTATAAAGGGACTAGGAACGCGAAGGATGTAGATAACTTCTCAAAGAGCTTGGTACAATGCATCCAAGCTACAAGCGTCGTGGAGGATGCTAGAAAGATCAACCGTGCTAGAAAGATCGACCATGCCTTACTTTATTTGAAAGACGCGACATTATTATGGTTGTGGCGTAAGCATGGTAAAATGAAGAAGGTAATTTGCACCATTGCTACTTGGGAAGAATTCAACAAGGAGCTAAAAAGTCAACTCTATCCTAAGACTATAGAGAAAGAGACACGAGAAAAAGAATTCTCTAAAATGCTATCGGAGATTTCTAACTATCTCAACAAGAGAGAAAGAGACGATAAAGGAGAAAGAGAGCAATCTTTTTAACAACAAGTAGAGACGAGTATAGAGTCCCTCCATATCCTCAACTCCATCAAAGACAATGTCGTTGTAAATAAGAGATTGTTAGAGCAAGTGAATATTGGAGGACAACTAGTACGTGCCCTAGTCGAAAATAGAGCAACAAACAAATTCGTCAATGAGATCCTTGAAAGAGAGATCAAGATGGTGCCAGCAAAGATAGAAGAACAAGCTGCAAACGTATTCACGAGGAGTCTAAACAAACTAAAGTTTGAGAAGTTTAGCGAAGCACTCCTAATGAACATCAAGTCATCTGAAGAGAGAAGCCGTTGAGGAGGAGTGTTAAGAATACACTGCCTTCTCTCTCTATTTCTCCAAAGTTCTAGAGCCATCTAGAAAGCCAACAAATCATAATATATATATATATATATATTACACCGACATAGTGGATTAAGTTTCCACCGACTTAAAAGCCTATAAATAGGCAAGAGTGAATTTGGGAGGTGGGTGTGTGCCGTGGTGTAAGATTGAGAAAGTAAGTTAGGTGTGAAAGCTTGTGAGACAGGTGTACGTGGGAGGTAAAGGTCGAGAGAAATATTGTAGTGAGGTATGTTTGTAATATTTTTGTGTACTAATAAAAAGTATTATTTTTCTTTGTAATTAGAGGTTTCTCGGTTAAGCCTAAATTTATGTATTCTTTAGTGCACTTAAATTGGTTACTATATGGCCGGTTTTGCCGCCTAAGTTATATGGTCGGCTTTACCGCCTAAATAGTGTATAGTCGGTTTTACCGCCTAATTGGTATATTGTCAGCACTGCCGCCTAAGTTGTGCACTAAAAAATAAAAAGATAAAAAGGTTAACCGACTCAGGGAGTTAATGTGGTACTAGTGGTCAATCTTAGGTCCTCTATAGTGAGTGTGTTGGGTCCGTCGGGTTTCCAACACAGTCAATAATAAGGGCAGCAGAATCGACCCAACAAGAGTTACGAAAAAGCTTAACGGCTTCTTCAATGGCTGCTATTTCAGTGAAAGAGGGATCAGCCCTACCAATTGCTTTAGAGAAGTACATAAGTGTTTTTTCGGATGTGTTCTGTAAACATCCTTCAATGCCGGCTTCACCAAAATTTCTTCTAACCGCGCCGTCCGTATTAAACTTAAGAAAACCAGGTGGGTGAGAAAGCACTTACTATCGATAAGACTATTTTTTGAAGACCCGAAACTAAAGTTTGATGGGGATTGCATCAAGGTAGAAACAGAGAAACCGAAACTCAGCCATTTAGCATAATACCACCAGCTAAATTGCAACTGACATAGGTCAAATGATTGACTAACATCCACTGAAGACTTCATGAAAATAATCTCATTACGAAAAATCCAAATAGACCAAGCAAAACTGAACAAACTTACGCGCCATCATAAATTTTGACAATTAAATTTTAACAGAAAAATTGAACAATTCGACTTTAGTTTCACAAAATGAATTCGACTAAATTTTTTTTTAAATAAAGTTTGAGTCGACTAGACTCGATCAAATGTCCATCCCTATTTAAAACTAACTCAATAAATTTTATAGGCTTAATGTCACACCCCGAAAACCGGTCTAATCGGGTTAAGTTTCGGTGATACCAATTAAATAATTAGCTCGATCTTGTATCTATTTTGGAGCAATAAAAGTTGTTCGGACTAATCGTATCGGTTTATTATTATTATTATATTTATTAGTAAAAAAACATTGGACGTGGAACCTACAGCCAATTCCTTCGAATTGAAGGAATTCTACCGTGAATTCCCACCTGTGCGAATAAATGGCGCAAGGTGGCATAGGCTTAAATGCCTTTAAGCCACGTGGGCATCATGCCCCTCAAAGCATGCCACACTCCAACTTACGTGGAGATTGTGGAGATATGAGGGGGCGGCAATTTAGTATAAATAGGGAAGAATGTTGCGATAAGAAGCACAACATTAAGGAAGAAAAATAAGTCGATTTAGTGATAAGTTGGTAGGCTCGAATTTTTTGGTTTAGCAATATTGAATTCTTTCTACTGTTGGGTTCAAGGGTTGATACAAAACAACCGTCATGTCTTCCGAAAGTTAAGAATAAGGACGTCGTTATCCGAAAATCTTAAAAACATCAGGTTGTCGAGGTGAGTGTAGTTGTGTCAAGGGATATGCTCAGTGATATCTCGTTGCATTATTTTATAATTATGTTTGTATTTGTATAAGGGTTTTCGTAGAACAATTATGTTGAAATTCGATTGGCAAATCTGGTAAGTATTTACATTGCTTTGATATGTGCAAATATGACTATGATATGCTATGCGTATGTGATATATGAAATTAATATAAAATGTGACATGATATGGAGCTAAAGCTTATTTTGATATATGATATGACATGACTTAAAAAATATGAACTATGTGAATTTGTGTAATTATGGACATTGGATACAGTTAGCATGCTATAGGATTATTGAGCTTGGTTAAGTAAGGGAAGACAACAGTCCAGAGCTACGACCTATATGTGGGAAAATAAAAATGAACTATGTAAGGGATATATCTCCGGAGCTACGGCTCAAGGGCTACGACCCATTCTCCGTTATATGTGTTGGTGTACAGGGGAATTCGCGTATCTAATGGTACTTAATGTGATATGTGCCTATGAATTATGCTATGACTATATGATTATGACATAACTATGTAACATGTAATATGTGAATATGAAAGCATGAGAATATATGTGTAATAAGCATGAATTGTGCATAGCTTATTTTGACTACTTGTATATTTGATTATCATGCATTTCATTGTAAATGTTATAACTACCTCACTAGGCTATGTAAGCCTAACATGTGTGTCTCATGCATTTTCAGGACCTTGATCAATTTCGAGCTTTGGTCGTGTTATTGCGGTTGCAAGTCACGTCTCTAACATATATGTATGTTATCTTTTGCTATAAACTCCTAGTAAAGTGGCATATGGTCCAGCTTATTTTATATAAGCCTTTCTATGATTGCATGATGACTTGATAATATGGTTTTGTCGTATGCTTAAAATAACTAGAATCGAATAAGTTAAAATGATAAAAACAAAAAGTGCCTAAAATGAGCCTAATGTGAAAACTTGATAAATGAATTCCGAACGCCCCAAAATTTGAAGTACCAATAGGAACATGATTTGTAAGTGTACTGGTAAAATTTGGTAAGGTTTAGAAATCACCCGATAGGTTAATCCGAATAACAAAATAGTTTTGAACAGTTTACAAAATAGTCACTAAACATTGTATCGTCTAGTCACATAGATAAATGACCTCCGTTAGTAATGAAATTTCACAGACTAATAACTAGTAAGTTTAATTTTAGCATGATAACCTGAATTTTGGCTAAGGATCCTTAATTTGTAAAATTTACAATATAGTCCCTAAGGTTAAGAAAAGTTTAAAATTGACCCCAACTCCGATTAAGTTTAATAACTGACAAGTGAATAAGTCTTAAGAATAATCAATATGATACTTAAATTAGATTTTTGAACTCTAAAACCTTTTTTGAACTTTCGATTAGTGTTCCGATAACACTATTCGACCCAGATCTCTACTAGGCCGGGAAAGGGTGTTACACTTAAAATGTGTGACGAAATAAAAAGCCAAGAAAAAGATAATTGTGTTTTGCTTGGTTTGTTGGCTTAATCCGGAATCATGGATTGCATGACTAGGAATTTACGACTTTTGCCTGCAACACATAAGGACAATTTGGACCACATAAGGACAATATTTTTTAGCTCTCTAGACCAAAAGAAGTCCAACACATCTAATGCAATAAAAGCTTTGTTAGAGTCAGTGATTTTTCATGAATAAAATAACCACTTATATATGGCGGAATGAATTCTGCGTCTTTCTCTAAGGTTATTTTAGAGAGAGAGAAAATTAAAAGATAATTTTTTTAGAATTGTACAAACGGAATAAGATAAGCTCAATGATTCACACATTGGGTGATTAATGTGATGAAAAATAAAAAAAAAAAAATTGAAGGGGAAATTTATATTATTAATAATGTGACGCTGATAGGAACTTCATTCAAAAATCTCTTTAAACTTTAAATAGAGGGAAAAAAGTGCAATCTATCTGTACTAAAGCTTAACAACCGAACCCAAATAGCAAAATAAGACAATACTTTCAATTTTGAGGCGACACATTGATAGTCACGACATAGATAAAATTATAAATTAATTATAAATTAATTATAAATAATTATAAAATTTGAAATGTAATTCTATCATTATATTAAAATACCGTTAACTTTTGAACAGATCAAATTAATTTTTTTCTTTCATTTTTATTAATACAGTAACGATAGTAAAATTACGTGAAGTATTTGGAAAATATTACACATAATATTGATAAATAAATAATATATATATATATATATTTGATAGGAATTGAGGGTCTCGTTAAAAACTCTTCGTATCAAACAATGTCTAAACACCGTCAGATAACGGAAGGAGAAAAAAAGTGCCTTTGAATATTATTATAATAATAAAAGAGGTAATGGAAGCCTCCAACAAGGTTCTGCCAAAATACAAAACAACCCATAACCACATCCAATTACCCCACACCCAAGACTCACAACCTATTGTCACGGGACTAGTCTTCTGCTAGACAACCGTGCGGCCTTAGCTGCTTTCTCAGCTAAAAACTGGGCTAAGTCACCTGGAAAACTCTTAAGTAAAAATACTTAGAAACCGCTGCGGAACAAAAGAAAAGTGATGGCAAAAGAACAAGAGAAAGTGAGTGAATACTGAGTTGTATTACTCTGGGTAAAAGCTTACAAACTGAAGCAAGTGATGAATGAATGAATGAAATACCTGGGTTGAGCCTCCTTTTATAGTGAGACCTTGGTACAATCAACGGTCAAGATTACAATAGATCAACGGTCCAGATGAGAGCCTACCCTATTCTCAACATTTGAATTTTAAATAAGAGATAAAGTGAGAATTATCTTTACAAATAATCACAAAAATGATAAGTGAGATGCCTTATCGGATTTCACCATGGTAAATACTCTGCTTGCTCATTTTACCATGGTAAATGGCCAGCTTTCTTGGGTCATTTGGCAAGCCCAAAATGCTGTAGAGATAGGCTTGGGCTGCCATGGTTGCACTTGTCTCGGTCGCGGGCTTGCGGTCCGTGACATTCTCCCCCACTAGTTCTAGCGACGCCCTCGTCGCGCGGCTAGAATAGTATTGGTCGATCTGCTCTTGGAATTGCCATAAGGCATCGGCTGGTTCCCAACTCATCTCACACTCGGGAAGACCCTTCCATTGAACAAGGTACTCATGCCTTGGTCGATTTCCCACTTGATGAATGGCTCTCTTTGAATGGATTGCTTCTACCTCTTTCTCGTATGAGACCTTTACTCCGACTGGCGCTCGATGTGATTTGCCCCGATCTGGATCATCCTCATCATGGTGATATGCCTTCAACAAACTCACATGAAACACCGGATGAGCTCGGATAGTTGGCGGCAACTTTGAACGGCCCCTCATATCGTCGCACAAGCCCCTTGTGATTTGGGTTGCGCAAGATTGAAGTCAGTTTGGCAAGGACTAGATCACCAACCTCAAAGTACACATCCCGACACTTTCGATTTGCCCACTTTTTGGTCCGCTTTCTCGCATTGCGCAAGCATGCACGGGCCTAGTCATAAAGCTCATGCCACCCCTTGGCAAAATTATAGGCTGCTGGACTCGGCCCCTGGTACCCAGTCACAACCGCGTTTGGTGTAAGCGGCTGTTGCCCGGTTACAATCTCGAACGGACTCTGGTTTGTCGCCTCGCTTTGCTGCAAGTTGTAAGAGAAGTGGGCCACATCTAACAGCTTTGGCCAGTCACGCTGATTAGCACTCACATAGTGCCTCAAGTAGATCTCAACGAGTGCATTCACTCTCTCAGTTTGCCTATCGGTCTGCGGGTGGACACTCGTCGAGAAGTTCAAGTTTGAGCCCAACAACTTGAACAACTCTGTCCAAAACCTCCCCGTGAACCTCGTGTCCCGATCATTGATAATTGATTGTGGAACACCTCAGTACTTCACCACGTGCTTGAGAAAAAGCCTAGCTGCCTCCTCAGTTGGACACACCTTGGGTTCTGGGATAAATGTCGCATACTTGGAAAACCTGTCTACGACCACCATAATACTAGACTTTCCGTCAACAACTGGCAAACCGACTATAAAATCCATGGAAACACTTACCCATGGTTTCTCCGAAATTGGCAAAGGCTGCAACAACCCCGCTGGACTCTTCTGCTCGATCTTGTCTTGCTGGCACACAAGGAAAGTCTTCACATAGGCTTCAACATCACTGCCCATGTGTGGCCAATAATAATGCTCCATCATCAAGGCCAATGTCCGGTGCATCCCTGGATGTCCCTCCCACTTGGAATCATGGCATTCCTTCATGAGCTCCTTTCGAATTCCATCAAACTGAGGCACAAAGAGGTGACGTCCACGAACAAACAACAAGCCTCCCTCTAGCCAAAACCTCCGGGTTTTGCCCTCCTTGGCAAGTTTGATCAATGACTTGGCCGTCGGATCATGTGTCAATCCCTCATTGATGCGCTCCAGTATCGGTCCCTCTGCAAACTCGCAAACTCTATGGTATACCTTCGGCTTAGGGCATCGGCCACGAAATTCACCTTCCCTGGTTTGTGCTCCAAAATAACATCGAACTCGGTAAGAAACTCATGCCAACGAGCTTGCTTCGAGGACAACTTCTTCTGAGTCAAGAAGTAACTATTGGCGACATTGTCGGTGTACACCACGAACTTGGACCCAAGCACTTAGTGTCTCTATGTGCGTAGACAATGCACCACCGCCGTCATCTCCTTCTCATGGACTGTGTATCTCCACTCGGTCTCATTGAGCTTCCGGCTTTCATATGCAACCGGATGTCTCTCTTGCATCAAGACCCCACCGATGGCAATGTCGGATGCATCAATGTGAACTTCGAAAGGTTTGGTGTAATCTGGCAACACCAAGACAGGCTCACTCACCATGGCGAGCTTGATCTCATCAAAGGCTTTCTGGCACTCTGATCCCCAATCCCACGTCTTGTCCTTTTTCAGCAAGTCGGTCAACGGTGCGGCAATTTTGGAGTAGCTTTTGACAAACCTCTGATAGTAATTTGCTAACCCCAGGAAAGATCTCAGCCCGATTACCTTCGTTGGCGCCTCCTATTCTTCAATGGCTCGAACCTTCTCCTTGTCCATTCGGATCATACCTCCTCCAACAATGTGGCCAAGGAAAAGAACCTCTTGTCGGGCAAATGAGCACTTCTCCTTTTTGACATACAACTCATTTTCCCGCAGGGCTTTGAACACCTCCCGCAAGTGTTCGACATACTCCTCCAATGTCTTGCTGTAGATGACGATGTCATCGAGGTAGACTACAACAAACTTGTCCAGGAATGGTTGTAGCACCTTGTTCATCAGCGGACAGAAAGTAGTTGGAGCATTCGTGAAGCCGAAAGGCATCACAAGATACTCGAAAGAACCATACCTCGTCACGCAAGCTGTCTTCGGCTCATCACCCTTGGCTATTCTGACTTGGTAGTAGCCCGATCGCAAGTCCAACTTGGTGAACCACCTTGCACCACCAAGCTGGTCGAACAAGTCTGCAATGAGAGAAATCGGATACTTGTTCTTCACTGTGAGCTTATTCAAAGCCCTGTAGTCGATGCACATTCATAGGGACCCATCGTGCTTCTTCTAGAACAACACCGGCGCACCGTAGGGTACCTTTGATGGGCGGATGTAACCGGCATCTAGGAGATCGTTCAACTGTTTGCGCATCTCCTCTAACTCAGGCGAGGCTAGTCGGTAAGGGGCTCGAGCGGGGGGCTCCGCACCTGGCACAAGCTCAATTTTGTGATCAACGTCCCTCTTCGTAGGCAACTTCTTTGGCAACTCGGCAGACATCATATCTTCAAATTCTACCAAGACTTGTCCCACCTCATTAGGGACTCCCTCAGTTGCGACAGGCTCATCGCACACCAAGGCTGCTAGGAAGGTCGGCTCCTCCTTGCGCGCCGCCTTTGAAAACTGAATTGCGGATAGAACTTTTGCACCTACTCCTGACCCTCGGCTCACTGGAACAATGTATTGATGCTTCGAATCTAGAATACACAGACAATTCACAAAAGGAACAGGGAAAACGTTGATCCGGTCTAGAAAACTTAACCCAAGCACAAAATCAAAGTCATCGAGTGGGATTACCTTGACGGCTTCCTTACCGGTCCAACCTTCAATGTCAAGTTGAACTCCCTTTGCGACTCCCGCAATCGGTACTTCCTTGGCATTCACTGTTTTGATGGATCCACTGGACTTCTCGATAGTAACGTCAAGTTTTTTGGCAGTTTGCTCAGACATGAACAGTTCAGAGGCACCGGTGTCAACTAGTGCATTCAACTTCTGGCCAGCAATAGTGATGTCGATGAACATCAACCCCTTCTTCTTTCGACCCTTCTTGACCTCCATTGTACTAATGATGGAGCCAAACTTCATAGCCTCGCTAGTCTCGCCATTAGCTGTCTCCTTGACGGCAGCGATTCTGTTCTTTTGGGGACAATCCCTGGCAATATGCCCTTCTTTGTGGCAATGGTAGCACTTGCCATGCTGTTTGTCCCTTGAATCAGCATGTTTCCCATTCGAAGGCTTATTCCCGCCACTCGAATCTTTGTCGGATCGACTTGACTTCTCCTTGTCTCCACCATGACCTCTGTGCTTCGATTTTGGTTTGGAGGAGTCAGGTTTCCTATGCCCAATCTCAATGATGGACTCGACAGTAGTCAGGGCAGTAGAGAGCTTGGTCACTCCCCGTCGCTGCAACTCCATCTTCGCCCATGGTTGCAACCCATCTACGAAGGTGAAAAACCCATTCTCTTTACTCAAGCTCGGGACCTGCAAACTCAACTCCACGAACTTTCGGACATGGTCCCTCAAACTCTTGGCATCTTCTTGCCTAAGTTGCCTCAGCTTTGACCGTGCCTCATCTTCAGCATACAGAGGATAGAAATGTTCCTTGAACTCATCTTGAAACTCCTTCTAAGTCTCAATGGCAGTGTTTCCACGCTTCACATCTTCGCACCTACGTCGCCACCACGTTTGTGCAAGATCAATTAAGTAAATACTTGCAAAGTTTACCTTCTTAGCATCTTCCTCGATGCCCATGGCTTTGAAGTATTGCTCCATTCCCCAAAGGAAATTCTCCACTTCCTGGGAGGACCTCGTCCCCTTGAACTTTTCCGGCTTGGGGATATCTCCCGAGGTTCTAGGAACTGCAACAGTCGCACTGTTCACAATCACCGCTTTCAACAAAAACAACTCGATCTTGAGCAGCTCCACTTCCTTCTTCAGTTCATCTTTCTCGGAGTTGGAACTCTTTGCCTTGAGCTCCTCAACCTCATCCCTTAGAGCAACCACCATGGCCTCTAAGGCATTGCAACGCGTAGACAACTTCACATCCATCCCATTAAGAGCCTCCTGAACATCATCCTGAATTCCCTCCAAGGACTCGAGCCTCTTGAAATCCAACGAACTCAGCTTCTCAACATCCATTGACTCCGAAGGTTCCAACGTCGCCTTGGCCTCCGCCATGGATTCTTCGAGCTTGGTAACCCTTCCCTGGATCGATGTGATCACGTCCTTCGACGAACCCCTCTTGGATTTGTCAGCTGTGGCCTCTGCACCCTTCTTCACTGCAGTGTTTTCTCCATCACGTGCCATCTCGAATCAGTAACTTCTCAGCAAAATTTCGCTCTGATACCACTTGTCACGGGGCTAGTCTTCTGCTAGACAACCGTGCGGCCTTAGCTGCTTTCTCGGCTAAAAACTGGGCTAAGTCACCTGAAAAACTCCTAAGTAAAAATACTTAGAAACCGCTGCGGAACAAAAGAAAAGTGATGGCAAAAGAACAAGAGAAAGTGAGTGAATACTGAGTTGTATTACTCTGGGTAAAAGCTTACAAACTGAAGCAAGTGATGAATGAATGAATGAAATGACCTGGGTTGAGCCTCCTTTTATAGTGAGAGCTCAGTACAATTAACGGTCAAGATTACAATGGATCAACGGTCCAGATGAGAGCCTACCCTATCCTCAACATTTGAATTTTAAATAAGAGATAAAGTGAGAATTATCTTTACAAATAATCACAAAAATGATAAGTGAGATGCCTTATCGGATTTCACCATGGTAAATACTCTGCTTGCTCATTTTACCATGGTAAATAGCCAGCTTTCTTGGGTCATTTGGCAAGCCCAAAATGTTGTAGAGATAGGCTTGGGCTGCCATGGTTGCACTTGTCTCGGTCGCGGGCTTGCGGTCCGTGACACTATCATCCAATACCACGTTTGGCTAATTCATCCGTCTCCACATTTGCAAGCCTGGGGATAAACCTGAAAATACACTCACTATGCCTTCCTAAAGCAATAATGTCCTGCACAATGGGACTAAAGTAACTGGCGCATAAGGAGGGGTTACATATCCAATTCAGTGCAGTTTTACAGCCACATTCCGTAATTAATCGACACTTCCTGCATTCCTCAAGTGAATTGAATAAAGCTAGACCAAATTTCAAAGCGGACAGCTCAGCTAGAACGGGAGGGCCGGGACCAATTGGTTCTGAGAACGTTGAAATGACTTCACCTTTAGGATTACAAATGATTTCCGTAAAAACTTGGTTGAAAGAAACTTAATAGTTTTAAAAGATGTTGATAGAAACTTATGCTTCAAAATTTAAATCTCAACGTCCCATTATATAGGGGGAGGGATTGCATATATGACAAACCTGTACAGCTGCAAGCAGGCGACCCAGGCAGCAAAACCAAATTAAAGAATCTGCAAAACCAAATTAAAGAACAATTTCAAATAAAAAACATAGAACGAAAACTAAAAATCTGAAATCTAAAACGAAAATATAGATAGAAATCAGGGGTGGTTCTGAACATGTGTGAGATGTGCGACCGTACAAGGACCTCGAAAAAAGAAGGTCCCGAAAAAAATTATTATACATATAATCATTTTCTTAAAAAAAAATACTAGCAAATCTTTATTTAAAAAAATATGTATTTTGAGAAATTAATAAGATGGGTAAGATGGTTCCCTTAATTTCTCATTTTCTAAAAGTTTGTGTGTGCGTGCCCGTGCCTATAATTTTACTTAAAAATACACTTTCAACTTTCGGTTTGTAATTTCATATTTTTCGGTTGGTAGTGAAAATTTTTCAAATAGGATGATATTATTTGATGGCTTCTTGTTTCATTATGATAAATTACATTTGTTTGATGACATTAATCTCAAGTCTTATTGCAATAATTTTGAAAATGCTCTTACGAAAGATGTGTTATCTGATGTTAATGTAAATGAGTTATTTGTTCAGCTGAAATTATTTAGAGAGATTTTACCGAAGGAAAAAATAGGAGCAATGAATTTATTAAAGTTTTTAAAATGTTTTAATTGCTTCCCAAATTTGACAATTGCATATAGAGTTTTATTGACTAATCTTATTATTGTTGCTTCTGCAGAATAAAACTTTTCAAAATTAAAATTTGTAAACTCATACTTATAATCACTAATTTTGTCCGGGGTAAACCCGTTTTATTTTTATTTGCGTTTTTACAATAATGAGCTTATATATATTACTAATATCTAAATAAGGTGCTATGGGCTATTTTTGTTAAAACAAACAAAAAATATTACTAGTATTATATATATATATATGTTACTATTTTATTATCATACTATGTTATTCAAAACCCATAAAAAATTACTAAGTGATGTACATATACGTTGCTATCATATTATTGTTATATTCCATTATGTTATCCAAATTGAAAAAACCCTTAAATATTAATTAGTATATCACATTTTCTTTATATCTTGATTACCATCATTGTTATATTGTTATTAAATGATATTTGCATCATTATTATTATTATCATTATATATTACTATTATTTATATTTTGTTATTATTATATTTTGTGACTATTAAATTAAAATCAGAAAAAAACTAAAAACTAAAAACTTTATTAGCCCATACATTTGAAATAAAAAAGCCCAAAGTTTATTAATAAAATAGAGTCCCTTTACACTTTAAAAGCCCACGGTATATACTACATATTATATACATATGGCCCGTTTTGGGCCCAACCTAATTAAAACACTAATGCACTAATCTGATAACCCCTTTCATTCCCTACGCAGCCAAAAGATTACCGTTAGATTGACTTTGACCTAATGGTCTAAACTGAACCGGAAGAGGCCTTTTTAGATCCCCACACGCTCACATGTGACCTCTGGAGTCCTCCACGCGCGACTCTCCACTTCTACACGCGCGCGCGTGTAACACCGCCTGACCTTTCAGATTCTGCCCATTCGAATCCCTGCCATGGTGGCAGCCACATCATCGCCGCAACCGTCCAGCTTGCCGCCACGTCGGCCGAAGGATCCAGTGGTCTGATGCCATCTCGCCACCGCTTAGCCACGTCGACCTCCACGATGGAGGCTTGCTCCCCAAGACGTCCCTCTTTTGGTCCCCTCTTTCATCGGCCATCACATGCAAAACAAATTGAAACAAAATCGGTATAAAGTTGAGAATTTCAGGGCATTTGGGGAAAAATTAGCAGAAATCAGATGAATGCAGCCAAAAAAACAACAGCAACCAATGAGACAATTTGTATTTTTTTTCTTTTTCTCTAAATACATGTAATTCGGCTATATAACCGAAAGCACAACCTTTTGTAAAACCAGAGACGGGAAACATTGAAGGAAATCAATAGAAAGCAAGACACCTCAGGCATTTCAGAGGTATATATCTACCCATTTCATTTCAAAGCATATCAAGTATATATAGATTAGGGTTTTGGTTTTCTTACCCTTATGTCGTTTCGGTTTTTTTGTGCCGTTGTGTACCCTTTGCCGGTGATAAACGTCTTGGTCTCCTGAGACCATGCAATGGTGAACCGGTGAAGGATCAAATGCCAAATGGTGGTTCTGAAGTTGGTTTTAGGGTAGCGTCAGATCAGTTTTTTGAGTTTTCAAAGAGAAAATGGTCATTTTCTTAAGGGGAGGTAGGATTTAGTTTTAAAAAGGAAAATGGGTGGATTTCTGGTTTTTTCAGTTCGTCGGTGTGTGGTGGTTGTTTTCTAGAAAATACGGCGGAGTAAGGGCCATAATTTGGGTTCATGATGAACCCAAATGAATTTTTAAAGTTGGATAAGAGCATTTTTCTGGGATTTGTTTTAAAATGGTCAAAAGGTTTGAAGCTGGTTAAAATGAGGGTTTTTATAACGTTTATCATTTTAAAAGT